>JABTXL010005620.1:10496964-10519172 GCA_025134845.1 Neodon shergylaensis | reverse complement strand
TGTATGCCTTTACATACACATATATTCCATCTCCATCATATACAAGGCATGCCACACATAATACACACACATGCACAACATATAAATATTACACACAACCATATACATACACATATAATATACCACACATGTATAGGTACACACACACTATACATGCACACCAGACACAAATACACATGTACACGCACCACATAAACATCATACATACATACTGTACACACACCACACATATCATACACTATACATATACACACAACAAATACCATATGCAACATATATACCATATATATTCTGTACACACCCATACATTAGACTCATAGCTCTCATGCCATACACTTGTACCACACACGCTCACATATATATATATATACCCCACACATTCCACACAGTACAAAACACACATATACACATGTAACATGCACACACTGTGTACTGCACAGACACCATGCACATAAACATATAACACACTACACAAGCATACATATACATATGCAACACACACTTGCATACACACATACCACACATAATACACAACCTCACACAATACACACCTCACATATATACAACACACCTTATATTTCACACACACACTGTGCACATAAACATACAACATACACAAATACATGTACACATACAACACACACTACACTAACCCCTCACAATACACATAGTATATACACATATATATATACACACTGCATATAATATAGAAAACACATACATCTTATACTACACCCATGCACATGTATACATACACATATATACCTACACCCTATGCACATAAACACACATCACACATGCCAGTACCTCATGCACACATATACCACACATGCTATATAAAACATGCACATTATGCACTCCCACGTGCGTATTACATACATATACACAGTACATACACCATGCACCCCATCATACATATAAAGCAGTACATACACACCACACAATACATCTACAATACATACATAATACATACATCATGTACAACACACATACCATACTCTCTCTCTCTCTCTCTATATATATACACACACACACATACCACATGCACTGAACATACAACACTGATACACATACCATGTACAACTCACATATATCACACACATACTACATACCACACACACACTGTCCTTGTTGACTTTTTGTCAAATTGACACAAGCTAGAGTTATCTGAGAAGAGGGAACCTCAGTTGGGAAATGCCCCCGTCAGACTGGTCCGTGGGCAAGCCTGTGGGATGTTTTCATGATGGATGACAGAGGTGGAAGAGCCCAGCCCACTGAGGGTAGTGCTACTCCTGAACTGCATAAGAAAGCAGGCTGAGTAGGTCAAAGGCAGCAAGCTAGTAAGCAGGGCTCCTCCATGGCCTCTGCTTCTGTCCCCGACGCCAGGTGCCTGCCCACTTGGGTTCCTGCTCTGACTTCTCTCAGTGATGGTCTGTTACCTGGAGGGGCCCTGCTTAATTTGCTCTAGCGGAGACTTCCGGGGGTGGAGGGAGTAGAAAGAACTGGAGAATAAAGAAATTTAAGAAAGGCCACGATAAACTGATCTCTTACTTTTGAAAAGTAGTAGTATAGATCAAATGTGACTAAACTGTTATGTTCCAGGTCCAAGTGAGAGGCCCTGTTTCAGAGACAAAAGGTGGGTACCAACTGGGGAGGGCATCTGACATGCACATATACACATGTGGACACACGCACACAAGCAATGAGGGATTTAAGATAAAATTAAAGATGAATACCTCGTTTATAGTATTAATGTCCTTATAAAAGAGGCCCAAGGGTCTGGTGTTGGGTTTTCTGCTCTCTTTTTGTTAAGTAGCTTGGATTTATTTGATGTCTGCAGGTACAGAAGCTCTGGCTTGTTATTAGGAAGCATATTCAAATGAATGGCGTTTGCAGTGTTAGGTTTATTTTGGCCAACTTACCATTAGTTTACTCTTTGCTTGATTTTTTAAAAGTTCTTTGTTAATACCTATTTCTTAGATATAAGAAATGGTTTTCTTATGATTTCCCCACATGTAGATAATATATTCTGATCATGTTAATCTCCTTATGCCCTCTCTTGTCCCCACGCCCTCCCATGGATCCTCTTTCCTTTCCCAGTTAGTCCTCCTTTACTTTGCTTTTGTTTCTTCTGTGAATCATCTGTTAAATCTCTGGTCAGTCTAAGAGGCCAGATCCTACAGCTTGAAGAAATCAGGCATGCCCTTCATAGCTGTCTTTCAGAGACTGGGAATTAAAAGCCGTGAATGTGATGGTTTTTATAATTCCTTATTTATGGTCCTATCCTGCAACTGACTCCTCCATGCTCTGTGTCATACAGACTTTTCTCGTCAAAATCATACAGTCTAAAACTTCCCCTCACCTCGTAACATGTATAAACCATGGCTATCCCTTATGTTCTGGGTTTTTTTTTCCTCTGAAGCTTCCCCCATTTATATCTAAGCTCCACTTCTGGGCTTCCCCCGTTGCCGTGTCCATGATGGCTCTTTTTTCTCATTCTTTTTTTCTTTTTTACTGATTTTATTGAGCTCTACATTTTTTTCTGCTCCCCTCCCTATTTCTCCCCTCTGCTTCAACCCTCTCCCATGGTCCCCATGCTCCCAATTTACTCAGGAGATCTTGTCTTTTTCTACTCCCCATGTAGATTAGATCCATCTCTCTCTCTCTTAGGGTCCTCATTGTTGTCTAGGTTCTCTGGGATTGTGAATTGTAGGCTGGTTTTCTTTGCTTTATGTCTAAAAGCCACTTATGAGTGAGTACATATGATATTTATTTTCCTAGGTCTGGGTTATCTCACTCAATATGATGTTTTCTAGCTCCATCCATTTGCCTGCAAATTTCAAGATGTCATTATTTTTTTCTGCTGTGTAGTACTCCATTGTGTAAATGTACCACATTTTCCTTATCCATTCTTCAGTCGAGGGGCATATAGGCTGTTTCCAGATTCTGGCTATGACAAACAATGCTGTTATAAACATAGTTGAGCACATGTCCTTGTGGCATGATTGTGCATCCTTCGGATATATACCCAGAAGTAGTACTTTTGGGTCTTGAGGAAGGCTGTTTTCTAATTTTCTGAGAAATTGCCAGACTGATATCCAAAGGGGCTGTACCAATTTGCATTCTCACCAGCAATGCAGGAGTGTTCCCTTTACCCCACAACCTCTCCAGCATAAATTGTCATCAATGTTTTTGAGTTTGGCTGTTGGCTATTGGCTATTTGGCTATTGGCTATTTTGAGTTTGGCAAGATGGCACCTTAGAGTTGTTTTGATTTGCATTTCTGTGACTGCTCAGGATGTTGAGCATTTCCTTAATTGTCTTTCAGACATTTTAGATTCCTCTGTTGAGAGTTCTCTGTTTAGGTCTGTACTCCATTTCTTAATTGGATTATTTGTTCTTTTAATGACCAATTTCTTGAGTTCTTTGTATATTTTGGAGATCAGTCCTCTGTCTGATGTGGGGTTAGTGAAGATCTTTCCCATTCTGTGGGCTGTTGTTTTGTCTTGTTGACTGTGTCCTTTGCTTTACAGAAGCTTTTCAGTTTTAGGAGGTCCTGTTTATTAATTGTTTCTCTCAGTGTCTGTGCTACTGGGGTTATATTTAGGAAGTGTTGTCTCTTGTGCCAGTGTGTTCAAGTGTACTTCCCACTTTCTCTTCTGTGAGGTTCAGTGTGACTGGCTTTATGTTGAGGTCTTTGATCCATTTGGATTCAAGTTGGGGATAGATATGGATCTATTTTCATTCTTCTACATGTTGATATTCAGTTATTCCAGCACCATTTGTTAAATATGCTTTCTTTTTTCCATTTGATATTTTTTGCTTCTTTGTCAAAAATACAAGTGTTTGTAGATGTGTGGATTAATATCCGAGTCTTCGATTCGGTTCCATTGGTCCTCCTGTCTATTTTTATGCCAGTACCAGGCTGTTTTCAGTACTGTAGCTCTGTAGTAGAGTTTGAAGTCAGGGATTGTGATGCCTCCAGAAATTCTTTTATTGTACAAGATTGTTTTGGCTATCCTGGGTTTTTTTTTATTTTCTATATGAAGTTGAGTACTGTTCTTTTGAGGTCTGTGAAGAATTTTGCTGGGATTTTGATGGGCATTGCATTGAATCTGCAGATTGCTTTTGGTAAGATCGCCATTTTTACTATGTTAATTCTACCTACCCAAGAGCATGAGAGATCTTTCCACTTTCTGGTGTCTTCTTCAATTTCTTTCTTCAAAGATTTAAAGTTCTTGTCATACAAGTCTATCGCTTGTTTGGTGAGAGTTACTCTGAGATATTTTATGCTATTTTTGCCTGTTGTGAAGGGTGATGTTTCTTTGATTTCTTTCTTAGCCCATTTATCATCTGTGTAAAGGAGGGCTACTGATTTTTTTAAGTTAATCTTGTATCCTGCTACATTACTGAAAGTGTTTATGAATTGTAGAAGTTCCTTGGTAGAATATTTTGGGTCGCTTATGTAAACTTTCATATCATCAGCAAATAGTGAGAGTTTGACTTCTTCTTTTCCGATTTTTATCCCCTTGATCTCCTTTTGGTGTCTTATTGCTCTGGGACCTCAAGAACTACTTTTAATAGATATGGAGAGAGTGGACAACCTTGTCTTGTTCCTGCTTTCATTGGGATTGCTGTGAGTTTCTCTCCATTTAGTTTGATGTTGGCTGTTGGATTGCTGTTTATTTCCTTTATTATCTCTTGTAATGAACAACCTTTCTAAAGGGAAGCCTCTTCTTCCATTTAAAGCCCTCTTATACTGTTTATGGTACATTTTATTGTTCCTTTTCTAATGCTTCCCTGCCTCATGGCCGGATCGTGGTCTCCAGGACCTTTCTCCTATTAAACCTCATTCTGAAAGTCTTCTTTTGCATGCCAGCTTCTCTCTTGAACCAACTATTGTTCTCTTATTGCTAATGCCAAATAGTTTATTTGTGGTTACTTGTGGGAACATGAGTGGATGGTTATTTAAATAGGTGAACTTACCCATCGCTACATCACTGAAGAAAATCTCTCTCTTCCCCCTAGTAACTATTAACTGCCTATGTATTCTCAGGAGGGGTAGAACCTCATGAGCCCACTTGTCCTTCGTTAAAGAAGGTCAAGGGGTCCAATGTTGTGCAGGTAATAATAGCCACTGTTCAGAAATGAAACAGCGTGTTATGTCCAAAAACAGTATTTCCCCAGCACTTATTTTCTTCCTGTCACTTCTTCCTTTGGCCTTGGAGGGGCCGACAGTGATGTCCCCTTTGGACCTGAACATTTATTCTCTAGACTTCGACCAGCAGTAACTGCTGCCTACCACAAGGAAACTTGTCTGACCAAGGCTGTAGCAGAACTAGTCTCTGAATATAAACATTATATTACATAGGCCATTTGGTACACCCTTTATGTCCATTTTTATTATTCTTAATCATAGGTTTAAAATTCTGTCATTTTTATGTCATGTTTGTGTTTCTGTAAGTGTCCTTAAATTCCTTTTGTTTTGGGTGAACATAAATATTTCTCTCATTGAATCTGTGTAAGAAACCACTTTCGCAGTCTGTACGCCTGTTCATATCTGTAATTGTTTGCCTCCCATACATGAATGGAACCTGGTAGCATGAATTAACATTGTAAGAGTAGTTTCTGTCTTGCATGGGACAGTGAACTTCCTTATTCAAGGGAACAACTGATGTAGCATCAGGGGCGGCGGGGTTGCGTCCCCTGCACCCTGCCGCCCGCATGGTTAGCTTTGTACCCGAAATAATTACACAGAAACGGTATTCATTTAAACACTGCCTGGCCCGTTATCTGTAGCCTCTTATTGGCTAGCTCTTACATATCGATCTAACCCATTTCTAATATTCTGTGTAGCACCACGAGGTGCGCTTACCAGGGAGGATCTTAACCTGCGTCTGGCTGGAGTGGGAGCATCATGGCGACTCTCTGACTCAGCTCCTTTCTCCCCCAATCCTGTTCTGTTTACTCCACCCATCTAAGGGTTGGCCTATCAAATGGGCCTAGGCAGTTTCTTTATTAGTTAACCAATGAAAGCAACAGATAAGATACAAGACCCACCTCCATCATTTCCCCTTTTTCTGTTTAAACAAAAAAGAAAGGCTTTAACTTTAACAGTAAAATTACATATAACAAAACAGTTATCAAGTAAGAATTACAGTTACAATATTTATATCTATTTTATCTCTTATCATAACTAAGGAAAACTATAACTATTTATTCTTCAACTCCATCAAAGACTCCAGAAGGATATAATAATACCTAAGTAAGCAGGAAGTCCAAAACTCTAGAAATGACAGAGACATCTCGCTGCCTGGACAGTCACCCAAAGTTCCTCTGTACCATTGGGGCATCCATCTTCGGCCTTCAGGCCCATAATATCCAGAGACATTTCCATGAAGCAGGAAATTCCAAAGACAGTTTAGTCATTTTCTGCTGTGTCCTGCAGAATGTCTTGCAGATGCTTTCAAGAATCAGGAACCCCGAAAGACCATCTCACCTTTAGGCAAGTTCATCAGTCCTCTCTCTGTGGGTTCTCTGTGTCCAGTTTATGCATCAGTCCAGGCAAGAGCAGTTTCTTGCCCTAATGGCTATAAGGATCCTCTTCGATGCCCATCTTCCTCTCGAAGTAGATTGGTGCTGCCAGGAGCAGACGTGTCTCATTGTCATGAAAAGCCCTAAGTTATTAAAACATTTAAATGCCATATTCTGCAGTCTTTGAAAGATATGAAGAATGCCTAGCTAACTAAAATATATCTCTATACATCTAGAAAATCTAACTAACATGACTACAAGCTTTACTATTTTTGATGATTATCCATTAACAACCTATATTTCTAATTATACATTACATTTTAAATGAACTACACAATCACAATATCTTAATCAAGATCAGAAATACATATACATATAACAAAATTGACCTTAAAATCCATACCAATGCAAATTATTCATGTCTATATCATATCCCCCTTTAAATGTAAAAGCACATTTATAAACAGTATTTGGGAACATGGGCGCAGTTTTTTCTCTCCCAAACTGCTTCCTGCTGAATGGGGGCGTCGTTAATTAGGTCTTTCATGGTATAACCTGTGTGCTAGATTCATCTCAGTTGGCAGTTGAGCAAAGCAATTTTCTGAAGATGTTTACAGCAACTCTTCAGGAGGGCGAGGTCTATCATACCATATTGGAATAGAAGAAATCCATAGGGTCTGGTCCTCTGTGAAAACAAAAGAAGACCCTTTCCAAAGCATCATATCCTTAGACCCAAATTTTGAAATCGTAATACCCTTATATCCATTCTGGTTTAGCTTGGCAGCCCATGTAATGAAATGTCTCTCTGTATTTAGCTCCTTCATAGTCAAAAAATTTAAAGAAAACATAATAATACAAAGAATCCAGACTCTCTGTGAATTTTCCATTTTTACGTGGCTTATTTTTCTTTATTTCTTTTAATCTATAACTATCTGTACTCTGTCTCTTTAAAGACTTTACCCTTTTTTTTAAGGCATTAACTTTATTCTCTCTCTCTCTATATATATATATTTTTTTTTCTCTCTCAAGCCTACGTACATTCATCCAACACTGTGATCTTTTATGTCTGAATCTGTTTTATTGTGAATCTGTAACATTTTTTTTTACTATCCAGGAGCATTTCTTAAAATGTTAAGCAGTTCTTAAAAACTTAAGTTGCACCATGTACAAGTAATACGGTACTGCCTGTGTCCTGCCCAGTCTAAACCTTAACTGAGCTGTTATCACAGTAATTACGGTAGTTCCTGCCTGAGGTCAGCACAGTTCAGCATGGAGCAGCCGCTCCTGCCTCAGAGCCTTTTGGTGCCCCTGAGCTGAGCACAGTTCCAGGCACACAGCAAGTCCACATTGGCGCCAAGCAAGCCTTAGAGCTTTATTTCAAATGCTCTATTTAAAAGCGCTGTCTCCCGCCTGAGCCAGACAGAGATCGCAATGGCGGCACAGCCCAGAAAGCCGGCATTTTAAAACAGCCAGTTTTTTCCTGCTGCCGAGTTAGGACAATTTCTTTGCGGCAAGCAACCCAGAAACAGCAAAAAGTTGTCTTAAATTCTCTCTTTATCCTTTTTAAACCCTCTCAGGTTTTACGTGGAGTTCATTAGCACGTTGGGTGCCACTCTGTAGCATCAGGGGCGGCGGGGTTGCGTCCCCTGCACCTTGCCGCCCGCATGGTTAGCTTTGTACCCGAAATAATTACACAGAAACGGTATTCATTTAAACACTGCCTGGCCCGTTATCTGTAGCCTCTTATTGGCTAGCTCTTACATATCGATCTAACCCATTTCTAATATTCTGTGTAGCACCACGAGGTGCGCTTACCAGGGAGGATCTTAACCTGCGTCTGGCTGGAGTGGGAGCATCATGGCGACTCTCTGACTCAGCTCCTTTCTCCCCCAATCCTGTTCTGTTTACTCCACCCATCTAAGGGTTGGCCTATCAAATGGGCCTAGGCAGTTTCTTTATTAGTTAACCAATGAAAGCAACAGATAAGATACAAGACCCACCTCCATCAAACTGATGCATTTGGCCATTTAGTAGATTGGTTATTTAAATGCAAATCAAATCTGTTTTGGGATGGAATTACAGTTAGTTTATCAAAGTATTCCAGCAATACACTGTGTTCATGACACATCCTGATTATGAATATTCTTCTTGGGTTTATTTGATGAGAAGTCTGATATTAGGAGTAGGTAATATAAAATAGTGTGTGTCTTGCATACATTTCTTACAATTAGATCATGAGGAGTCCAAGCACTGAACCAATTTCTAGAGATTTCAAATAAAGAATCAAAGTTCTGGAGGATGGAGAGATGGCTCAGCAGTTAGGAACACTGACTACTCTTCTAGAGGTCCCGAGTTCAATTTTCAGCATCCACATGGTGGCTCACAACCATCTAGAATAGGATCAGATGCCCTTTTATGTTATGCAGGAATACATGTACATAGAGCACACACACACACACACACACACATATAATACATAAGTAAATTTTAAAAAAGAACCAAAGTTCTGATGAAAAGCACAGTTTGAAAAACAAGCATATTAGAAAAAATATTTTAAAGTACAAACTGCTTATACATGTCTAGGGTCCCCAAGAGTATACAAACTGGGAAACAAACAAGCCATCAACTGGTGCTGTTTCTCATATGAAGCATGTTTTTGGATCATTTATAGCAGTATCTGTAGTGAGGGTGCTATTTCTATTTTAAAATAAAACTTCTACTTACAGGCAGCTCTGGAAAAGGTTGCTAAAATCATCCAACAGTTAGATTTGCAGATAAGCAAGAGGGAGGTGGAGTTGAAACCCAGAGTCCTAAAGGCTGGTTAGAAGAGCCCAAACTTGAACCTAAGACTTATAGCACCCAGTTCAGGGCTTGTCATCTCAAAATACACCACACATCAGGCTGAACTTCAGATTGAGATCATAGGGAAGACAGAAATGGCACTGGGCGATGACTCAGTGCCTGAAGTGCATGTTGGCATTGGCACTATTCCTGGAGAGATGAAAAACGTTTACTCGCTCCACAGAGGGAACTGACAGCAGTCCGAAATAAGAACACCACCAAAGCCCAGTTTAGTCAACTGATGTTTTTATTGGTGTTACTTATTGGAGTATAGATGAGGGGTTACTTACAAGAGCAGAGATGATTTAATGACAGCAGCATCACCAAAGCCCATCTGAGCCTAGCTATCAGCTCATAAAAGCCGTAAACCTGGAGCACACTGAACAATGTACAGGCACCTCAGTGGGCTGGAAAATGTCTCTTCCAGGCAGTTCATGTGATCTTAGCCCTTTCCGGGCAGTTGGCTGGTCTGCCTCTTCTGGGCAGTTAGGCTTTTCTGAGAGTGTCTCTCAGCAGTCCTTACTGCCTACATATACTTTGAGAAAGAGGGACTTAGTGAATCTGATCAGTTTCAGGGACTTCCTGAAGCTTTTGAGTTGTTTACTTCCTGAGCTTAAAGAGATTCCCTGTAGGATGAATTTCTTCACCTCCCTTAGGACGTTCTGTTTCTTAACAAGTTCCCCTCCATGATGAAATGTTTTATCTCAGAAAAATTTGTTACACATTGGGGGAGCACATGTCTATTACCCAAATGCTGGGAGGTGGAGGCAGGAGGATCCCTGAAATGGTGAGTTTCAAGTTCAATGAGAAAGCCTGTCCCCCTCTGCCCCCCGCAAAATGATAGAGTCACAGAGAAAGACAGCTGATGTTGACCTCTGGTTCACACACACACACACACACACATCACAGAGAGACACACACACACATACAGATGCGCACACTTACACACAAAGAGAAAGAGACAGAGAGAGAGACCATGTAGAATTTCATCACAATTCCAAGCCCAATATATTAAAGTTTTATCATTCTAACTCATGACAGCAGAAGAAATAACCTTATTCACAGAGTGCATTTCTGATTGAGTAGAATTTATGTGAAACATTATCAGAAGTTATCCTTTGTATTGAGGTGTTCTAAGCCATGAGACAGACCTTTAATTTCTCTAATATCAATATTACTTTATCTGCAAATTAACATGTTTACAAAGGCATTTTGTAAACCTTTTTCCTTTTTATTGAAATTGAATGTAAAATTATTACCTGTGCCATAACTGCTTGACTTTGTAGTATTATAACAATAACAAAGATATAACAGTGGTGATATTAATGGTCATTAGATTTTCTGTTATGTATTTAATTAAAACTATGAACAGTTTTCTAGCTAAGAATTCAGTCTTATCCTGCAATGCTTACCCTGGATTGTATAGCATAATGAAACAGAGTGACTTTTAAATTTTAATTGTTCTTTTTACTTTGTAAGAAAGCATATGCATCACAAAAATTAGTATAATTTAACATGCAATGATTCTGTAATATTGACCCTATATATTAGAGCATTGAAGTTAGACTTATTTGTAATCTTTTTTCTTTTGTATTTTTCATAGATGGCCAATGAGTTTTCTATGTGTATTGCTTTGTTTTTGATTTTTGTTTTTTGTTTTGTTTTCCAGTGTACATCTCTGAAGTAAGATGATTTGTCAGAAATTCTATGTGGCTTTGTTACACTGGGGTAAGTTGCATGCACCTTTGTGTATTTGGGAGGGTAGTTGTGTAGATTAATTTCTAAAGAGGAACTTTTATATTGAACAGTAATTTGGTGTTTTGGGGTCCCAACCCATGTCTATAAATAACTGTTCTTGTGTAGTTCCACTAGCAATGCATGTCCCCGTTCTTTCACCTTTTACCACATCAACGAAGACAAGTGTTGTGTTTCAATTTTATTGATTTGAATTTTATTTTATTTATTTTATTTTTTTTTTTTTTGGTTTTTTCGAAACAGGGTTTCTCTGTGGCTTTGGAGCCTGTCCTGGAACTAGCTCTGTAGACCAGGCTGGTCTCGAACTCACAGAGATCCGCCTGCCTCTGCCTCCCGAGTGCTGGGATTAAAGGCGTGCGCCACCATCGCCCGGCCTTGATTTGAATTTTATGTGTGTGTGAGGTTGGGCAGTTAGTTGACTATATTTCTGGTGAGATTTTTTTTGTTTTACACTTCAAATACCTGGTTGTTGAGTTTGTTGGTCTTAGACAAATTTTGGGACTTTCTAAACTGTAAGAAACTTTTAACTGTGTTTTAAAGCTCCATAAAGAAACAGAACTGATGGTGATGATATGTGTATGTATGAGTATACACATGTGCACATGCATATGTTTATAAGCAAATGGGTCATTTAATTTAAAAGGCTGAGTGCTTCTAAATCTGCAGTTGGAAAACTACAGACTCAGGAGAGCCAATGGTATCTAAGTGCAGGTCTGAAACACACACACACATACCTACAATCACATATATAAATACAGGTGTATACTTTTGTAGTCATGACAGTATGATGTGCTCTGAGGGGGATATTATCAAGGAATGCTGCATATGTTTGGAATGGTCACTGAATACCACAATTTTCCAAAAGAGTTAAATATATGCCTATCCCTTCTCTCACCAGTTGTAGACTTGTCCTTCAGAGGAAGCTTCTTCAGCTGATTTTTGTTTTGTTTTGTTTTGTTTTGTTTTAATGGTCTTGTAGTTTTAGTGAACCATCATTTTCAAACATTCTCCTGTTTGGAACTAGCCATACGTTGCCCATAACATTCTTTTTAACATAGGGAAACCTAGTTTATTATTTAGTTTTTGGTGCCTAGACTTTTTTCAAATTCATTTGTAATTATAACATAGGTATTTTGTTACTATGTATTTATCACATAAGAAATGTTTGGAATCTGTAAAATATGGAGAGTTGAAATTAATGGATAAGTGTATTATGTCATATTATCATTTCAATGCTTTGATCACTTTATATCTGCTCCCCTAACATTTTCCAAGAAGGTATATATTGTCATTATCTACAGTTGGTGCACTGTGTGCTAGATCTTTGGCCCTCCTCCTGTCTAAGTATAGAAATACATATTATTTGACTGACTTAGCTACAGCTTCCTCTGCTATTTCATGATTCACAGTCTGCTCTCTATTTGTTTAAAGTAGATTCATTTAGAATTCACATGGCAATGAAGTCATGTGGCATTTGCCTTTTTGTGCCTGGCTTTACTTAACATATGCTTTCCTTGTGTTGAGAATGGTAGCTTCCTTTCTTTTATGATGAAATAATATCTGTTGTTTGAGAGTGTATGTAAATTGACTGTCTCCCAGTGATCCATTGTGATGGGAGATTTGGTCCTTGGATGATGGTATCAGGAAGTGCTGTGGAACCTTTAAATTCTGGCTCCTAGTGGGTATTATCCTATCGAACAAACTTGGCTTCATCCAATACTCTGCTCATACCTCACCCCATGGTATCCTCCTGCCACTGATGTTCACATCATCAGGTTCTCTTCCTTGTTGACAGAGGTTTCTGTCCTGTCCAGTCCTGCAGCCGTTCAGTCCCCCAAAAACACAGAGGACTACATTAATTATAAACTGGTTGGCCTATTAGCTCAAGCTTCTTATTAACTAATTCTTACATCTTAGATTAACCCATTATTCTTGCCTATGTTAGCCACATGGCTTGGTACCTTTCATCAGTGAGGCATTCTCATCTTGCTTCCTCTCTGTCTGGGTGATGACTGCAGACTGAGCTTTCCTCTTCCCAGAATTCCCCTGTTCTCCTTGCTTCACCTCTACTTCCTGCTGGTTGTCCTGCCTATACTTCCTGCCTGGCTACTGGCCAAGCAGCATTTTATTAAACAAGTACAAGAAGCAAATCTTTAAAGGGTAAAACCATTGTCCCACAGCAGTTCCTTGAATATTTACTATGCTGTTTGAACTTTTAGTCTCCAAAACTAAACCCCTTTTATTGTAAAGCTAGGCTGTGTCCAATATTTCATTATGGAAATGAAAAGCTGGTCAGTGCAAATGTGTGTACATAAACAATCCTTTACCCATTCATTTGTTTATACTTAGGGTGACTCTGTATCATGAGCAGTGCTATGACCAGCATGAGTGATTTTGCTTTATTTGATAGACATTCTGCAGTAGGGTTGCTGGACTGCATTCTCCCATTTCTGAGGCATATTGGTGCTTTTTTCCCTAATGGTTGTACTGATGTACACACCTATCAATGGTGTGTGAAGAGTCTTCTTTCTTCTTACCTTGGTTAATGCTTGTTCGTTTTGTCTTTTTAAGAATGGCTTTCTAACAGGAGTGACATATCACTGTGATTTTGATTTGACTGATCTGCTGATTAGTGAGGATGAGCTACTGTATGGGTGTTTTGCCTGCCTGCATGTTTGTACATCACATGTGTACCCGGTGCCCATGGAGGTTAGAAGAGGGTTCTGATTCTCTGAAACTAGAGTTACAGATCTTTGTAAACCACCCTGTGAGTGCTGGGGATCGAACCTGGGTCTTCTGGAAGAGCAACAGGTGCTTTTAACTGCTGAAGCATCTCTCCAGCTCCCTGTGTATCCTCTGTTGGCAGATATTTATTTGTATCTTTTGAACATCTTAAAATATGGTTACTTTAGAGTGTTTTTAATTCTTTGAGAATTTCATACATGTATACAGTATATCTTTGTCATATTCAACTTCTACCCCCATACTCTCAATCTCCCTCCCAATGTCATAATCCTCCTTTTCTTTTTAACCCACAGAATTCAATTAGTGCAGTATTGGTGCAGGGTCCCTTGTTTATTTTGTATAGTAACCCCATATTAGGCACACAGTTTATAGACATTTTTTTCCCGTTTTGTAGTTTGACATCTGAACAGTCATTCTGTTAAATATTTCCTTCTCAGAGACGAACTAGAGTTTGACATAATCTTTGTCTTTGTTGTTGTTGTAATTGCCTGTGATTTAGGAGTATGTCTCAAAATATCACATAGCTCAATCTCAGTGTTTCCCAGCTTGACTTTAGTCTAGTCATAGTTACAGGTCTGCTAGGCCACGAATCCATGTTAAGTTATTTTTGTGTATGATGAAGGATGGTGGTATAGTTTCTTTATTTCTTATGAATGCTCATTTAACAGTGCCATTTACTAAACAGATCATTAATTTTCCAGGGAATTTTTGACACGCAGTTTTGTTGAAGCTTCATTGGTTTTAGATACACAGATTTATTTCTGAGTTCTTAATCATGCTGTGTTGATTCGGGCATCTTTTCCTGTCAGCATCATGCTGTTTTACTTACATGACTTGGTCCTATGTTTGGAGTCAGATTTGCTCCTTTTTTCTAGAAGGGGTTTCACTCTATAACCCTGTCTGTTTGAGAACCTGCCCTGTAGACGAGGATGGCCTCAAAGTCAGAGATCTGCCTGCTTCTGCCTCCGAGTTCTAGAGTTAAAAGCATGTGCTACCATGCCTAGCTGGAGGCAGCTTTATTCTTGAACATAATTTCCATAATTTCTTTAGTTTTTGGTAGGTTTTTTTGTTTTGTTTCATATGATATTTTGTAGTGTTTACTCTCTGTTAAGAATGTTATTGACATTTTGGTATAGATTAAATTTGATAAATTCAAATACATTGGATTTATGCACTGATTTGGATAGTGAAATTTTAAAAAATTTAAAATTCTTTCAATTGTATGAAAATATAATATTTCCCCATATTTCTTTAATTTCTTTCATCCATGTTCTATAGTTAGTATAGAAATCTTTCACTTCTTTACACATTTTTTTAAAGTGTAGTTATTATAAATAACTCCCCTCTTTTTTTATTCCTTTCCCCCTTCTTTGAGACAAGGGTCTCACAATGTTGCCCAGGCTGGTCTTGAAACTGATGGCTCCAGTGCTCTTCCTGCCTCAGCCTCCTGAGTAGCTGGAACTACAAATGTTCTGTAAGTGTATTTTTTTCTGATTATTTTTCCTCTACTTGAATGCTTCTAATCTAATTCTATTGTTATCAGGGTTCACTCCTGTCCACCTGTGGGCAATGACGTTTCCCACTCCTATAGAATCAGACAGAATAGTGTCCACACATCCCGCTTATTCACCTCTCTGCTCGGCTTAAATCCTGGCAACCAGTATCCTTGGTGGAATCATGCAGATTGTGTCATCGTGATGGTCTCTTAAGGATATATGTGTACATTTCCTGTGTCTTTTCATTGCTTGGTTTTATTCTTTTCCTTTGAACTGAATATTATGCCTTTGTCTGAATTCTTCACTTTATCCATCTGGGAACCAAAGAACATTCTGTTTGCTTCTGTTTCTTTACACTTTGTTGCATTTAATTCTTCAAAAGCTCTCATTCCACACACAATCCTAAGAATTCCCACACTGCATTAAGGAATGTATACAGCGAGGATGTCATCAAATTATTCAGATTCATTTGTAAAATGAAGAAAGGTAGAGAGTTAATTGTTTATTTTCAAGAATTTCTTACTTAAAGACCAGCTCAAAATTTGCAGCTTTTTGGGTATAGTGCTGCAGATGCGCTTAGGTCTATATTGAAAAGGTAGTGATTTACCTGCAGTGTGAGTTTCCCAGAAGAACTGTTTTGCATCATTTCCTGGGGATTTTCTTATAGGATATTATACATCTTGAGACTCCTGAGAAAGTTCAAGAGACCTTGCAACTCTCTTTAAGTTAGAGACAAACTTTCTCCGAAAGCATTAACATACTGTCGTGATCCTTCTCATGGAGATTAAGAGTGCTTTAGTCCTTATTGATGTCATTAAACATCCAGATATTTCTTATTTATTCTAAAAGAATAATTTTACTATAAAAAGGAAGAAAATTAGTGTAAATTTTCTCATGCTAAAATATAAACTTGCTAGATTAACAAAGAAAATTGATGCATGAATTTCCAAAGCAGAGGTGCCAAAGAATGGAATTAGTCCAGTAAATCTATCAAGTTCTCAAGTCTGATGCACTGGGAGGTGGAAGCTCAGACTTATTCACTTGAAGGTTAAGTATTTCTGAGGACTGCACCGTTTAGTCTCAAGCATTGTCTAGTTACATCTTTGTCAAAATGGTCACTTGTGTCCTGTATCTTTTTCCTGTCCGAACAGAATTTCTTTATGGGATAGCTGCACTGCACCTGGCATATCCAGCTGCTCCCTGGAGATTTAAGTTATTTTGTGCACCACCATACGCAACAGGGGATGCCTTTCTCTCACCTGCTGGAATCCCAAAGAGGGCTTCGGCTTTGAGTGGGGGTTATGAAGCAGATATCGAAGCTAACTTTAACGCAAGTGGTGTCTACGTGTCTGAGTCATCCCAAACCGTTTTCCATTGTTGCTTGGGGAATGAGCGAGGTACAAACTGCTCTGTGCTAGCAAGTAAAACCGAAGGGAAGATGCTGGCTTCAGCAGTAAAGGCTTTAGTTTTTCGCCAGCTAGGTAAGTACTTTCATGTCCCAAGTCTACACTGTTGTGTTATACCTGTATCCATCAAAATGTTTTAATTATCCATAGCTTGTATGAATTAGCTATTTTATTATGTGATTAACATGCATTATAACTTTTATATAGTTTTAAAATTAGGATTCATTGTGTGACAAATAAGCATGCTCTGCTCATTTTTATAGCTTGCAAAACTATCATTAAGGGAACTATTTTATTTGTAAATGTGCTCTTCGGAGTCTAAATTTTCTTGGAAGTAAAAAAAATGCACACTTGAAATAGATAAAATATCAAATTACTAACACCACTGTTGAAGTAGTGAAATTTCAAAATGTTTAAAATTATAATGAATTGTGCAGGCAAGGAATGTCCCAGAAACAATATGTTATGCTGAGTGAATTTAATTATTGTCTGAAGAATAATGTATACTGAAAGCAGAAAGCTTGGTTAATTTTGTATATGAAAATTTAAACAGCAAAACTATTTTTAAGTCTTCTAAAGGGACAGAGAAGACTCATCTGGCTCAATTATATGAAAAGACCCCCAAATAGGGATGAATAGGCATACCTAAGTAAGGACTCTTGTGTGGTGTTAGTTGGATTTTCCAGTTGATATTAATGACCCTTCAGTTCAGATAATTCTTTAGTCTGACCAGCCCTGGTCTCTACACAGTACTGAAGGAAATATCTTTATCTGTAACTGTAATATCTATCTCGAGTCTGTCATTGTGGCACATGATTGGCAAAGACAGGAGGACTGTGAGTTCCAGACCAGCCTGGGCTATGAAGTGAGACACCAAACCAAACAAAAGAAATCTTCAGATATTGTCAGATGTCCCCCATCTGCCTAGTTTAACACTTTACACAGGAAAAAGCATCCTAAGTTGAAATCAGTTTAGAATAAGAAAGGATTGGAGAGATGGCTCAGTGGTTAAGAGCACTTGCTGTTCTCACAGAGGACCTGGGTTTGGGGGCTCAGTGGTTAAGAGCACTTGCTGCGTTTGCAGAGGACCTGTTTTGGTTCTTAGAACTTACATCAGGAGACTCACAGCCACTTCTAACTCCAGTTCCAGGTGATATGAAGCTCTCTTCTGGCCTCTGTGGACATGCATGCCTTTGGTGCACTTAAAATCATGCAGGAGGCATACACACACACAGAGACAGAAATAAAACAAAATAAATCATTGCAAAAAGAATAATGATGAAACTTAATTTTTTTTTATAAAACTAGATTTTAAAAACAAGTTAGTAGGAATAATTCCAATTGAGTTCACAAATGTTAATGAAGCTTTTGATTACTAAGGGATAGCTTAGCCATTCCATTGATTATTAAATATACTAAGAATGAACAAGATCTTAATAATGAGTCTTGAATGATAAAATTGCCATTACATTCTTTATTTCTGAGGGGAAATCATTACCATACTATGCATTTCAACTTTATAAGTGGGTAATAAAGTGGGTAATAACTAGTTAACATTTAAGTGAATTAAAGTTTTTGTGACTAAAATGAGGAGGGTAAGTAGTGGCTACCAAAGATTTCAATTTGTTCTTCTTTCATATAGGTTTCTCCTTCATACAAGGTCCCCAGTAGTTAGAAATAAGTATGTTAGTGTTGTCCTAAGTTAGTTTTGCCTTGTGAGTCAAATATGTATTTTTAAAGATTTGCTTTCACTTTTATTTACACACACACACACACGTGTGCGTGTGCGTGCCTGTGAATGATGTCTGTGGAAGCCAGAAGATGACCTCAGGTCCCAGGGAACTGGAGTTACAAGTGGTTACAGGTCGTTGTCTTGATCTGTTGACCTAAGATAAATAAAAGTGAGTCTTGTCCTGCTTAGGTAGCTTGAGATTAAAAACAAGTTGAGAAATGGTAATTGAATTTAATTCTCTGATTTAAAGCAGGATGGAGCGAGGCAGGGAGGGGGAACACCGAGGTACTGAGAAGAGGGATTGAAGGCCCTGAATGGCTTAGGCAAACACACTCCAAACAGCCTGTTTCCCCCCTCTCAGAATGGGCAGCGGAAATAGTATCGAAACACTGCTAAATTCAGTTTAGTGCTTCTCTTTGACTGGGTTGTTGAGGGTGTTTTTCAGGTTTAATGCACTTTATTTTCATGTATGTATGTATATATTTATTGATGGTTTTTCAAGACAGGGTTTCTCTGTAGCTTTTGAGTCTGTCCTGGAATTAGCTCTTGTAGACCAGGCTGCCCTCGAACTCACAGAGATCCGCCTGCTTCTGCCTCATGAGTTCTGGGATTAATGGCGTGTGTCACCACTGCCCAGCTTAATGCAGTTTATTGTTAATGCAGGTATAAACTGGGATATCGAGTGCTGGATGAAAGGGGACTTGACCTTATTCAGTTGCCACATGGAGCCGTTGCTTAAGAACCCCCTCAAGAATTATGACTCTAAGGTCCATCTTTTATATGATCTGTGAGTACCAATGAGATTAATCTGGCTAGTCATCTGACCTGATTTGTTTAAAGCACAGATGTAGATTATGAACCCCTCCCACCCCTGCACTTTCTTTGCAGCTGTGCACATTATAAAAAGTTGTTTGTATGCTTTTACATCCATCTTCCCCATTAGGTTTCCCCTTTCTCTTCCTGTATATTTAGGCATGGAGACGCTGCAGATGTGGATGGACATACAGTCTAAAAGAAATGTGAACATTGTCCTCTGTGTGAGCTGGCTACTGCGTTTATTATAGGAATTACCCAAATGTTCTTTCCAACACCTCCCTATCCACTTGCTGACTGAGAGAGGTTGTTCACTGTGTACAAAATGCATTGAAAACATTGCCAACATGAATGGCTTAAAACAACTTGATATTGTCTTTAGGAAGACTTGAAATGGATGGGCAGCAGTTGGAGGCCTGTCAGAAGGACTGAGGTTTTATTGAGGGCCTGATATAATGAGGAAGATGAAGAGATGCCAACTTTCTAATGACCTGGTAAATTCACAAAGCCAGTAGAACTCAGATGTGCCATGGCAGGAGGACTTGGGGTTTATAGGCTGCTGCCCTGAAGGAGACTCCTTCTGTGGTGGGTAGCTGGATTAAAGATGTGTCCAGGAGAATACCCAAATTGAAAGAGCTGACAATGCTTCAGTAATGAAAGGGGACAAGGAAGAAAGTGAAGGCTCTAGTTTCCATTTTATATGGATTGATAAAACCATCATAAGAACGCTAGATGTTTTTTGTAAGCTCTCTATTTTAGAGATTCTGTAAGGGTGCAAGGTGTCTAAGATAAAACAAACCTTTTACTTCCATCCTTAAAAATATCTATACAGTAAGAGCTGAAAGATAGAGAGAAGAGCCGTGAAAAGATAACTTCTGGGCAGGGCACAGACACTGCAATCAGGAACTCACAGCACCTGTGGTTGCCTGCACTGGGCCTGCTCAAGACTGGCTCTGTCCATAATCATCCATGGATGTGGGAGGGCTTCTTGGGGCTCTACTCAATGTATTAGTCACTTTCTTATTTCTTTGATAAAACTTCCTGGCCAAAGCAATTCATAAAGAAACAGAGTTTAATTGGGCTTATGGTTTCAGAGGCTTAGAGTCCATGATGGGAGAGTAAAGGGATGGCATCATGAAGAGCTGAGAGCTCACATCTCAAAATGCAAAGTAGGCAATAGAGAGCACAGGGGGAATGGTGCAAGTCTTTTGACACCCCAAAGCCAACCCCTAGTGGCATACTTCCTCCTACTAAGCCACGCCTCCTAATCTTTCCCAAACAGTTCCACCAACTGGGAGCCAAGTATTCAGAGATATGTGTCTATGGCAGCCATTCTCATTCAAACTACCACATCCTCTATGCTGAACTAAGAGCTACAGATAGATTCCCGGAGAGGAAGAGTCATTGTCTTTACTTATGTAGCCACTGGTGATCCTGCCAGGTCCAAATCGACAGTTCAAACCCCATGATGGCCCTGGTTAAGCTCAATGGGTCACAACGCAAAATAAAAAGAGTTGACTATAGGAAAAGGATTTGTGGGCAGGGATAGGGGTTGGCAGAAGGGAGTTAAGAAAGTGTAGAGTGAGAGCAATCAGAATGTTTTACACCCATGTATGGAAGTGTCAAGAGACTAATCATTGACTAAGTATTAAAAACTTAATCAGTGACAAAAGTTCTAAAACCAATGACACAAGTTCTATTATAGTTTTTAATTACTAATTTTTCATTTTTGCCTTCAGTCTCATTTATGTGGCTCCAGCTACTGAAATTTGCAGACAGTCCTTTTTAGTAGCAGAGAGACAAATACTCGTTATCTGGTCCAGGTGTTTTTGAAAGCATCTGCCTATGACTAAACACAGCTGTCCCATCTTTGGTTCAGAAGGCAGGTGGTAAAGGAACACCTGCTCTTAAAACACAGCAGGAGTTCCAGAGCTAAGAACCCAAAGTCCAGCAGCAAGTACTGGTGATAAAAAGAAAAATGAATGTTTGTGAGGCCTCTAGTCCATGCCATATTTACTTACTGGCTTTACCAAAAATGTGTACTTTGTTGAGTGGAATTAAAGTTGTGTTTACCCCCAGGACCATGTGAGCTATTAGGTACAGCCCTTCTGTGGTCTCAGTCGGGGGCTAAAATGATTGGTATGGCTATTCCTTTGACATGTATCATTCTGCTTGTATGACAAAAGGAGAATTATTTTTTAATGATTGAATAAAAAGTCCTAGACTTAAGAAATCTGCAACTATAATTTAGGTAAAGTTTAGTTGATTTCTTTGAGTCATTCCGGCCAAAAGGGACCACTGATCTGACAATTAATTCTAAATCCAAGTTAGAACACACACTTAATCTACTGACTTGTAAGTATTTTATTAGCTCTTCCTATACATCTGAGAGCAGGAAGCCTTTATACTGACTGTCTTATATATTCCCAACCCTTGGCAATTCATCTGTGAGCCACAGGCAATGGGTCTTCATTTCTGTTAGTTCAACATGCACAAATTATTAATGTGGTGGTTTGAAGGAAAATGGCCCCCAGAGGAGTGACACTGTTAGGAAGTGTGGCCTTAATGGAGAAAGTGTGTCACTATGGGGTGGGCTTTGAGGTCTCTTTTCTCAAGCTTCACTCAGTGTGACAGTCAGTTGACCTCCTGTTGCCTATAAGATGTAGCACTCTCAGATCCAGCACCATGTCTGAGGAGATATATTACATGATCATCTCAATTGATGCAGGAAAGGCCTTTGACAAAGTTCAGCATTTCTTTATGGATGAAAGCCTTGAAGATATCAGGAATAAAAAGAAAGTATTTTAATATAAAGACCATATGAGACAGACCTGTAGTGTTCTCTCTCTCTCTCTCTCTCTCTCTCTCTCTCTCTCTCTCTCTCTCT
>JABTXL010005620.1:10431995-10496954 GCA_025134845.1 Neodon shergylaensis | reverse complement strand
TCTCTCTCTCTCTCTCTCTCTCTCTCTCTCTCTCTCTCTCTCTCTCTTTTTATATTATTTATACATGTGTTTGTAGGTCATGAGTCTAGAAAAGGGATCATGAGAAGAGAGGAAGATATCTTAATGGAGGCATAAAACATGATGATGAAATACACATACTTGGGAAGCAAAAGTGGAGAACTAACCCAGATAGAGAGAGAACCAGCTCTGGGGGTGAAGAGCACATAGGAGCAGTAGAGAAGGAAATTACCGAGAACAAAGTGTGAGGAGACATATGTATGAAGAACCTGCAGTGAATCCCAGTCCTTAGTATTGTTACCTAAACAGTTAATTAAGAAGAAAAGAAAATCTCAAAAAAGATGTAAAAATAAATGCCATGGGAACGACTATATGTAGAGTTATATCTTCCTTTCCGTGGTAGGCGATCAGTTCACCGCGACCTTGGACTCTGTACACATTACAAAGGGAGAAAGCTGTTGATGGCAGTTGTCCCTCTACAGAAGTGCACCCAGTGACGCATGATTCCCTTCTGTGCTCTATCTAATGTGTCTGAAAATAACCAATGAGAGTCAGTGTGGCACGGGTGGTGCTTGCTCCTGCATGGCTAAGTTGAGCATATTCCTTTATCTTTAGTACATGCATAAGATACACTTTTAGAAATACTATGTCTTTACCTCCATCTCTGCTTTTATTGGTAACTAATAATTGCCACGAAAAAAACCACTGAAATAACAGATTTGACTGAGTCCTTGTCCCTAAGACAAACTGCCTCACCAAACACATGTGAAAACCATAGTTAGAGTCTAGTTAATTCTCTATTTGGGGCAGGCTGGAGGGGGAACCAGCTAGCCAAATCTAGCAGATTTCAAAAATACTGGATGTGCTGGTTCAGTTTTTGTCAACTTGACACAAATCTGGACATACTTGAAAGAGAGGCTCTCAACCGAGGAACTGCCTCTATCAGATTGGCCTGTATACATGTCTGTAGAGCATTTTCTTGATTGCTGGTTTATGTAGGAGAGTCCAGCCCTCCGTGGACAGTGCCATCCTCGGTAGGTGGGCCTGGGTTGTGTAGAGATCAAGCCAATGAGCAGCTTTTCTCTATGGTTTCTGCTTCAAGTTCCTGCTTTGCACTCCCAAGGTGTCTTTTCTCCATAGTGGACAGGAACCTAGAAGCCAAATAAGCACTTTCTCCCTCAAGCTGTTTTTAAACACAGCAATAGAAAAGCAGACTTGAGTCATGGGGAGAGCGATTGTGGCCAGCGGTGGAAAGTACTTCTGAAAGACAGGTGGATAAATCCCTGGCCTCTTCCTAGTTGTTAGGGCATTGAATCTTAATCTTGCTTGCTCAGCCTCCATGGGCATTTGCTGTTTGTGGGCATAATCTGCCAGGATTCCCAGATCTTTGGCTTGTGTCATAGTCTATGTACACTAACTACATCCAGGGCCACCCAGTGTGTGTGGGGTGAGGCATTGTAAAATAGTCTACTGGGAACCAAAACCCTGTGAGTTATCTTTGCCTGTGGCTAGGAAATTAATTTTGGTGTTGGGTCATAAAATGGAGGTTGCATTTATGGATGGGAAGCTCTTTGCTTCTTTCACCAGTAGGGATGTCTACTTCTCAGATGCTTATGCCCAGAAAGGTAGTTTCTGCTTAAATGCTGTGGAGTTGGAAGCCAGAGAGAATATATGTTGTATTATATCTAGATACTGATTCCAGGCTGTTGGTTTTGATTGAGTGTCATTCCCGGATCTTTGGCTTCTAGAACCAATTCTATTCTGAAGACTACTGCAACATCTCTGAATGCTTTGGCAATGCTCTTATGCACAATGCTTTATGCAGCATTATTTTATGGCCAAGTTCCTTAATCAGAAATGCTAGTACTTGCTTTAAGACAGTAGTTAAATGTATCTTTTTATTTTAAGGAAATCACCATTTTGTTCCATCAAAATTCACAAGCGAAATCGTTCAAAGGCTTCCATGTGTGAAAAAAGTGTGTTTTTCCAGGAGCTAAAATTTGATGTTTAAAAAGGATTTTAAAACGCTATAAATATGTCCTCAAATGGACAGCATTGTTTGAGCTCAGTTATTAATGTTTGTCTGAGAACCTGAAGGAGAGATACTCTAACAAATGTGATATGCTGGGACTGCTTTAGACATTTATTTTTGACCAGGGAGGAAGTTCTTCCTTTTCTTTGTAAGGTCTCTACTGTGAGCCTCATGTTCTGAGTGTGGGGAAATAGTGTTCACAACAGGCTTTCCCTTGGTTATGTAAGGAGACTTTTCCTGGCGAAGCTATACACACTGCTATTCACTCCAGATGGGGAGCCCATGACAGACCAAAGTAAGGATACCATCAAAGTCCACCTTGGTGAACCAATGAGTTTTATTGGGGTTACATACAGGAATATGGGTGGGGAGTTACTTACAGGAAAAGAAATGACAAAAACAAATGCACCACCAAAGCCCACCCCAGTATGTGTGACAGCGCAGCAAAGTCAGAGACTTGGAAAACACTGCATACCTGCAGGCAGCTCAACAGGTTTTCAGTGACTCAGTTGGTCTAAACCCCTTTTAGTCATCAGTCTGGCTGATTTCTCTTTCTTACTGTTTACTCTGGGAGGGAGGGAGGGACCTAGTAAATCTAGTCAGTTTCAGGGACTTCCTGAAGCTATTTCAGTTGTCTACCTTCTGGCTTAAGGAACTTCTCTGCAGGATGTTTCCGTCTGGTAGGAAAGCCCTACAGAATACCTTTCATTGTGGAGCTGACAAGGTGTTGTAAAAACATAAAATGCTGCAGCCAAGTTTGGAATTGTGGACATGTAATAAAAAGAGGCACACATGAACTAAGAGGGAGTGGAGAGCATTTGCGAATGCCCGCGGCACAGACGACAGAGCTGGAAGACTGAAGGCTTGAGTGTGGTTGAGCTAGGAAGCCAGTGAACACGGGAGCAGTGTCCAGGTCAGGTCAAGAAGAGTTGCCTGCCACGTCATGCTGGGAAGTGACTTTGGACCTTCCTGGCTACTAAAGGCCGCTTCACTTTTTCCACTCCCTGGTTTTCGATCAACATTTGGTGATTTCAAAATCCACACACACGAGCTTCAGAGCCTTGAACGGCTTCGCTGTTCTTTCTGACCCCGCCTACTGTACCTGTTGTCACATGCATTCTCCAGACTTTGTCAACACTTATAAACCTGCTTTTCCTAGAAACTCAATACGAAGAATTCCACACCTTGACCAGCTTTCCTCTCAGCCATGCTAGTCCTGTCCCTCTGTAGCTTCAGGAATGATGCCTCATGAGTCTTGGCTTCTCTCTCTTGAGGTACTTGGTCTCATTCTTTGTGACCTCCCTTCTTTGTCTGCTTTGTGAGAGATACCCATGTCTTTCCCTGAGTTTTCCCTGGCAGGTCGCTTCACTGTGCTTGTGTCCAATATTGACGTGCGTCAGTCTTCATTATCTCCCTTTCTACCGGGAAGTGCCTGACCCCAGGTTACCCAAAGGACTGGTGGGGAGGCTTTGGATGCTGCTTCACCCGGGAGAAGTAGACAAGATTTTTCAAGGAAAGTTACCCAGAGTCACTAGGCTTTCGCTACCTCACTGACCCTACCACAGTTTTTAGATTTATTCGAAAAGCAGATAAGCCCTCTCACTTCTGTTTTTCCTCAGATGCCATTTCTTGACTTTAACTTATTTCTGGAGAGACTAGTAGTTAGACAGATTTTTATTAGCTGGTAGGACAATGAGGATGGATCTGTCCCTCATGGACTTTGGGCCCTACCTCCTATTCTTCTGGTAATGTAAGAAAGGAAGACCCTCCTTAGCATTTAAATTCTTTATTGAAAAGTGAAAGTATCTAGGCTCTATGGAGGCCCACTAAGACAAAACTTTTTTTTTTAGTATATGTGCTGCCGAAGCGAGCACAACAAAACTTTTTTTGTCAGAAGAACAGAATCGAAATTCTACCTCTTGGCCTGGGGTGGGGGGTGACGTGACCTTCTAAATGACTTTCTTCAAAGAGTTACTATAGTTGTCCTGTCAATCACTAGGCCAGTAACCTACTCTTCACTCACTCAGACCTTGTCAGAAACCTGTTTCCCCGACAGACTTGTGAGGTGAGGGGCAGACTAATTAGCCTCTTAGTGAGATAGTCTGTCTTACCCGGAAGCCCCTTCACCACTCAGTGGTTTATGGAGCCGCTGCCTGTTCACTTTTCTGAGTTACTCAGAAAATCATAACTTCCTATTTTCTTTCCATTTTGGATGCTGGCCAAACCCTAAGCATGCTCTCCCTGGCATTCTGGGTTTTCCCGTTTTTCTCCATCTTCCACCACGCAGACATCCAAATGGTTGCCTCCCTCTCTTCCTCTTTTTTTATCTCACCCCTCCAGGTAGCTGCTGAGGTGTGCAGCCTTCCTGCCCTGGTGCTTTTCTCTCAAATTCCACCAAAATTATCCCTGAGCTTCCTTCTGAGTCTCCCTTGGATTTTTTTTTTATTATTATTAACAGGCTCAGAACCTAGAGGGAAACCTCAGTTTCCCTGGAAACACTGCGTCCTTTTGTTTAATGGCTTTTTTTCTTTGTTATCTTTTCTCTTACAAAAGCAAGCCTTGAGAACCTTCACCACATCTAAGGGGCGTTGGCCGGGGAGGGTGGTCCCTTTGGTTGTGGCTGTTGCTCCCTCCCATTGGTAATGCAGATGCCGAGGGCCAGCAAGCAAACTGCTTCCTAAGATGAGGAAATATTTAGAAAATCAAGCATGAGCTGGTGAGAAGCTAGCTGATCTCATACTTGGGAGGAGCTTGGGGTAGTTCAAACCTATCTTTACATTAACTTATTTGTGTGTATGTGTATACACATGTGTGGGCATGTGTGGGTGCGTGTGTCACGGCACAGCCATGGCCAGAGAACTTGTAGGGGTCAGTTCTCTTTTTCATGAGTCCCAGAAATCAAGCTCAGGCCATCAGGTTGATGACAGGTGCCATCTATTAGGGTCAGGGGTGAGGGTTTTTGTTTGTTTGTTTGTTTGTTTTCCGACTTGGAGATGTTAACGAACAGCGAGTATTTACTGAGGGTTCTTTGACTAGCTCCGTCTTTCAAATGATATAGCCAACTGTCTACCAGACTTGGGCATATGCACGTTTTCGTTTTGAGTTATGGGGCATTGTTGTCATTACCGGGGTGTCCCCAGCTGAGAAAGCAACACCAGTGGGTTGGTAGAGGGCATAGAGATGAACCACTCAGGAGATGACTTCAGGGTACATCGTCTACTTTATTGCACGGGGGTGGCCACTTATATAGTGGAAGGAATCAAAGCAGGCTCTAAATTGCCCGAGCTGTCTATGGTGGGAGAAGTTTCCAGAATGCAGCACAGGGCTGAAGAACTTGGGCAATGACTGGCGATATTGCTGAATTGAGGCAACAGAGAGAGGGATGCAGAGGATGTGAGGGGACTCATATCCATGGGTAAAGTGCTTGAACACAGGACATGGTCAGTGTGGACTCCTGAGCTGAATTATCAGCCTCCTCATGATGCTGGATATGAAGAACTTGGAGAAGAGAAAATTGATTGCCAAGGACTGTAATCTAGATAATTAATGGAATATTTATGCATATATATGTACATATATATATAATTTTTTGTTGTTATTTAGACAGGGTTTCTCTGTGTAGAACTGGCTGTACTAGAACTTGTTCTGCAGACCAGGGTAGCTTCAAACTCACAGAGATCCGCCTGCCTCTGCCTCCCAAGTGCTGGGACTAAAGGTGTGCACCACTACCGCCCTGGTTGGGGTGCCATTTTTTTCAGCTCATGGTATGAAACTTCAAATAGTCAATTTACAAAGCTAATGTGGGTGAAGTTCCTCTTCAAGAGCTCTAAACTGAGGTTGGCTGTCATCTTTCCTAAATTAAAACCTCAGTTGACACTCTTTGGTGGTATTTCATACCAGTTTAGCATAGACCTGGCTTAGAGAATGCTAGTAATTTTATAGAGAAATTTCCTGGGAAGAAAAAAATAATGGTGCCATTGGTCAGAGGATCGAATGCACCTTCTATGAGCCATGTCTGGCTATTAGCAACAAATTTTGGGTTTTAAATACTTATGTCTCTACCTAGAAAATTTTGCACAAGGTAAGGTTTGTAAATAAGCCAGATTTAAAATCAATCTGACAGATGTTTTTGCATCATTATTCATTTCAAGTTTGTTCATATATCTAAGAATTAAACAGATTGTAGCAACGTGTGTGTATGTGTGTGTGTGTGTGTGTGTGTGTGTAGGGGGGTCAGAGTGCAGCAGTCCTCATATCCCACCTCGTTTTGGGGTAGGGTGTCCTGTTCGTTGCTGACAAACCAGGCTAGCTAGTCTGAGAGCTTCTGGGAGTCTCCTGCTTCTGCTTCCATTTTGCGCTCAGAGTACTACTCACAATTACATCCAGTTTTTAAGTAGGTTCTTTGAGTTTCAATTATGGTCCCTGTGATTGTGCAGCAAACACTTTACCCACCGAGCCTTCTCCTCAGTCCCTGCCCTCCTCCTCTTCTTCACGCTGTGATGTAGGAATAAACTTTACTTGAAAGCAAATAAGAACTAAATAAGCAACACGTTACATATTTGAGTCTACTTTCTCGTTGCCCTATGAGAAATTCTGCAGCTCTTAGTGAAAATTGTCCTTCTATGTGAGGGACGGCTTGTTTTGCACAATTTGGCATTGCTAAATGTTGGCTTGCTGCAAGGTGAACTTATTATGATTATTATGGTTAGCGTGTGGAGGACCAGTCCCACAACATTGGTTGACAGCGTTGTTCAGCTCTTAATCCTGAATCATTTTTTCTACTTGCTACATTCATTATTAGAGAATAGTTAAATTTTCCACCAGTAACTATTACTAAGCCTATTTTTGCCTGTTATTAGATAAATACTTATTATGTACTTTTAGTGACCCCTCTTCACAATTTTTTTTTGTTATGAATGATCCTCTTTACCATGGTAAATAATTATTGCCCTGAATTCAACTTTCTTGACGTCAATGTAGCCATTCAGCTTTATTTTGATTTGTCTTGGAATAGCATATCTTTTTCTAATGCTCTCTGTTAGTAAATTTGCATTTTAATGTTAAAATTGATTTCTTATGAGAGGTTTGTAATTGGGTCTTTTTTTTCTTCCCACTTTGCACCTGACTGCCTTCTAAGTGAAGGCTATTTGCATTTAATGGCGCTAACTCTATTCCCAAGCCTCCGTTTATTTTCTCATCTCATTATTTCTTGTCCTTTTCTTTTCTCCATTTTCTTTCTCAAAGACAGGGTTTCAAAGACAGGGTTTCTCCATGTAGCTCTGATTTGCCTGAACTTGCTGTGTAGACCAGGCTGACCTCAGACTCAGATCTGTCAGCCTCCAAGTGCTGGGGTTAGAGGTGTGTGCTGGGGTTAGAGGTGTGTGCTACCTCTGCCTGGCTACTTTCCTCCATTCTTGTAGGTTATACATACATACGTGTGTGTGTGTGTATACATATATAAAACCTAATATATATATATATATATATATATATATATATATATATATATATATTTGTTCAGCTCTTAATCCTGAATCATTTTCTCTACTTGCTACATTCATTATTAGAGAATGGTTAAATTTTCCACCAATAACTATTACTAAGCCTATTTTGCCTGTTATAAAAAATATATTATATATATATATATAAAATTTTGTGTACATTGATGTGTTGCCCACATGTTGTCTGTGTGAGGGTATTGGATCCCCTGGAACTGGAGTTACAGAGAGTTGTGAGCTGCCATGTGGGTGCTGGGGATGATTGAACCCAGGTCCCCTGAAAGAGCAGTCAGTGCTCTTAACTGCTGAGCCATCTCTCTAGTCCCTCTTTTAAGTTATGTTTTATGATTCCATTTATTCTTCTTTATTGACTAATTATTTTAGTGGCTTTTGAATTAGGACATGTCTTAGCATCTAAGTGACCAAATACCACTTTGTATGTCATGTGACATTTCAGTTGAACACCCCCAACTCCCCCAAGTTAGGTTGATAATGTCACATACTTTAGTCTATGTCACACCCTGTAAATACATGGGTGACATTTTTGATTTAATCATCCAATAAATAAAAATCCTTGGAATTAAATTTCATTCCTTTGTGTGACAGCAGATTCAATCTTCTTTTATTTTCTTGTGTTCACAGCCTTTCTTTAGCACTCCTACAATACAGATCTGAAGGTGATTCTTTAAGTTTAGGGATGCCTAAAAAAGGCCTTTATTTCGTATTTGTGTTTAAGGATATTTTCACTGCGGTGGTATCTTAGAGCAGAGGCTTTTCTTTCTTATTAGTGTCTCTGTGGCCCCTTTGCTGATGCCACCTTGATTGACAGTTCATTTGCCCTCTCATCTTTGTTCTCTCTGATGCAGCCTGTCTTTAAGCTGGATTCGCTGTCCTGCTTTCAAAACCCTGTCCAGTATCCCCACCCCCATGCTCACATTTGGCTCTTGTATTTCAATGCAGGCCTGAAGTCACAGATGATTTGTCCCGGGCCCCCTCGAGAGACAGTTTTCAGGCCGTGCAGTGCAACTGCAGTGTTCGGGGCTGTGACTGCGATGTGCCAGTGCCAAGAGCCCAACTCAACCACTCTCTTCTGATGTATTTGGAAATGACATCTGCCGGTGTCACTTTTCAGTCCCCTCTGATGTCCGTGCAGCCCTCACTTGTCGGTAAGTTGTACTCAGAACGACAATGGCTCCTACAAAAAAATCAGTCACGCGAAGGGATTGAAAGGTTGCTTATGGGTTAAAGATTGTCACTGGCTTCCATCACTTTGAACAATACTGGAAATCATGGGAAATGTAGTACTGGGAATTCACAGGCAGCGTCTCCCTGTGTTCACAGTCGTAGATGCCTCTAACCTTAGCACCGAAGTGATCCTTTGAAGCAGCCGTGGCCTCTGTACGTCTTGGATTTAGTGGACGGATATGATTTATTTGACTCTGTTTACATCTCGGATAACTATTTCTGGAAATTATTAGAAGCATTTTTACCTGAATTTATTCCTCCAAGAAATCTGTCTTAGTAGTCATGTGTGCAAAGATTATTATAGGGGCTGGAGATGCCATGGGGAGCAGGGCAGGGTTTCTACTCACACAGCAGGCCTGGTCAGTGGCAGCAAGTGCTGGGCTGGGTATAGGAGAGCCAGGGGAAAATGTTTTTAATATATTTTAAAATGAGCATATAATGGTAGAAGATAGGAAATGTGAACTCGCTTGCAATTGTGTATAATTGCACCACTCTTTTTTTTTTTAATTTTTGTGTTGTTTTTGGTCCTGGGAGCCCAATAAAATTTATGTGGCGTTTAGTGTTTAGTCACCCTGCTTACAATAACCTAAACTTGTAATAAGGCACAAAAAATAAGTGTCATTAGGTTTGAATAAATGAAAAGACAAAAAAAAAAACAAACAAAAAAACTTTCTCTAAATTCCTGAACAGATGAGCTGCATGAGAACTAAGTGAATTTTGGTTGAAAATACAGTTCAAACCAGTAAATTTGTTATTGTAATAGTAATTTCTACAAGCTCAGAAATTCCTATTAATTGTATAAACCTTGTAAACATAGAGTGTTCAAAGAACAAATATATATATATATACATATATATTACCATTTATACACACTTCTAATTTGCAATATATATGCTATTCACTATTTTTAACATCTCGGGGATATAACTTGAAGACTGACTCAACATTTGAAAGCTCTTACTCTTCTTTTTTTTTTTTTTTATTAATTTTTTATTGAGAAAAAAAAAAACGTTTCCCCCGCCTCCCCGCCTCCCATTTCCCTCCCCCTCCTTCCACCCTTCTCCCCCTCCCCCCACTCCTCTCCCCCTCCCTCTCCAGTCCAAGGAGCAGTCAGGGTTCCCTGCCCTGTGGAAAGTCCAAGGTGCTCCCCCCTTCGTCCATGTCTAGGAAGGTGAACATCCAAACTGGCTAGGCTCCCACAAAGCCAGAACTTGAAGTAGGATCAAAACCCAGGGCCATTGTCCTTGGCTTCTCATCAGCCCCCATTGTTCGCCATGATCAGAGAGTCCGGTTTTATCCCATGCTTCTTCCTCTTCACCAACACTGCAAAAGGAAAGCTCTTACTCTTGCAGAGGCCTCAGATTCCCAGCACTCACACAACAGCTCACAATTCCCTGTAACTCTAGCTCCTGGTGTGTGGGGGTCCAATGTCACCTTCCGGTTTCCTAGGGTACTTGAATGTGTGTGCATGCATGTGCACACAAGCACACACACATGATATTAAATACATTTTATAAAACAATGAAAGTATGACTTTGTGATAAACCTCTTGAGCTTCAGAAGTTAAACATTCTCAATAGTCTACTGCAATGTGACTTTTAATGGCTGCTTGAATTTCCTTTATGCTATGAACCATCATTTATTAATGCAATCTTTACCTGTAAGATATTTAAATTGCTTCTTGCATATTTGAAAGGTTTTCATAACGGTAGACATAATCAAGTACTTCTGTATGCACATACACATACAGATGTTAATAAGCATGTGTACTTTTAAACTCAGAAATCATTTACCTTGTTAAAGTCCCCGTTAAGCTAAGAGACCCCACTCCTATGTCGAGAGACAGCCAGGGCCTTACAGTGGTCCATTTATTACACGGGAGGGTCTGTTCTGAGCTGAGGGGGTGTGTTTGGATGGGTATTTTATATAGACAGATATGCTGGTTTTTACCCAGGTCTTTGCATTTTCTGAGCAGTGTTCTGCATTCTGCTGTTGTCCTCGTGACCAGTGAAAGCGGGTGTAGTGACTGCATCTAGGCAGAGGCTCCATGTAAGTTTGAAACTTACCAGACAAAGTGAACTTAGGCAGACGTTTTACAGAAGGGAAATCGCATTTATCAAAGCAACTCGACTTACTGGTTTATAGTCTTTCCCACACAGGGGAAAGAAACCAAGACAGTGGTTTGCTGTGCTAAATGTGGTACAGAGGAAGGGCCCACCATATATCTCTGCTTTAACTCTATAATTAGCCCTCAAATGATTTAATTTTTTAAGTATCTGAAAGGCAAGCAATGCTGGCAATTCATTTCAACCACATTTTACTCGGATATGGTTGCTATGAAAACTGCCTGGGTTACAAGTCTTTTTTCCCGTTTCCCTTTCAGTGAAGCCTGATCCACCCATAAGTTTGCATATGGAAATCACAGATGATGGTAATTTAAAGATTTCTTGGGACAGCCCAACAGAGGCCCAGTTTCCACTTCAATATCAAGTGAAATATTCAGAGAATTCTACATTTATAAGAGAGGTAAGTATATTTTGGTAAAGAAAGTGAAACTTTGGGAAGTGATTAAAGATCCTTAAGTCTTGCAGAAATTATTCTTGCCTGCTAAATAAGCCTGTGCTTTCTAGTGAGGACTGAATTATATTGAATATTACATATTGAGATAATTTATATATACTACGGAAAGTCCAGTTATGAAATTTTAACTTATAACCGTTTTCATCGGTAGAGTGCGGATGTACATTGCATCCTCCCGCTTGCGTTGCTCAGTGCCTTCGCGTCTGTGATGTCAATCAGCACCTGCTCTTGCTTATGCTGATGTGTGTTTTGAGTGCCTGTCTGTCGCCAGGGGCTATTCTAGATGCAGCAAGATGCCTTGGGGCCAAAGGGGAGGAGGAAAGATTGCCACACTAAGGGGCAGTTGGGGCGGGCCTCATTGGGAGGCTGATATTTGAGTAAGGATTTGGAGGAGATGGCTCTGTAGGGATCCGGGAGCCTGGGTACCAGGAAGAGCAGTGCAGAAGGCAGGTGGGGCTGAGGCTGTGAGTGATTACTACTGTGGTGGGGATGGTGTCCGAGCCTGGAGTGGGCGGGGAGGAGGTGGGAGGGAGGAGGTCACGAATGACCTGTGGCGTCAGGTGAAAGCTTTCACAGCACACAGTGAGCCTTCCTGCCGCATCATTCCAGGTAGAAATCCATCTTCTTGGGACTGTGTTACTTTCTGAGGCCTTATTTTTAGAGAGCGGTTCAGGAACCCTTGGTGTCGGTGTGTAGTCACAGAGTGAGGGCTGCCGCGAGATGCTTCCTCATTAGTGAGTCTGAAACCACAGGACCGTGCTCTAGGCACGCTTCATGCTTTTCATGATTTTTATTTACCCTTTGACCCCTGTCTTCCTCTCACAGTCTTGAAGAGAGCAGGAAGTTCAGCCGAAGCGCCTTATTGGAAAATGAATGTGCCGCACAGGGAGATCCTAGCTAGAGTTTGTTTTCCACGGGATTTGGCCTCAGACGTCTTCCCCTCTGGTTTATAAACTGTGTTGACTCCTGGCCTGAAGTTCAGGGTCAGGACGTCACTATCACTCACGTTCTTTTTCCTGGTCAACTTCCCTCTCTAGGACCCTGACAGCCCTCTCTGCATCTCTGCTCATTGTTCCCTACCAGATATGCAATGGACAGAAACGTGGCTACCAGATTTTCAGGAACTTTGGCACCATTTCTCAAAAACCCTAAAGCCCACATTGGCGTTAGCCTTCAGTTAATACTTGTTAATTGACACAATTGTTTGACCTACAACCTCTTTAAATTCCTATTTATCGATTTTTTTTCATTTGGTCAATGATTCCTATTTCAATTCTGTGGCCAGACGTCTGTGATACTCTGCTTCTTTGAGATTTGCCGAGGCTTGCTTCTTCTCAGCTTTGGCAAATGCTCCTCACCAACTTGATGCTCTGTTGTTTCAACATAACATGACACAGGTTACTGAAGTTGTCTCGGCTCCATTCCTGCTGGTGCACAGTGTGCTTCCGGGATCTTCTTACGAAGTTCAGGTGAGGAGCAAGAGGCTGGACGACTCAGGACTCTGGAGTGACTGGAGTTCGCCTCGAGTCTTTTCCATACAAGGTAAGGTTTGCCAAAGCTTCTCTGGAAATATTCTCCCAGACCTTGCCTTCCTTGCCGTTGGTATATCATGAGCATCTCAGTTTTTATTTCCCTCCACAAGAGGGGGGGGATAATATTGACATTTTATTTAAAATTCTTTCTGCAGATGAGGTCTGAGTATATAGCCTTGGCTGATCTTGAGTACTGGCGTTAGAGATCTGTGTTTCTATGACACACTACACTTTCCTCAATCTTGAGCAGGCTGATTTGTTACTGAAAATTGCATCTGAGTGCCTATTTGCTTTCCAAAATACCCTCTTTGGAATTATTTTTTTAAAATGAAAAAGTGAACAATTTAATCATGCCAGAGAGGAGGATTACAAGTTTGAGACCGGCCTTGGCTACATAATGAAACACGTCAAAAAGATACAAAATTAACATGAAATTTCCACTTTAAGAATCTAGAGTGTATAATTCTGCTGAAACAAAAAACGTTACTTATTGGTCATTTTGTGTTTATGAGAGGGGGCACGTGTGCTGTGGTGCATACTTGGAGGTCAGAGGACAACTTGTCCAGCTGGATCTGTCCATCCATGTTTCTGTGCTGGGATCCAACTCAGGTCACCTGGCTTGTGTGGCAGGAACTTCACCTGCTGAGTTATCTGGCTGGTGTCTGCTGAAGTTTTGATAGGCATCAAGCCCCAGGAACACCCAGAATCTTTATAATAGCTAACTATCCTTTTCATAATTGTGTCAAAATTTAGCATTTAAATTATTTATGTGGGGGGCTGGAGAGATGGCTCAGTGGTTAAGAGCACTGGCTGCTCTTCCAGAGGTTGTGAGTTCAATTCCCAGCAACCACTTGGTGGCTCACAACCATCTGTAATGAGGTCTGGTGCCCTCTTCTGGTGTGTGGGCATACATGGAGGCAGAATGTTGTATACACAATAAATAAATAATTTAAAAAAATAATTTATATGTCCTGAAAAAAAAAAGAATCTAGAGTGTATGCCACTTATGTCATTAATTCTTTCATTTTTGTTTAGAATCCACATGTATTCATTTGAGATAAACACTAAGGGCTGGAGAGATGGCTCAGTGGTTAAGAGCATTGGTTGCTTTTCCAGAGGACCTGAGTTCAATTCTCAGCAACCACACGGTGGCTTACAACCATCCCCTATTCTGGCATGCGGGCCTACATATAGGCGGAATATTATATACATAATAAATAAATCTTAACAAAGAGATAAACATTTAAAATGTTTATTTTTAGATGCTTGTGTGCTCATGGGAGAGTGGGTGGGTGTGGGTGTGTTATGCTTAAGAGGCCAGAGGTTGTCTTTGGTTATCTTCTAACTTCACCTTATTATTTGAGACAGGGTCAAATATTTGACCTGGAGCTTGCTGATTCTCAAAAATATTTGAGAACCTGGAGCTTGCTGATTCAGCTGGGCTATCTGCTTGGGCAAGCCCCTCAGATCCTACTGTCTCTGCTTCCCAGTGCTGAGATCACAGGCTTCGGTTACTGGGCTTGGCTTTTTCTGTGGTGCCAGGGATCCGAAATCAGGGTCTCAGGCTTGTGCAGCAAGCTCTTCACCTACTGGGACATCTCAGCAGACTGTTTTAGGAGTTTTCAGAGTAAAGTCTTTGTACTCTCAGAGTATTTTTAATTGCTCTGCATATTTTATTAGCTATAATTAATAGGTAGAGGGGTCAAAGCTCACACGCTACACAATTTCATGAGGTATAATGCAGGGGAAAGAGAATAATTTTCATTTGCAACATCCTAGAGTCTTGGTGCATGCATTCCTGGGGAAGGTGGACCTCTAATTTCTGGTGGAGGGCATTCATTCATAAAGAGAGGCCTGTATATCAGTGTTCCTTGAGCAGGGGGCAGGTCGATTGCTGGGCCTAAGAGTTGTCTCAAGCCAGGTAGAGGAGCTGCAGTTCCTGGAGGTGGGGATGGAGTACCCATCACCCTGTGCTGGAGGATACTGGGGATCCAGCAATGCTGGCAGGAGCAGCAACAGCAGCGGCTGCTATGGTGTCTCTCACTTGTGCAGTCATTGGCTGCTGGGCTGGACTCCAGCCACATGGACAGAACCAGGTGATCCAGCAAGGTTCTGGGGATTAGGAACACCAGTTGTCCCCCTAACCCAGGACCTCTTGTAGTACCACCAAACAGCACCCAAGCAATGCCAGTATCTTTAGAGGGTGGCTCCTCTACAGTAGTGGATACTATATTTTCCCCCATACATTGGCCAGACCCTAAAACTGTGTGTGTGTGGTGCGTGTGTGTGTGCGTGCACGTGTGTGTGTATGTCTTGTTTTGTTTGTAAATTTTCCATTCTTCCCTCACTTTGACTATTTTTCATTCTTTGTTTTGATCTCTAAATTCACCATAACTCAGAGGATCAAATCTGTATTCATGTCAAAAGCCTTCGAGGTATCTGTAAAGATCAGCCATTTTGCAGGCTGCATCTCGTTCTGTAGACAGTGTGCTGCAATATCTTGCAACTGTTCTCTGTCGACATGATGGCTGTCCCACAGTATCAGGTGTCAACAGTAAAAAATGATTTTATCCCTACATCAGGTTTTCCTACCGATAAAGCAAGCTTGGTAGAGACTATTCAAACTGTGGGTGGGTCCTGTTCTCTTTTTGGAATCCTAACTGCTACAACCTGTTGGTATCAGCTAAGAACGCCTGGCACAGCTCTCCCTGGAAACCCAGCCCAGAGCCTGTTGCTACTGAGAACACTGTGGGTACAACTGACACTCTTGGGGGCCCACTGAGACTGTCCCACACTTGACCTAGACTTCCACCTCCTGCGCAAGTAATTCAGCAGTCCTTTTCAGGTGTGAGCGATCCCCTGGGCTCTCCATCTGGCTGCAGTGACTCAGAGGCCCGTGTGTCTGGCATCCAGCCACCTCTCAGGGTTATTTTTAACATCAGGGAAACGGTGGTTTATGCATGTGTTCCTCAGGGAGGCGAGAAGCAGCATTTGTCGAGGCCCGAGAGTCTTGTGCCGTTTCCAACCCTGCTTCCGTTGAGTTGTGACTTTAGGAAGACACTTAATCATCCTTTGGCAGCCTGCTTGTTCAGTTTTACTCGGGTTGATGGTGGATGCTCAGACATGGCGATGTAAAATACCCAGCACAGTCAATCTATTTCATTCAGCAAGTTCCCTTATTGATTACTTAGTATTGAAGACGTGTTAACTAGACAGAAAGCAAGTTGCATCGGTGTCTGAGAAGCACTGGTTTTGGAGTCTGCCAGTTTATACAAGGGCCATCAATATGATTTCTTTGGAGAGGTTTCTTCGCCTTTCTGTGCCTCAGTTTCCTTGTCTGTAAAGATTAGGATGTTTTCATATGGACGGCCTTTCTATGGCAAAATAGCACAGTGAAATGTGTGTTATGGCTCCTGACTCATAACAGACATTCAGTAACTATCAGATGTCATTTTAGTTTATGACTTCACAGCCTACACGTTCAGAATCTCAAAACCTAGAGAGACGGGAAGATCGACACTAACTGCTTGGCACAAAGTAAGATCGTGAGAGGGAGCTAAACCGGGTGTTGGACAATTAGTTCAGCCTGGAGACTCGGGGATCTGGCATGAGGAGATTTAGATGGTGATTTTATGTGTTTATTCCTCAGATAACCTTCTACTGTTTCCTTATGTGTAATGGGATGCTGGTAATTCAGGTTTTGAACTTTGTGGTTGCTTCCCGAGAGAGACATAGTCTTCTACTAGCAGGTCTTATTGACTAGCTGTGCCCTATGGAGTCACATGGAGGAAACGCAAACCACAGTATCCCAGGTGGAGGCTTCTGTGTGGTGTGATGGGTCAGGTCTGGAGGAAGAGGGAAACGGTGTGAAGGAAGGAGAAGGCCCCCATGCCTACACACACCAAAAGCCTGTCTTTATTAGCCATGGGGCAATGCACTTAGCTTCCATGGACAGATGTTGCTTTATTTTTTTGTTTTATTTTATAATTAAAATTTAAAACTTCCCCTTCAAGAAAAAGAGGCAGTGCTAAAAGAATCAATGTTGCGCCGGGCGGTGGTGGCGCACGCCTTTAATCCCAGCACTTGGGAGGCAGAGGCAGGCGGATCTCTATGAGTTCGAGGCCAGCCTGGTCTACAAGAGCTAGTTCCAGGACAGGCTCCAAAGCTATAGAGAAACCCTGTCTTGAAAAATCAAAAAAAAAAAAAAAAAAAAAAAAGAGAGAGAGAGAGAGAGAGAGAGAGAAAGAATCAATGTTGTTTTTCAGAGTTTGCTAGGATTCAGGGCTGACTATAAAAGCTTTTCTAGAAACTTCATACAATACACTGGTTGGTTACATTTTGCCAAATAATTGATCTCATTCAATTTAAGTCTTTAGATAGATATGTTTTTTCTTTACAATGTATGTCAATAACTGTAAGTTTAAATTTGCTTGTTTTTTTTCAAATATCAGCTCATATTTTGCATTCTTATATATTATAGTCATGTGGGGGGGCCTCCAGGTGTCATACAGGGAAACGAACTGCACCAAGATGTAAGAATGAAAACCCAGTGCAGACTGACTTTGTCAGCTTGGATCAGACTTCAGAGAGTCTAATACCAGTCGGTTCATTGTCAGCATGTTTAAAACATGGTACACTTGGGGAAAGGTTTCCAGGCAACAATCCGTCCAATTCCAGGTGCATAATAAAACTTAAGGTGTGACTACATAGAGGCTCTTTTACAAAGTGCATGTGACCATGAGGGTGGGTTCTATAGCTGGAAGACCTAGAGTCTACTGTATTCTCTGATAGCATAGAGGCCATCAGACCATAACGTACTCGTGACCTCTCCCCTAAGGTGGGGAAGAGTCTGGGAAGGAAGAGTCTGGGATAACCATTCTGGGGAATTAGAATGAGATCTGCCCTTTCAGATAGCAAAAAGACCAGCAGGTTGTTATGAACCTCCACTCTCAGCTTTCTGGATGGAAGGCAGGTATTTGATCGGCATCTCCTCCATTGAGGAGACCCCCCCTGCATGATTGACATTTCTTGTTCATGTTGGGGGACCCCTGTGCCCCAACATAGTCAGATATTATAAAGCACACACACACACGCAACCTTATTGTTTAGCTTGTGTAATAGTCAACCACATGCATATTAATAGCTAGACTGTCAATTATCACTCAGGTGTATCTCTAGACTTCTGACACCCTGAACAGAAAAAAAAAGTGATTAAATAGCACCTTCTAGTCAAAATTACCCCCAAACGTAATTTTATAAGATTAAAAAAAATGTACTTGGGCTCCTATTTTAGGTTTTAACCTTGATCCTGTTGCTTTAAGACTGTGATAACACAGTTCACCAGCAGTGGGAACGAACCTGCAGGAGAGAAGGTCTGTTCAGCTCACTGCCGCCAGAAAGCAAAAAGAAATGAAGAAGGAGTCTGGGTCCCACTGTCCCTATCAAGGGCATACTCCAAATGACCTGGCTCCTTCCACTGGACTGTCCTTCATGAAGATTTTATAGATCCCAATAGCAGCATGGGCTGGAGTTTCAGCCTTTAGCTTATGGACCTTTGAGGACATTTAAAGTCTGAGCCATAGAGCTGCCTGATGATCTTAGCTGCCTCTGAGGGCTAGTAGGTGAGGATTAAGAGAAAGCAGCTCACTATATGAGAAACAAACTAAGATACTTGCAGTGGAAACAGAAACTAACCCACTTAAGTAGCTCCCCCAAACATTTCTCTTTACAGTATCATCCACTGTACTGACATAATGGCTAGGTGATGCTGGCTGAATCACAAATCATCTCCATTGAGTCAGGATCCATGTTTCCCCTTGACAGAAAATTCAGCGCGTCTGCTTCTGGAATTAAACAGTCCATGTCGGGGCCTGTGATGAACACATTCTAAAATCAAAGCATTCACCTAGAAACGCTTTGATTCGTGGCCTATATTCTTTTGAGAAATTAATAACAATATTATCACTAGACTATCTCCTTTTAATAAAATTCATTAATGTAGATATTGCAAAATTATCAGTGGGTTTCGGTCACATAAAGAAAAAGTCATGGCTGTCCTATTCCTCGGGCTAAATTTTGGATAGTGTTTAAATATTCAGCATTTATTTCATATGTTCCATCAATTTTTAGAATAAATTTATAGATTGTCACTTTTAATGTTTGTGTTAAAGCCTAGATTTAAGCATTTAATCAGTCACAAACTGTATGTATCTTAACTTTATTTCTCAACTAAGCCTCACTAAATGCATTAGATGTTGAACTAAAATACCTTGAGTCTTTAAAAACAATCTGTAAGTGAAAAGCCTCAATTGATGAAAGTCACTCTGTGCCTCTCTAGAAAATAGCAGCAACTCGGAGGCTTTGAGACAGCCTAGCGATGAGGTTGTGGAGCCCACCCAGTGGAGTTAGCCATCTCTCGGGTGTGCGACAGGCACAGATCAGCAGTGAAGGCTACATGTCCTCGAGGCCGGGATTACACCCAGTCACGCCCATAGTCTAGTGTGTCTGCCCGCTGCTATCCTGTTTCTGTTTACCACATACACTCAGTGCAAGTGTCCAGTGTGGAGAGTCCATACACAAACCATTGCAGTAAATTTAGCATGATATTACAGGGCCAGCCATTTGACCCATTTCTTTGCCTGTTTATTAGAAACTTCCATATGTATAAATAAAAACCAATAACAACATCCCTCTTCCCATCAAGATTTTGTATCATAGGGGCTGGAGAGATGGCTCAGAGGTTAAGAGCACTGACTCCTCTTCCAGAGGACCTGAGTTCAATTCCCAGCAACCACATGGTGGCTCACAGCCATCTATAATGAAATCTGGTGCCCTCTTCTGGCATGCAAGCATACATAGAAGGAATGTTTCATACATAATAAATAAATAAATCTTTTAAAAAAAAGATTTTGTATCATAGTGATAACACGAAGTTCACTTATTTTGCATGCACACACATGCCGCGATGCACAGGCTGAGATCAGAGAACACCTTGTGGTTAATTCTCTCATCCCATCATGGCAGTCCTAGGAACCGAACTCAGGTCCTCAGACTTGGTGGCATGCACCTTTACCCACTAAGCCATCTCACTGGGCCTTCTCTTTCCTTTAACGTGTGTTTATTTACTTACTTATTTTTGTTTGTGCTCACATGTGCACGTTCAGTTTTAAAAGTCTGATAGAAAATGTATCATTGTGGAAATGATAAATGATACTCCATTTGAGTTCATTTCAGTGACAGTTGCTACAACAGTTGTTAAGCCCCATGCTTAGAAGCTTGTCATGGTGCTCCCGGAGGTCCTCTTCACTTGAGAGCAGGGGTTTCTGGGGCTCTAAAGGCTGTCCACAGTGTCAGCCGGTTTCTCAGTACACTGACTTGATGCTGGCAGGGTGACTAGAAATATGGGGATCTCTTTGCTGTCGGATCGGCTACTCACAGGATGGTTTCCGTCCCCATCTGAATGCCCACCTTTCTTCCTGTGTTACAGACGTCATGTACTTTCCACCCAAAATTCTGACAAGTGTCGGATCGAACGCTTCCTTCCATTGCATCTACAAGAATGAAAACCAAATTATTTCCTCCAAACAGATAGTTTGGTGGATGAATCTAGCCGAGAAAATCCCTGAAATCCAGTATAGCGCTGTGAATGACCATGTGAGCAAAGTTACTTTTTCCAACTTGAAAGCCACCAGACCCCGCGGGAAGTTTGCCTATGACGCAGTATACTGCTGCAGTGGGCAGGAGTGTCACCACCGCTACGCTGAGTTATATGTGATCGGTAAGAACCCCAAGGCCTTGTTCATTCTGTCCCACGAGATCACTCGTTGTCACGGACTGTGTTAGAGTCCTATTAAAGAAAATGTTTTTCATACTTTTTTTGGTGTTTGTACTTTGTATTAATATTTTAATGTGTTTTAAATAGATGTCAATATCAATATATCATGTGAAACTGACGGGTACTTAACTAAAATGACTTGCAGATGGTCACCCAGCACAATCCAATCACTTGTGGGAAGCACTGTGCAGTTGAGGTATCACAGGTATGTCTTATATTTGCTTCTTGGTTTTTCTCCGGGCAGGGCCAGTTATCTTTTACCATAGCAGAAATCTGGCATATTTTTTCTCCCTGAGCAGAAGTTTGAATTGAATTTGCTAGAAAATTTGTGAGGAATTACATACATTGTAATCTTTCACAACATTCACACCTGAGATTTATATTATATTATATGTATAATATATATTGTGCTTTAACCTTATTTTGTCATGTCTGCCAAACTGTTTCTTGGGATTGCATTTTGAGTCTTTGAGTGACATGCAAGGGAGGCAAGAGACTTATTTCCTATGCAGTGTAATTTGGGCTCCAAGAATGGCCTAAAGTGAGCCGTGCCAAAAAAGAGTTGACTATCATTCAAGTAATGATAAGTGTTTTAGGAAAAAGGCCAGATCCTACAAGATGTGACTCTTTTAGAACAAAGTGACTTAAGTTAGGAAGCAAACAGTAGTTAATTAGGGGTAAGAGATTAATAATTAATAATAAAGAGAATTGTGCGCTTATTTATTTTTACCTTTCTTTGCTTAAAAATCTGAGACATCTCCATACAGTATTTCCCTTGTCTCAACATCGCGTATGTCCTAAACTGTATCTCATTGTTGAAAAGATAAATGTGTTCCGGTTTTGAGAGGATCCCATGGTAGTCAGCCAGTACGCTTCCTGCTCTTATACTCTAGGCTCTGATACTGACATTCGTGTTGGGCAATCTCAGTTTCTACAACGTGCCCATTTCTTCCTAAAATTAAAAATTTCAGCTCGAAAAATGTATCTCTTCTCTCAAATCCTGTGATCCAAACTCTGTCCCTCATGTTCTGTGTTGATTCCTCTGCAGGGTTGGAAGAAAAATAGCAATTTCTGCATTTCTTAAATGGGAGGAATTATTGTCTTTATCCTATCTGCTATGCATATTTTTAAGCCAGTTGAAAGTTGATAGGCCGTTGTAATTACATATGCCTTTCATGTGTGTTCCCATGCAAACACATGTTTGCTGAAAACCATTTTATAAGCCTCATGACTCATTTATCCTCCTGACATTCACAGGGTCCTCATGTGACCAACTACAAATACTTAGTGAGTTTGTGATCCTCTCACATGTTAATTTCCTTGTCTGTAAAATGGAGAAAATGCTATGATTTATAAGGTTCCTAGGGGGAATTAATGGCATTTCTTTTCATTGTAATTAAATAATACAACATCTAGGAAACATCCCATTGGAGAATCAATACATGGTTATTGCTTTCATGATGGTGATGCTAATCGTTCCAAGGTGGACCTGTGTTTCTGCACTGCTATTTTCTATCCAGTGATTACACATCCCTCTGTTACTGTATTTCTCTCACCATTAATTATCTGAACACACACACACACACAAACATACACTGATAACCTTGAGGAGAAAATATTGCAAAGATGGTAAATGAGAAAAGATTTTAGTGTTTTCGTTCTCTTTTTCCTTCTCATTTTCATCCCTGGAGAGCAGTCAGAACTTTAGTCAGTTAAATACATTCTCAGAGCAAACAGTGATGTCAGAAGGACCATTTCAAACAGAAGAAACACCTTGTGTTCTGTGAGAAAGTAGGTTTGTCGAGACTCCTAATGTTTAAAAGAATTCTTTCTGAGAAAATGAGTAATATATTTCATTACCATTCACGTATGAATCAGGATTTGACATTAATTATATCAGTTAGAACTAGAAAGCATCAGGGCACTATTGATCAAACCAAATATTTCCAGCAGCTGTATTCTCACTTTCTGTTGGAATTTAACCCACTTTATGAAGCAAGAAGAACCTGCTTTGCTTCCGCCCCAGGAGTGCCCAGCTTTGGATCCATACAGCTACAAGCATGTCACTGATGCAAACCTCTAGTACAGGAGTTCTCAGCCTGTGGGTCCTGACCCCTTTGACAAACCTCGATCTCCCAAAAATCCTTACATTACAACTCATAACAGTAGCAAAATTACAGTTATGAAGTAGCGATGAAATTATTTTATGGTTGAGGGGGTCACCACAACATGGAAAACTGTTTCAAAGGGTCGCAGCGCTAGGAAGACTGAGAACCAGTGGGCTTCTGGGACCATCACAGTCCTGCGACTCTAACTTGCCTTCTTGTCGGTTCTTCCCAGTGCCTTCACTACTCAGTGCTCATGCAAGGTTTTTATGGTTACTGTTTCCCTGGAAAGACTGAGATCCGGATAGAGCTAGGAGCTCAAGAATGTCTTTTTAATAAAAACATTAATTTCTATACAGAGAACGCTCTCTCTTTTGAACAACAAATCAGAGTTCTAAAATGTCTTCTTGTCTATTATTAATGCCACATATTAACTGGCTGTTTTCTTTTTTAATATCTTTTAAGGAGCAGCCTGTATTGTTCCGATAGTCCATCTATTCATCCTGCATCTGAGCCCAAAAACTGCATCTTGCAGAAGGATGGATTTTATGAATGTGTTTTCCAGCCCATCTTTCTATTATCTGGCTACACAATGTGGATCAGGATCAACCATTCTTTAGGCTCACTTGACTCTCCGCCCATGTGTGTCCTTCCTGACTCTGTAGGTACGTCAGACAGCGTGGTGCATTTTCCTTAGGTTTGGATGCCATCTGGATGCTGTCTAATCACACTAGATTCTGAAAAAAAAATGCTTTCCTTTATAGAGAAATTGAGAAGATGATTGGCCCTAGGAAGTTTTGATTTTTATATTGCCATTTTGAGTTTATTTTTTTTGTATTATTTGTAGCACGTTTGTTTGTAAATATGGATAACAGATTCCTGGCAGGTGGATACTTCCCACAGAGCACCCGATGAGTCGCCTGTGGCACTGGGAGCACTGGGAGCACAATTCTATGAATATAAAGTATCCCTGAAAGCATTTGCTATTTTAATCTGAAAGCTTCACCTGGATAATCTAAAGGCATTATGACCTAAGTAACCATATTTCAAGACTTTATTTGTGAGGCTGGGCAAAAGGCATTTGAAATATCCAAAGAAGGTGAAGAAAGTGGGCAAAGACGATGAAATCTCTGATAGTCACAGACTACTTTAGAGAGTATCTTGAGATTAAAGGATTCCAAGAGCCTTTGAGACATTTGATGTATTCTCCCAAAGTCACTGTGGGATGTTTAAAAATATGACCCATTTCTGGTTATTTATTTTGTTGCAATACATCATTCATTAGGAAATTTTGTCAAAAATCAATATATTTTTCAATTAATCAGCACACATTTGAAGAAGAAGCTAGATTTTGTTAAATATCAGATGAACTCATTTTAACTATTAGATGTTTTCCTATATAAATACCAATTGAATTGATTATCTTTTTCTTTGCACGATTCCATTTTTTTTAAAACTGCGATTGGTACTTTCCAGTTACTCAATATTCTAATAAAGGGCCATGAGCAGTCACACACAAAATGAGGTCAGCAACATCCTCTCTGGATACCATTGGGTGTTTTGCTTTCCTAAACTAAAGCAAAGAATTTAAGTCGGGCTCATCTTGCCTTAGGAAGAGACCAATGTGGAAATTAAGCTTTGGGATGTAAGTGTCGGCTCCACCTCTTTGTAGCTTTTAAAACTTAGATCAGGCCCGTAGACATTCTGTACCACCTCTCGACGGTGTGTGGCTCTTCCTACTCCCCCCATGTGTGCATCACTGGGGGCAGTGTATACAACCCCTCAAGGTAGCCACTGAATCCATCCATGGGACCCACTGAACCACAACCAAAGAATCAGTCGGTACAGAGCCTCAAATGTGGACTTTTCTTGAAAAGAAATGGCCTTTTCCAGAGATGAAAGGTTGATCATCTTACAGGGTTAGTGATGAATGCTATCATGAGCTATGAGAAATTTAATGATCACGAGAAACTACATACTAATGGCAAGTTTAAGGTCTTTTGTCCTGAATGGTCTAAAGTACTAGTGCTGATTGCTTAAATGATTGAAAAGTGCAGCTCAAACAAGAAGCCACACTTTTTACACAGTGGTTGTTCTTAGAAATGAGACTCGGAGGAGAAGAACTATGGCAAACACTCCTGCTGTGCCAGTCCAGGTAGCCGTTGCCCTCTATGACCAGTCCAGGTAGCCTTCGCCCTCTGTGAATCAACAGTGTCCTGACTTACTGAACTTGAGGGAATCAACAGGTTTCGGGGGCAGACCACGAATATTTACAGAGACCTTTCCTGTCTTCCCTCATACAACACCTGTACATTGCCCTCTTTATGGGTTGGTGGGTTCCTTTCTATACCATGCAGCCACCAGGGTTGTGTACTTCATATTCCAGCCAAGGATCATTTCTCTTTGGATAGTTCAATGGTTGAGGTACCCGTGAAATAATTCCCAAGAAGAGAAGTGTCCTGGCCATCATCCTAGAGACTCAGACCTGTTAGATGCTGACTTGTGGCAGCTGTGGAAGGGAGCCGAGAGGATCTGAGATAGGAGGGATATTCTCAGGAGAAAAGTTCCTTACCAGTGGGAGAGTATAGTACCTAAGTATTTTAACATGTTGCTATGGCAGCTGAACCCATTGCCCCATTCAGGGGTATCCCCCAAACGTGAAGTCAAGATGGGTGTGGCACTGTGAAGTTGATACTTGGTGTCATGACACAATTAGGAGATCGAGATGCTTAATCTGTGTTTGGACTTCCAGATCCTAGTCCAACAAGTCACATTTTTTTATTGTCTTATGGTTAGGGAAAATGGTGCTGCATGGGAAAAAATGGTAACATTGGGCAAATGCACTCTCAGGGTGGAGGTCAAAGTTAGGTTGAGAGCAGCCATGTAAGATGTTAAGAAAACAAGGTAGCTGGGTATGATGCCCACCTTTAATCCCAGTGCTAGGGAGGCAGAGACAGGCAGATCTCTGTGAGTTCAAGATTAGCCTGAACTATGTAGTGAGTTCTAAGGCAGCCCAGGCTACAAAGTGAGGCCTTACTGAGAGAAGGGGGTGGGGAGGAGAAGAGGGAGGAAGAGGAAGAAGAAACACGGTAATTATCTTCTGTGCGTTTTTGTGTTTTTATGCATTTCATTTTTAAACATTTATTTTTTTTAAAAAATCACATTATTTTGCACCTCTGTTTTCTGCTAATTAAAGTCTGCTTTCTCAGATTGTAGAAAGTGAGCTTCTAATGGCTCAGTCAGCAGGTGTTCTCTGACCTTGCAAAGTGACACCGCTAATGTACTGATGAGATTTCCAATGAACCTCTTTGCTTTCAAAGTAGAGCTAATCCTCTTTCCTGTGTATTACACAAAGCTATAGGCATGAGTCAATGAATGAGAAAGCTCTAAGAAGTGTATTGCTTTACAAATATGAAGTATAAAGAGGGTTGATATTACTGTTTAAGTAACTGTTACATGATGTTATGTTTTTAAATTTCTAGTAAAACCACTACCTCCATCTAGTGTGAAAGCAGAGATTACTATAAACATTGGATTATTAAAAGTATCTTGGGAAAAGCCTGTCTTTCCGGAGAATAACCTTCAGTTCCAGATTCGATATGGCTTAAATGGAAAAGACATACAATGGAAGGTACCTTTTACTTCTAATTGTCCTCTCTGCTCTTTCTCCCTCTCTCCTTTCCCATGCCCCTCTGTAAATTGGAGTCTCTACTCTGTAGTCCAGGCTGACCTTCAACTTGTGGACCCCCTAATGCTTTAGCCTCTGAAATGCTGAGACTACTAAATGCTATTTTAGTGTTTTATAAACATATATTAATTATACTTAATAATGGGTTTCATTGTGATATTTTCATATATATATATACATATACACATATGCATTTTGATCATATTTGTCCCCCTTACCACCTCTTATCCCTTACCATTGATTCCCTTCCTTTTCCTGGCAGTTGCCTTTCTCCATCTTTGGCAAGGATTTCCTTCCAGGACATGGGCAGCTTGCCAGCGACTGTACTTCTAAAGAAAATGTCTCCTCTTCCCTAGCAGCAGTAAAATCCTCAGGGAGAAGTGTAGGCCCTGTGAGCCCCTCTCCCTTCCATGACCAAGCTCATGCATGTCTCATGTAGGTAACCACAAACTGCTGAGAGTCAAACATGCACCAGCATCTTATAGTGTGTCCCATTGGCACTGACATGCAAACAGTATACTCTCCTGTATTGTGTAATTGCTTTTATTACTTAGATTGGTGGTTCTTAGCCTGCAGATCACGGCCCCTTTCACGAGGGTCAAGTATCAGCTATTTACATTATGATTCATAATAGTAGCAAAATTACAATTATGAAGTAGCAATGAAAATAATTTTATGGTTGGGGTCACCACACCATGAGGAACTGTGTTAAAGGGTCACAGCATTAGAAGGTTGAGAAGCACTGACTTAGATTGTCAAAGTTTAATCCTTGTAAGGAACAAAAATGTTCCAGCATTTCCAAAAGCATACTTGACAGGGCTTTTCCCAATGAACTGCTTGTGAAACAGAGTTTGCCTTGTTGATTAGGCTCAGGAAAACCTACCTCATTGTACCCTCCTGGTGTAGAGAGGCAGTTCATGACATTAAAGGTTTGGAGAAGGCCCTTGCTGAAGAAACATTTGCCATATTTTATCCTTTGCTTTCACACTCATTTTTTCTTTCAGGGACCCACACTTCCTATAAGCTTCTAATATCTTTCAGTATGTGTGTGCATGGGGCACTTTGAAAGAGGCTACTTTTAGTAAGCAATCATAGAGTTGAGTGTGCACATGGGAAATTTTGCATCAGTTTTATCGGGGCAGCTTGCTAAGAATGGAAATACTGGATGCCCTGATTGTATTATTAGCCCAGTGACGTCAGCTGGGATATATGTATGTGAGAGTCTTATCAGCTTGATTCTCTAGAGAGCGCCCTGTCTGACCGCCATTGTTGAATTCTTGTTTTTGTGGTGGAGAGAGGATCAAAGGGCAAGGGTTACCAGTAGAGCAAGAGTGTGTTTGGCATTGACCTTGCAAGTGCAAGGAGTCAGCAAGGGAATGACCAGATGTGAGAAGCAGCCCTTCTCCGACTAGCCAAATATTGTGTTTCTGAAGTGAGGAAATACAGCATCACTCTGTCTCAAGTATGGTATGGTGTTAAGGTTTCAAATATAAGCACACTCACTCTGGGACCCACAGGAGGCACAGATGTTGACGGTGTGACTTCTGTTACAGACGCACGATGTGTTTGATGCAAAAGCAAAGTCTGCCAGCCTGCCGGTGCTGGACCTCTGTGCCGTCTACGTAGTACAGGTGCGCTGCAGGCGGCTGGATGGATTTGGGTACTGGAGTAATTGGAGCAGGCCTGCCTACACGCTTGTCATGGATGTAAAAGGTCTGTGAACACCTGCTAATGGTTCTTGAAAGTGCACGCACGTGTGCTACAGATGTGACTGAAAATGTTCTAAGAACACGTGTCCAATTTGGGCTCTCTGCTGTTTTGCAGTTCCTCTGAGAGGACCTGAATTCTGGAGAATAATGGATGGGGACGTTACTAAAAGAGAGAGAAATGTCACCTTGCTTTGGAAGGTATATCTAATTTCTGTCTTTTGTTTTATTCTGCAGTTGTTTGTCTATTCTTTGTTTATAACCCTGTCATATTGTTAATCTCACAAGTGGCCCCAAATCTTATGTTTTAATGCATCTCTGAGATGTGGTTGCTCAGAGCTAAGTATCTGGGGTTTTGACATGGTCAGGGTCTTTATTATTGTCTCAGGTCAATTATAGTTGTCTCATTGCTCTTTTGGTAATGCCTTGGGCTCTTTGGGCTTCATATTTTTCATCTGTATCAGGGTAAGATTACTAAATAATAATTAGTGTTGCTTTAAGTCCACAGTTTGATTCCTGAACAGTGTAACCATGGCTTCCCTTTCAATTTTTTTTTTATTTATTTATTAAAGATTTCTGTCTCTTCCCCACCCCGCCTCCCCTTTCCCTCCTCCTCCCCCAATCAAGTCCCCCTCCCTCATCAGCCCAAAGAGCAATCAGGGTTCCCTGCCCTGTGGGAAGTCCAAGGACCACCCACCTCCATCCAGGTCTAGTAAGGTGAGCATCCAAACTGCCTAGGCTCCCACAAAGCCAATATATGCAGTAGGATCAAAAACCCATTGCCATTGTTCTTGGGTTCTCAGTAGTCCTCATTGTCCGCTATGTTCAGCGAGACCGGTTTTATCCCAGGCTTTTTCAGACCCAGGCCAGCTGGCCTTGGTGAGTTCCTGATAGAACATCCCCATTGTCTCAGTGTGTGGGTGCATCCCTCGCGGTCCTGAGTTCCTTGCTCGTGCACTCTCTCCTTCCTCAACTGATTTGGACCTTGAGATTTCAATGTTTAAGCACATAAGATGTAAGAGAATATTTCACCTATGTGATGGCAAAGGATGAATGTTTTCTATAATGATGGATGATCAACTTGGAAATGCCAAGCATCCATTCTTCTAAAGAGTTGATTTTGATCCCAAATAATTAATTTCAGGAATAGATATCAAGCTTAAGTTTAGGAATAAAATGCACGAGGTAGGTAATGTTATGTTTACTATGTAAATGTGAAATTAATTTCAGTTCTCAAGAGGAAGAAAGTTAATGTATGTCTAAAAATGGTTTCCTGATTGAAGACTAACCCTATATAAAAATTGGGATATGTAAGAATTTGTGTACACTTTGTTTATAATTCCAGTTACTATATACTTTTGTTTACATGGTAATGCAATTCTAAATAGTCTTCCATTTCAATATTTTTGCTTGAAAGTAACATTAAGAATTGACACTGAGGGCTGGAGAGATGGCTCAGCGGTTAAGAGCATTGTCTGCTCTTCCAAAGGTCCCGAGTTCAATTCCTAGCAACCACATGGTGGCTCACAACCATCTGTAATGAGATCTGGTGCCCTCTTCTGGCATGCAGGCGTACATGCAGACAGAACACTATATAATAAATAAACAAGTCTTTAAAAAAATAAGAATTGACACTGAGAGGGACTGACAGTGACATTGCTCAGGCATTAGTCGAGTCAGCCATGAACAAAATCTAAATAGCTGTTCTTTATCTCCTCATAGTTGTAACAACTACCCTGTGGCACAGGCTGTAGTTACCCCCTCTCCTTCCTCATACTCTATCATGCTCTTGAACATACTCTTTTCTTTCTAGATCATTCCCATGCCTTCCTTATGCCTGGCTCCCATGTTTCCTCTGTGATGTTGCCTGGTAGAACTTTCTATAATGGCAAGAACAGTTTGTATGTACATTGTCCTCATGACAGCTACCTGTAGGTTTGTGGCTTGAGTTGTACACAGTGTGGTGCAAAACCTAAATTTTCACTTTTACTTAATTTAATTAACTTAGACTTAAAAGGGAGGGACTCACGGTAGGGAGAGAGTAACTGTAGGGAGAGAATCACCATAAGGAGAAAGTTGCCTAGGGAGAGAGTCGCCCATAGGGAGGGAGCCACCGTAGGGAGAGAGTCACCATAGTGAGGTATGAGTCCACATCTATTAGAATGGCTAATTACTTTTTAAAGATGTTCAGATGGCTGATTGAGAATACAGAGCATCAAGAAACTTGGTTGGCTTCTTGTGGCAATGCACACCTGCGCAGCCACTGTGCAAGTTAAGTGTAGCCTCGATGGACCATCGTGTTCATAGATGATTACCTGGGTTACTTGAAGACTTCCTCTACATGAAAACTTACACATGAGTTATTTTAACTGCTGTATTTATAATCATTATTCCAAAGTGAGACTCTTCAGTAGAAAATGAAATGATAGGCACATAACACATTTGCACAAACCTGAAACTTCACAGGGCAAAGAATAAACCTTAAAGTATACAGATTTAAAAAAAAATCATAGACTGGAGGATTTGGGGATGAAATACAGATTAGTTACGACTGTCACATGTATATGAAATTACCTTCCTGCCAGTGGCAAGGGAAAAGTCTTGATTGATTTTGGAAATTAGTGGGAAGTGTGAAAGTTGGAAGGCACTGCATAAACACTTTGGAGCTATGCACTTCTTTTCCAGGGATGTAGGCTAGCAGCTATTACATCACTCTGTCTTGGAATGGAAAAATTAAGAAGATGAATGGGGCAGAGCACATGTTTTTCACTGCTCTCCCAGGAGGACCCAGACTAGCAAGAGAGTCAGCCAGAGTGATTCTTGCAGTCACAGATTGGAGTTAGAGATCAATACAAACTCATGTTAAGCATAGGTGGGTTCTTATAGAAATAAGTATACGTATATATACAGAGGCCAGTATACCTGCATATATCCTTGATCTCATTAACCTTTCAAGAGGAAGGAGTGGGCCGGGCGGTGGTGGCGCATGCCTTTAATCCCAGCACTCGGGAGGCAGAGGCAGGCGGATCTCTGTGAGTTCGAGGCCAGCCTGGACTACAAGAGCTAGTTCCAGGACAGGCTCTAAAGCCACAGAGAAACCCTGTCTCGAAAAAAAAAAAAAAAAAAAAGAGGAAGGAGTGTTTCTAACAGTATTATTCAGTCAAGGAAATGAGGACTTGAGAGAAATGCTCATTTTAGGTCTGGACGGTAAACATACAGGTAAGCCAAGAGCATCTTTTAATATCTTTGATGTTTTTACTTGTGATTGAAAAAAATATTAACATATCAAAACGACATGGATTTTTCACATGAAATAAAGCTGGTATTTCCTTCAGACTTTTTCTCACATCTTACTTCCACCCAGCTACCCACAAGGTTCCGCCCACTGCAGAATCCATGCATCTGTGTGAGCGCGTCTCTGTCATTTTTCACTTGGAGACACTTGCTCTAGTATGTGGTGTAAAATTCAGCTCTTCTTAGCTTTCTAAGGTATTGGCAACTTTCAATTCTCCCTGCAATAGGTAAAGGTGATTGTTTGGGGAGTGAAGGGTATTCTTGGACCCTTCAGAATGAAAGAACACGGAGCTGGCATGTTTTTTACACAGGAATCTTCCACGACACAGTATAATATTCTGTGGAAAGCTATGGGACAGAAATGTCCAGGGCCACACAGACTGCCCAGATAGCCTTTGTTATTTGGTAACCTTCAAGGTTTTTGTTTGCTTTGCTCTAGATAATCTTTCAAGCACAACCCATGGAGAACAGTGGCAGATTTACTCGGGCTCACAAAGTGTTGAAAACCAACTGAGCCTTCTTGGTTCTTTCCAGAACCTGAGCAGTTCCTTTGCTTACTATTAGACGAGTAAACTTCTACAATTAGAGTGGAGATTCTTAGTATTTCCAATGTATTCTTCATATTTCGAATGTCCTAACTCTCTTCTTACTTCACTGTCTCTAATTTAGTCTCTGGGTGTGAAGAAAAACATCAGAGGGGGGAAATAGCTTCCCTGTGCTGCACGACTCCTAGATATGCCCATGCCTACTGAATTGCACAGAGTTTCCACCCCCACTCCACCCTGATCCCTTAGCACTAGATTGAGCAGTGCTTACCTTGGTCTAACTTATAAACTGAATTCTATGAGCTCAGTTGGTGTAAACACTGTGGTTTGTGTTTACTCCAGCCTCTGATGAAAAACGACTCCCTGTGCAGTGTGAGGAGGTATGTGGTCCAGCATCGGACTGCCCACAACGGGACGTGGTCAGAAGACGCAGGAGATCAGACCAATCTCACCTTCCTGTGGGCAGAGCAAGCGCATACGGTTACTGTTCTGGCCGTCAATTCCATCGGAGCTTCGCTCGCAAATTTTAATCTAACGTTTTCATGGCCGATGAGTAAAGGTAAGAGATGCTGAGAAGCACTTGATTGCCCTGTTTGTTTGTTTGTTTGTTTGTTTAATGGTGCTTCACACAGAATCCCATCATCATCATCATCATCATTTCTAGCCCCACTACTAAATTATGAGGTAGCCTGCTCACATGACTTTTTGTACAGCACTGCATCTACATCACTCTTGCCCCTCCCTCTTCCCCATCCAATTCCCCCCATGTGCCCTCTCTAAAATTCATGATCTCTTCTTTATTATTTAAATATTATATACACACATATGTCTAACTTACTATGTCTGTTTAGCTTTTCTCATATGTACCTGTGACCAGGGATGACCACTTGAGATTAGTCAACCTGTGCAGGAACTTCTCCATGGAGGAGACTGGTTCTTCCTCTCTGAGCATACACTCTTCACCTGTAGCTCTTCCCCTAGGGGTGGGTCTAGGAGGCCTCGGAGTCAGCACAGAACACTCCTGGATACCAAGTTCTCAGCACAAAGGAGATTCATTACCCCAGAGGGATAAGCGGGGGTGGGGGTGAGAGCTGGGGGGGGGTGGCTGCCTCTGGATCGGACAGAGACAGCAACAGGTGGCTCTCCAGTAGCGGTTTTTAAGGAGAGAACGGGGAAGTCTGTGGTCGGATGAGTTGGTAAGTCCCGATTGGACATGTTAGCTAGTGTAGCCAAGTAATAAATCTTGACTGCTGGACCTTGGTGTTTTGATAACTGCACCTTAGAGTTTTGGTCAGGCATAAGGAAGGGGCCAAATAAGGGAATAGACCTTGGTGGCTAGCTTTACAGATGTAATCTAATGGTTTATCAAAGGAGAGGAAAGGTGGATGGGCAAGACCTGCCAGAGCTATGTTTGCCATCCTTGGGCCTGTTAGAGAGTCCTCATTGGGACCATGTGAATTTCCCAGTCCACACTGGCATGTCGGCTGGGTGTTGTCATTAAAGCTGCTTGTGTTCAGCAGTGATACTATGTATCACTGTCTAGAGGACACTATCCAACAGCAGGTGTCCTGAGCCTCTGGCTCCTCCAGTCTGTCCCTTCCCTCTTCTATGAGGTTCCCTGGGCTTCAGGTGTGGAGGTTGCACTGTAGTGTATGAGTTGGGCTTGGGCACCCCCTTTCAGTATGGAACCTGTGCATAGCCCTTCTTGTTTAAATCACCTCTGAGCAATCCAGGATATTTTCATACTTACTCTCTGTGTGAAAAATACATTGCTACCCAATTATGATCATTTGCAACAGAATAGTCTAGTAAATCTAATAACTTAACCCTTTTGAAGCAGTGGAGGTGAGTCACTACCTCTGTTTAGAAATTAGAATATAGAACACTTTATATATAATATTAATATTTTATTATATATAGTATTCAATTAGTACATATTATATATACCATAGTATATATTTACATATAGTATACAGTATTTTATTTTATATAAAATGCTATCTATTTTAGTAATAGCATGACACGCTATATGGACTCAAATCAGTTGCTGAGAGTTAGAAACTATTGTGGGCTTTATTTCATGCGAGTAGTGAATGCCTCACCTTTTAATCAATGTTGGTATATTTGATCATTCTAAGCATTGATGCTTTCTTTTATAAAATATATTTTACAGTTAATTAATTTTGGGGGGATGCACATGGCAGAGTATGTATGGAGGTCAGAGGACACTTTGTGGGAATTGGTTCTCTCTTTCTATCATGCATGTTCCAGGGATCTAATTTGGTTGTCAGGCTTGGTAACTGGTACCTTTACCTGCAGGGCCACCTTGCTGGCCTAAGAGTCACTCTCAACAGGAGCTTCTAGTCTGTATTTTTCGTCAAAGATACTATTTTAAATAGAAAGACACTGATTTCTGCTGTCTCTACCCCCCCCGCTAACCTTTCCAAGAGTTGCTTCATAAAATTTTCGACTGTTGTTGGAATGTGCCCTATACCCTCTTTAAAATCCAGAGCACTTTCTAAACGTTAAAGATGCTTTATTATCTTTAACTAAGAACGCATTAGCGTGTTTGTATCCTTGTGAGAGTTGCATGTGTGATGTGTGTTTATGGGCACACATGCTACAACATGTGTGTGCAGGTCAGAGGACAGCTTGGTGGAGCTGATTTCACCTTCCACTTTTATGTGGAGATTGAGACAGGGCCTCATGTGGCTCTGACTGACCTGGAACTCACCAGATAGACCAGTCTAGTCTTGAACTCATAGAGATCTGCTTTTCTCTCTACCCCTCAATGCTGGAATTGAAGGCACATGCCTCCATGTCTGACCAGGAATGTGTTTTTTTTTTTTTAAGAAAGCAAACAGGAACTTGATCTTGGGTTGAGGGTAGAGAAGCCATCTTGAGGAAACGATATGGATTAGGAACCACCACCCCCCAAGTTTGGGATGGGGAAGCCCCTTAGCTTCCAGTAGCTGCGCACCTGGTCAGGTTTTCGCAGCTCAGGGGAGATGCTGAATGCAGAGCAGGGTGGCTGCTGCGTGGAGAAACAGACACAGCAGAAAGAGGCTTGAGACATGCATGCCTGTGGGGCCATGTAGACATGAGAGGAACAGCCTCTTCAGGTGTGGAAATCCACCACGGCTTCCTGAAGGGACTCTGCTGAGGGCAGCTTTGGAAATGTCCCTCACCAGTGGGAGAGAAAACTGTGTGGGAATCGAAGAGTTTGGTTAATAGGCTTGTGTGTGACTCCAGCTGAGAGCAATTTTGACCCTACCAGAAGTCTGCTTTTAGATCTGAGGTAGAATCACTTTGGTTCTCCACATAAACTCGCACACTCTGTTTGCATGAGTGCCAATTCATTTGTATCAACTGTCTGCCTCCTCTTCCTTCTCCCTTCGTCTGGGCTATTCCTCAAGGCACTTAGTACATTTTTATTAATCTTGAATTTAAAATAATTTCCTCCTCTTCCCCTCAGTGAGTGCCGTGCAGTCACTCAGTGCTTACCCCCTGAGCAGCAACTGTGTGATCCTTTCCTGGACACTGGCACCCGGGGATTACAACCTCATATACCTGGTTATTGAATGGAAGAATCTTAATGAAGACGACGGAATAAAATGGCTTCGAATCCCTTCGAATGTTAGGAAGTATTACATCCACGGTATGTTCACAGGACTTTTCATGGGTTAGGATGACACCACAGATTGGGAATTTAGACAATAAAAGGGTTAATGACAATCTCAAATGCAGACGCCAAAGGCTGCCAACTGAATTATAGTCGTGTTGCCTGGTCAGAATGTTTGCTGTATTTCTGTGAGCGTTTTTCTTTTATGTTTTACACAGATGCAATCAGATGTCCCAAACCTTCTCCCCAACCCTTTCTGTCAGAATATGTGACGATCGTATAGCCTTTTATTCTAAAGTGTACCTAAGGTATTTATTTAGTTGAGTTCATGTTGCTTCCATCTTCCTTCTTAATGTCTTCTAAGCTCTAACACCACGAACCCCCAACTCAGTATCCAATCAGAATGTCACTAAGCAGTGAGTAGAGGGGCTAGGCTGGAAGTCCGAGGATTTTGGACCAGCTGACCTAGGTCAGTGTGATCCCGCCAAGAATGGCCAGTTAACCTGAGAGGTAAGTGTACAGGATAGCACCAACTCCAACAGAGCCAGCAAGAAGGGAGGATGGGTAGGGAGGCTGGGACTGACCTGGTTTTGTGCCATCTAGAAGACCCACTTTTTCTCATTCATTCCCAACAATTATTATAAATTCTAAGCAAGGGACCAAATTTCTTATGCCTGCCGTGGGTGGTTTGCTCTATCCTATCATGGAGAGGGATGAGGAATGCAGGCTTCTCGGGGCTCTGCCTCTTATGGGCTGCTGGTCATGTATTGTTAGCATCTGTGAGAATCCTTGTCACATCTGTCTCCTACATTGCTGTGGGGATCATCATTCTCCACGTTATTGAGACCCCGGATAGTACAAGAGACCCCGAGGATGGTAGGAGAAGGGAGAACACACTGTCCTGGAGCAGGAAATTCAGGAGCAAAAGAGAGAAAATGCCTTGAACTTGAACAAACTCGGCTCTCACCAGAGCATGCCCTTGAAAAACGAGTCATATGTGTCTGAGGAAGAGGTTTTGTTTATTTTTTTTCCATCATTTTTAAAATTTCTTTTACATACCAACCAGTTTTCCCTCTCTCTCCTCCCCCCCCACCTCCCCCTACCACCTGCATGCTCTCCTCCATCATCTCCACTTAGATGGGGTCAGGCGTCCTGTGGGAATCAACAAAGCTTGTTACATCAAGCAGAGGCGGGACCAAGCTCCTCCCCCTGCATCAAGGCTGAACAAGGCATCCCACCATAGGGAATGGGTTCCAAAGAGGCGGCGCATGCATCTGGGTGACAATCGTGAGGAGGAGTTTTGAAAACATATTTGAAAGTAACTATCATTGCTAGCAAATTCTGGCAAATTCTGGAGCACTTAGCTTATTTCTGAAATCCTTTAGCCTTCAAGCCAGTCCTGAAATAATGAGCAGAGTTGGGACAGCTCAGTCCCTATTTTTCTATATAAGGTTTCATTCTTAGTTAACACGAACGCTTACTGTTTTTTTTTTCTTTTCAGATAACTTTATTCCCATTGAGAAATATCAGTTTAGTCTTTACCCAGTATTTATGGAAGGAGTTGGAAAACCAAAGATAATTAATGGTTTCACCCAAGGTAAAAGAAAAATGTAATTTCTTTCTTAAAAAAAAAAGTATTTGTGTGTGATATGTGCACTAGTACTGATGCTGTGTACTTGTGGCCCACATCCAAGTGGAGGCTCGGGAACAACCCTCGGGACCCCTGTCCTTCTACTCCAGGTTCGGGGTGGGGCGGGGGTTGGACTCAGGTCATCATAGCACGGTAAATGCTTTCCCTGCTGGAGCGTCTCTCCAGCCCTACTTTCTTTTCTCTATGTGTTTCGTGTCTCAGTATTTATGCTGCTGCTGGATTAATCTCTTCCTCATAGGGCCAGGAAAGAGCTGAGAGTTTTACCTAGATGTGTCATTGGGTTGTTCAAGGGGAAAAAAAAAAATTATCTGAAACTGGCTAGTTAGATTCACTGGACACATTCTGTTTGGATTACTGCACTCACCCATATTTTAAACTTCCCATTCCTTTTTAAGTTGTGAAATCCAAGCAGCCCAATAATACAGTTTCTAAAGAGAAGCATTTTAATTGCTTCTATAATAATAATTATTTATTGTTCAACAAGTACGTGTTGGAGATTGTTCTAAGGACCGAGGACGAAGTGGTGACCATAAGCCTGCCTTTGGGAACTTGGGTCTCAATGCTGTACAGGCGGTGATGATCAGTGAATGCATTGTTTAAGACACAGAGCCAGGTGGAAGGCAATGCCTTGGGCGCAAATGCAAGTGAGATGAAGACAGAGAGAACATGGGGAGGAAAGGATGGCTAGATGCTCTTTCTGTGGGCTCTGGTCCTTGAGGAAAGCTCTCAGAATGGAAGGGAAGAGCATTGCAACCTGGGGTGCCACGTGTCTCCCCCAGAACATCTGAGAATGGAGGGCAAGCTGGGGTTCCACGTGTCTCCCCCGGAACATCTGAGGATGGAGGGCAAGCTGGGGTGCTACGTGTCACGCCCTGAGGAGTAAACATGATAACTAAAGCAGCAGCAAGATCATCAGGCCAGAAGGCTCTCGTAAAGGCCCTGAGGCCTTAAGCAACAAGACACTGGTGTGTCAGAGCTACAAGGATAAGGATTGGTGGGTGCCGCCAACACGGTCTGCAGGAGCGGATAGTGAGTTCCTCACAGCAACTTTAGTTGACTCATAGGTTTAAACAAAGATTAGAAGGAGCAGCCTGGGAAGGACATAATTCTAAATTTCCAGTATGCTACTAGTCAAAGCAACTATTAAGGTGGCCATGATGCATTTTTATTTCTCCTTTAAAAATACTTACTTATTTTAATTTTTACATGCATGGTATTTGCCTGGATATATATGTGCACCAAATGCATTCCTAATACCCTCAGAGGCCAGAGAGGGAATCAGATATCAGCTATCCTGGAACTAAAGTGATAGACAGTGGTGAGCTGCTGTGTGGGTGCTGGGAAAAGAACCAGGCCCTCTCCAAGAGCAGTCAAAGCTCTTATCCCCTGAGCCATCTCTACACCTCCTAATTTCTTCTTTTATAAGTTTCTGTACATTTGGAGGTAGTGCAGAAATTGGAATACGTGTTCTGAGGATGGTTTTGCAGAACAGTCCCCTGAAGCGACTGATGGTTTGACTTGTGTCTGCCTTTCAGATGGTGTGGACAAGCAGCAGAGTGACGCGGGGCTCTATGTGATTGTGCCCATAATTATTTCCTCTTGTGTCCTGCTTCTCGGAACACTGTTAATCTCACACCAGAGGTATCGCACTGGGTGCTAAGCACTTTTGCCATAAAGAATGTAGCTTAAGCGTATTCAAAATTTGACATAAAGCCTAACTCACAGTATTAACTAGCATAAGAGTATTGAAAATGTCTTTATATGTATTTATATGTATATTTACATGACGCAAAAGGAGAGGTTGTTTTCAGCAAATGATTTTTCATCTTAATAGGGCAACAAAAACTTGAAGGCAGAATTCAGCTTTAAAATTTTTTTCTTTTCCCTTCCTTCCTTCCTTCCTTCCTTCCTTCCTTCCTTCCTTCCTTCCTTCTTTCCTTTCTTTCTCTCTCTCTCTCTTTCTTTCTTTCTTTCTTTCTTTCTTTCTTTCTTTCTTTCTTTCTTTCTTTCTTTTTTTCTTTCTTTCTTTCTTTTGCCAGGGTTTCTCTGTAGCTTTGGAGCCTGTCCTGGAACTAGCTCTTGTAGACCAGGCTGGCCTCAAACTCACAGAGATCCGCCTGCCTCTCCCTCCCGAGTGCTGGGATTAAAGGCGTGCGCCACCACCGCCCGGCTGAAACAGTTTTTCTTTATATACATCCAGTAATTAGTTGACATGTAACAAGAAACCCTGGACAGTATATTCTTAGGTTTGGTAAGAAATGGCTTTTAGGGTTCTGCAATCTGAACTGAAGATTTTAGGGAGATCTCAAGACCTTACAAGTAGCTGTTGCATGGTGACCGGAAGCAGGTCATCATGGCAGCAGGCAGCACTCTGCCCCCCCCAGAGGACAGTGCTGCAGAAAGCTCCGGGGTATCTGGTTTGACAAATGGCCACGAGTTCCCTGGTGACTGTGGGTGCCAAACCACTCGCTGAAACACCCAGCTCACGAGATTTTCTCACACTCACGCCAGATCCACAGGAGCTTTAATCCTCCATCAAATGGAGGGAAGACCTTACCATCTGATACCACGCTTCAGTTGAAGGACAGGGGTGGCACCCTAACAGTGGGCCCAGGTGACCGATGGCCATCTAAAATGTCTTCTAAGGAAAATCTGCCTGGCACACAGCTTTCAGTAAGAAAGGGTTGGTTATTAATTTCTTCTTCACAGACATTCAGTGATCACTTTGCGGGATCAAATGTAAACATGGGTCCGGCCCTAGAGAGGCGATCCAGCCCACGGTTGTGCTGGCTCTGTGTGCTCGCTAGCTGTTAGTGCCTTTTCATTTTGAGTGTTTTTCTAACCACAGGGCTTCGTCTCTCCTTTGCAGAATGAAGAAGCTGTTTTGGGAAGATGTTCCAAACCCCAAGAATTGTTCCTGGGCACAAGGACTTAATTTCCAAAAGGTCACTGTTTATGTATTTTAACCCAGAACATTTCAGGTTGCATTTTAGATAGACCCTTCCAGATCTTTCCAATCTGTAGGGCTTAGAAGGCTTTGCTTTGTCCACTTCATTTTGACGAGTCTGTTCATCATTTGTCCTTAGTAATAGCCGGGTGTAAGGCTTTGGTCAGAGGAGACAAAATTCAGCCTTCATCCCATGAGAGCTGACACAACACACCTATCTTCTCTTCTGGTCACGGTGAACTAAGAAATAAATACTACAACAGAAAGGAACAGCATAGATGGGGAATAGATAGTTGACTGACCTTTTTTTTTTTTCAGTACAAATGAGCTGTCTTTAGGCAAAAAGCTCAGAATCGATATTATGTTTCTACTACTTAATTGTCACAATTACTTACAAGTACGTGTTATTTTCAGATGCTGCAATCGGAAGGATGCAGTATAAATAAAACTCAGTGATGGAGATTTGTAGTTGAAAGAAAGATTTTCAACACTTGCAGCATTTAAAGGTCTTAATAAGTATCAGTTATTGTTTTATGCTACTGTTTACATATTTATACATGATAGACTTTGAGTTACCCCTGGGGTATTCTGTCATCGAATGTAGGAGAGAAAAACAAAAGCTTATACTGGTGAGGTATCTTATTCTAGACCCAGGATTAGCTTCCCCAATTGGAATTTATTCTAATTGTAGCTATTCTAGATATTGACACGACCCAAGGGGAGAAATATGTTTTCTCTTCCAGCCTAGCACAGATATATAGGCATGGAAAGAATGAGAGAAATTTTGTAGAAAACATCTTGCTGGGAAGAGAAAAGAGAAAAAACGTTTTTAACTCTTTCATTTTTTAAAAAATGCTGTCAGCAACCCACTAACCTGATCCCCAGCCTTCAAATGGCACGTGACTTGCAGATAACAGGATACAGCATTGCAACTAGCCCATGAGAAGCAGGTCCCGGTGCACACACCACAAGCAGCTCAGCTGCTTGAGTCAGAGTCTCCCATCAGATGAACTAACAGCCTGTTTTCAGAAGCGGCAGCTGTGCGGTTTTGCATATAAGCATGCGCTCTGTGGCATCTTTGCTTTCTCCACTGCTAGCTTCTTCTGCCTCTGACTCCCCTGCTGTGCCCTCCCAGCCTCTCACCCGGGGCTCCTTTTATTTCAGGAGTGCTCCTGAGTTGTTTTCAACTCACAAAATACCACTCTTCTTTTTCTTCCACAACTAATTCGTGCGATCGCATTTCTCATAATCATGGTGGCATCTCGGATGCACACGCGCATCATCCGTGGATGTGTGCAATGGGCACAGAGAGAGTGTTTACAGATGATAAGGAGCGACTGCCGCGAAACTCTAGAACAGGCTTTTAAGACATCCTCCTTGTCTTCCAAGAGCAGGGTCCACAAAGAGTGGCTAGGTGGAAGGAATCAGAACTTCTCTTTTGGCGTCTGTGACACTTGTTCATTTTTCGCTTCCCAAGTATTCATTTTCTCAGTTTGTAATTTTACTGAAGACCTGTCCTTTGCCAATCACTTTTGCTATACCTTGGGGCTATATTGATAAGAAACACTCTGTCTGTTCCTGGACTGTACAGTCTGGTGGGGGACGATAAACACTTACCAGGTTATCATTAGAAATCACTTCGCAGGTCTAAGCTCCAGTATGCTGAGAGCTAGGATGTGGAAACCTGTCTTAGTGTATGGATGGGTATGAGGGGGACATGATTAAGAGATTGACATTTGGTCTGGTCGTGGTGGCGCACACCTGGAAAGCAGAAGGGGTGGGGGAGGGTTGTTGTGAGTTCCAGGGCTGCATAGTGATTTTGAGGCCTGCCTAGGTCACATAGAAACAAACAAGCACAAGGGAAAGAAGAAAGATAAAAGAAGAAAGAGGGATGGTATTTCAGTCAGGCCCGGATGATGGAGAGTCGTTACCTGACTTCATGATGTTAGTGTAGATACTCTCACAGTCAACCGGCGATGCGTTCTCAAACTGGAAACACAGAGAACAGACTAGGCACGTTTTCCTCTTACATACAAAGTTTTCTTTTCTAAGTTAAAACAACCAAATGCCCATCTAGATAAAAACCATAAAGCTTCAAGGCAGTCATTATGCTGCCTCTAAAGAGAGCTAAAGTCCCCTCTCCCCGTCCAGCATGGCATATTCGGCATTTTATCTTCATATTTTTGTGGAAAGGAAATCTAACTTCTACTCAAGACAGGGCGTGGCCAGACTGACCTCAGCAAATACAGTTTGAGCCTGTACCAGATTAACGTGCCCTCCTTTCCAAATGCCTTGCAGAAATGAGAGGACCCAGGCCCGGTCAATCAGTGGCCGTCTTTAGTCTCTGGCTTACCTGGCATCTCACTTCCCCCTATTGAAGCTGAGGATGATGCTGTATTTATCAGATCATCTGGCAGAGATTTTAAGTAAATTGAAAGACCACCCTAAACTTCCAGAGTCTTGGAAATTGGAGCGATTTAAAAAAAAAAAGATTTTATTAGCCGGGCGGTGGTGGCGCACGCCTTTAATCCTAGCACTCGGGAGGCAGAGGCAGGCGGATCTCTGTGAGTTCGAGGCCAGCCTGGTCTACAGAGCTAGTTCCAGGACAGGAACCGAAAACTACGGAGAAACCCTGTCTCGAAAAATCAAAAAAAAATAAAAGGTTTTATTTATGTGTGTGTAAGTGTGCAGGTACACACAGAGGCCCAAAGAGGGCACCAGAGGCCCCAGAGTGGAAAATGACAGAAGCTACCTGACCTGGATTCAGGGAAAGAAACTCAGGTTCTCTGGAAGATCTGGAAGCACTGCTAACTGCTGAGTCAGCTCTCCAGTCCCTAATGTGTAAATTATTTTTAAAAGACAGAGGGTTATGAATATCCCCATTTGTGAGAGATTTCTCGTTACCTTTGCAAGTATTTCACTTTCTTTTTTTTTTGGTATATGTAGTGTTTATGTATTTTTAGGGTGTAACAAAGATACACCATTAAGAATCAATGACAAGGGCTGGAGAGATGGCTCAGAGGTTAAGAGCATTGCCTGCTCTTCCAAAGGTCCTGAGTTCCCACAGAGAAACCCTGTCTCGAATAAAACAAAAAACAAAAAACAAAACCAAAGGTCCTGAGTTCAATTCCCAGCAACCATATGGTGGCTCACAACCATCTGTAATGGGGTCTGGTGCCCTCTTCTGGCCTTCGACCATACACACAGACAGAATATTGTATACATAATAAATAAATATTAAAAAAAAAAGAATCAATGACAAGGGGCTGGAGAGTTGGCTCAGAGGTTAAGAACACTGACTGCTTTTCCAGAGGTCCTCATTTCAATTCCCAGCAACCACATGGTGGCTCACAAACATCTGTAATGAGATCTGGTGCCCTCTTCTGGCCTACAGCCATACATGCAGACAGAACATAAATAAATTTAAAAAAAAAAAGAATCAATGACAAGACAGGTTGAGGGTGGGTTGGTAGCTTGCCCTGACTACATATCCAACCGGGTCTTATTAAAACCTGGATTCAGCCGGGTGGTGGTGGCGCATGCCTTTAATCCCAGCACTTGGGAGGCAGAGGCAGGTGGATCTCTGTGAGTTCGAGACCAGCCTGGTCTACAAGAGCTAGTTCCAGGACAGGCTCCAAAACCACAGAGAAACCCTGTCTCAAAAAAACAAAAACAAAACAAAACAAAAAAACCTGGATTCACACCCAAGTCCCTCTGACAAAGTGATAAATAATCCTTGCCATTTATTTCATATTACCATTGTGTCCCCTAGTGTGGTTGATACTCACTAAATGACACACCCAAAGATAAATGAGATGGTAGATTGTATGTTACATTTATTTTAACACAACAAGAAAACCCTGTCGGTACAGGATCTGACTATGCATTTTTCTAGAGACCATATATGTGAAAGACAAAATCTCCTTTATATTTACAAGTGAACACACGGTGAGTATCTTTAGACATCTGAGAAGTGAAGGTCAAAACCACGAGGTACCCTCCACAGCTTGTGAGATGTCCATCACAGAAAAGACAGAAATATTAGTCAGTAGGGACACTGAAGCTTTCTGACTGCCCTTCGGAATATAAAGACAGTGCAGGCTTTGAAGAGTCTGGCAGGTCTTTCCATCTGAAACCAGCACTCAGCTATCACCCTAACATTTCTACCAAAAGAATGAAGAAACTTTTGCATGAATGTTTATTTATAAAAATTCATAAAAATGATCAATAATAGCCAAAATTTGAATAAAAAATCCAAATGACCCTCAAGTAATAAATGAATTAACAAAATATGGCATATTCATTTTAAGACAAAGAAATAGACAGGCAAATATATATCCCAGGGCATAATGCAAAGGAAACAGTCAATAGAAACCCAATGTTTTCAAAAACCAATTCAGATTCATTAGGTTTTTTTTTTTTTGTTTTTTGTTTTTTGTTTTTTCAAGACAGGGTTTCTCTGTGTAACAGCCCTGGCTGTCCTGGAACTAGCTCTGTAGACTAGGCTGACTTCGAATTCACAGAGATCTGGCTGTCTCTGCCTCCCGAGTGCTGGGATGTGCCACCACCACCCAGCCTGATTCAGTAGTTTTTTAAGTAATATATTTTAAATTCATAAATTTCCTTTAATTTGTTCTTCAAATCCTGATTTGGAGGAGCATTACTTTTTATGGATGTGCCCTATACCTATAAGACCCAAACATCTAAGCTCATCTCTAACTTTTCCCTAAAATTAATTTCTTCCACTTTTAACATTTTCATTTCTTTCGCTTATATTACATCAAAAGCAATACTGTCTTAGACAGTGTTCTATTGCTGTGAAGAGACACTTTGACCAAGACAACTCTTATAAAAGAAACCATTCGGGGCTGGAGAGATGGCTCAGCGGTTAAGAGCATTGCCTTCTCTTCCAAAGATCATGAGTTCAATTCCCAGCAATCACATGGTAACTCACAAACATCTGTAATGAGGTCTGGTGCCCTCTTATGGCCTGCAGGGCATACATGCAGACAGAATATTGTATATTATAATAAATATAAAGGAAAAAGAAAAAATTAAAAAAAGAAACCATTCAACTCTGAAGGCTTGCTTAAAGCGTCAGAAATTAGTCTATTATCATCACGGTGAGGAATGAGGCAGGACACAGGAAGGCATGATGCTGGAGATGTATCCCAGAGCTTTACATCCTAATGAAAGGCAGAAAGAGAGATGTTGGGCCTGGGGTTGGCTTTTGAAATCTCAAAGTTCACCACCCCTAGTGACACGCCTCCTCTAATAAGACCACACCTACTCCAACAAGGTCATACCTCTTGATCCCTCTAGTCCTTCTCAAACCATTAACTGAGAACGTAGCATGCAAATAGATGAGCCAGTGGGGGCAATTTTCATTCAGCCTCCACATTCCACTCCTTGGACTTGCAGCTATATCATAATGAAAACTGCATTCAGTCCAACTCAAAAGTTCCCAGAGTTTTTCATAGTGCAAAGTCCATGTCTTTTCTGAGACTCAAGGAAATCTCTTAGCTGTAAAACCTGTAAAAACCAAAATCAAAAAGCCAATCACATGTTTCCAACATACAATGGCACAGAATATGTATTGCCATCCCAGAAGGGAAAACAGGTAGCATATTGAGGAAATGTTGGCCCAAAGACTGAAATCCATCAGGGCAAACTCCAAATTCTGCATCTCCATGGCTGATGTCAAAGGGCTCTTCAGATCTTCGCCTCCTTCCAGCTGCATTGACTGCAGCATGCTTCTCTCTCTTGGGCTGGTTGCATGTCATGTCTGCAGCTTTCCTGGCAAGTATCCCAGCTCACCATTGGCCTGGTGGTGTCTCCATTCTGTGAACTCAGCCTAGTGAACGCCCCCTCCTCTTTCCCATGGGACAGCTCGTCATTTTCCACCTTTCTCTGTTCTGAGCCGCCCACCACCGCTGCTGGCAGGAAGCATGGCTGCCAGTGTTTGTTCGGGTGCATGCACTGGCCCTTCTGTCTGCCTCTTGAAGGGTTGGAGAGGAATACAAGTGTGTAGCTTAGGATAGACTATTGACACTGTAGTCTCCTGCCTCTCTCCTCCCCCAGTAGCCAAGACTTTCAACTGTGTTGCCTTTAATCTCAGCAGGTCACTTTTCTGTCCTTAAATTCTGTCTGCTCCTAGAGCAGTGTGAGGATGCTGCCAGGGATTCACGGGCATTGACAGGTTTGCCCGTCTGTGCACTGCTCTGTGACTTTCTGGGTTCTCTGCAACTTTAGAAAAACTTACTTTTTCATTTTTTTTCTTCAAACAGAAACTTTTTGAACTACCTTTTTTTTTAAAGGAAAGATTGTTATTCCTCTTCTCCATTTCTCTCATGCCTATCACATCACTTTAATTTCCCAAAAATCAGCACCCGGGGAACAAAGTCTATTGTCTTTCTTTTACTTTTTTCTTCTCATCACTTAACCCTTATCCTTTCCCACCCCTCACACTCTTCAGTGTTGCTGTTGATTTTATCCTCTTTCTTCTGTGAGTCCTTGTTCTTTTACCTATTCTGCTACTGCTGCCGTAGTCTTCCCTGCTAGAGTGATCGGCCTGTCTTTAGACTATCCCTGGCATTCAGTAAGGAGAGAGAAGTCCCTCCAGACCCTGGCCCTCCCCTCTCCTATGCACATCACTGTAACACAACACAAGAACATAGAGTCTGAGTTCATGGAAAGAGAGGGGTTGGAATCTTTTGTTGTTGGCTTTCTGCATGACCATTTTATTTTGCTTTCTTATTTTGTTTTATTTTATTTAAACAGAGAACGGACATTCTTTGAAGTCTCTCATGACCACCACAGATGAACCCAATGTACCAACTTCCCAACAGTCCATAGAGTATTAGAAGATGTTTACATTTTGAAAGAGGAAAGCAAACCCAAACTATTGTTTGAATTACTAAGAACTAACATATGATGAACTTAATAGAGACATGTACGTTTGTGGCCACTATGTGGGTTTGATGTAGTTCATTTGGGGTATATGCTTAATTATCAGAACACCTAAAGTTTGATATTAATAATCATGGTCTCTGCTTTCAAATTTTTATTTTTCTGGTCATAAAATGTTAATGGTGTGACTATTGCAGTCAGAACATATTCTGTTACCAAATGTGGTAGAAATATAGTCAAGATTGCTGGAACTAGGGAGCTCGAACAGGCAACTTCTGACATCCAGCTTTGCAAAGACTCCCCCCCACACACACACACTATAGGGAAGGTATTTAGCTTCTATTTCTATGTGTGAAAGCTTCTCTACTAGATTTTTTTGGACACTTATAAATTCATGAATTTCAGATTCTTTTTTTGAATAACATGGCTTTTGTGTACCAAACTTGGAACAATCTAGGAATTTTAGTTTTCTATAGTCTTGAACACGACTCAAGTTCTAACTCTCATTTTAATTTAAAGAAAGCCAGAAGTTGTGGTTTGTGGTGATCACACACCAATGGAAGCTGTGTTTTATATGAGGATAACCCTACATAGACCACACATTAATGGAAGCTGTGTTTTATATGAGGATAACCCCACATAGACCACACATTAATGGAAGCTGTGTTTTATATGAGGATAACCCTACATAGACCACACATTAATGGAAGCTGTGTTTTATATGAGGATAACCCCACATAGACCAGTGGAAGCTATCCTTCATTTCAGGATAACCCTACACACGCAGGTCAAATTGCCCAGAGCAGAAGAGAGTAACAACCTCCATGAATCAATTTATGTCCACTGAATCAGCCGAAGACTTCTGGCAGACAGGGAGGTATGCAAGAATGGGAGACTTTCCGGGATTTTACAAATAGGTCCTGGTGAGGACAGGGCTGTTCTCCCTGAAAAACAGATGTCTTGCCATATCTGTATGACGTTAATATATAGTATAGACTTTATTGCTTACATTCAAACTAAACCAAATCGATGGACACAAATAACATTCAAATTTAAGATATGTGGGTCACTTAGATGTGATTGGTAATTTTATTTGGAAATCTAAAGAAAGTTAAGACACTAGGAGGGTTGTACCCCCTTTCCTTCATTTAATATTAACAGACATCATTGTACTATAATGTCTAGCTGCAAACTTGTGAAAGGTTGTTTTTCAATTCTTATATCCACAGAGTGAAATAAATTTTGAACAAACATACTTTGAAGAAGTTCTGTGACCACTGATAATATATAGTTCAGTAATGTGTGGTTAAAAAGCATTTATTATTTAAACTTTCCACATGGATGCTTTTTAAGATGCTCATGACTTGTTCCACAATTAGCTGTTCATTAAGAAGGTTAGGCCCGGGGCTGGAGAGATGGCTCAGTGGTTAAGAGCACTGACTGCTCTTCCAGAGGACCTGGGTTCAATTCCCAGCACCCACATGGCAGCTCACAACTGTCTAAAGATCCAGTTGCAGGGGATCTGACACCTTCACATCAATGCACATAAAATAAAGTTAAATAAACCATAAAAATATTTTTTAAAAAAAGAAGGTTTAGGCCCCATGGAGGAGATGGAACAGATGATTTGAAAAACACACATGAACTCAACTGCATGCCGTATGTTGTTTCTATTTTTCCATATTGGTAGAAAGAAACAAAATGAAAGGATTGGATATCAAGCTCGTTTAAACTTTTTAAAAAATTCAGCAATATATGTAGCAGAATATTAAGGGGAAAAATAGAATGTTTGGAGGAAGTCACAAATGTACAGATTCCTGTCAGAAACAGTGTGGGAGTAGGATCCATTTTCTTCTCATAGCATTTTTAGCAGTGTTTGTCAATATTTTAACACTGACATAGGTCTATGCCATTACAATAGTTAGTGTTCAGTATATTTATTCCTCTACTGTTTAATCACTAATATATTTCAGCTAAGAGTTTGCAACTGCTGTGTTTTTATATGGGATATGCTTGCCATTGTGAAGAACATTTGAGTATACTGCTATCTCAGGCCATAACTCAGAATTCATTTTATTAGCTGAAAAACCTGTAATATTCAGAAGCTAAATCACACGTATGATCTATGAACTGAACGTACTTTCTACTTAGTTGTGTTATCCATTCAATGTGATATATCTGCAGTATTTTTATTTGAATTCTATGTTTTAAGTTTACATTGTTTGTACTGAGCTTTTTGCATGCAGATTTTTGATTTGTAGCTGCTTGACAGGATTTCATTGTTATGTAACCCTTGTTCTTATAAAAAGAAAACATGCTGTACATTTGTCTTGTGTGTTTGTCTTCATTCCATGTGTTCCATAGGATATATCTTTACATGAAGTTATGTGTAAGGAATAACAGTGTTCAAGTCTGTCAGTGTCTCTTTCATCATCTTCAGCAAGTAAGTGCCATTGGTTGTCAGTTACCCTCAAGCAGATTCTCACTGTGGTCAGAGGCAGGAATGAGAGTCAGCTACTCCCGCTCGGCATCGTACCCTGCGGTATGAAGCAGTTGTTGGTACTATCTCTAGAAAACTTGTTTCGCTCCTTCTGTTGTATTCCAACCTGGCTTTCTGTTTGTTGGTTGGTTTTCATGCCTAGAGATCAAATTTTAATTTTGTGGAATTTGCTATAACATAGAATGGCTTTTTCCAGAAGTCATTTTGTAGAAGTTGTTATCAGATAGAATCACTTATAAAATAGGATGACCAATATAACATAGAACGGCTTTTTCTGAGGAGAGAATTCTCCAGTCACAGTGCCCAGGCTCCATGGAGGCTGAAGCATTTGCAGCTATGGCTCACTTATTTGTAGCCATGGCCATAATAGAATATTCAGCTCATTTTTTACCGCTGAAGAGCGAGTTGTGTGTTTATGATTGTACCATTTGACAAACGCAAGTCTGACTTTGGAAAGCCAAGACTGACTCTCCCTTCTGGTTTTTGATATTTCAAGTTTTCAGCCCCAAACTGTGTTATTTGTAGTTGGCTGGTGTCCCTTGTTTTTAACCTTATACACTGGCCTTTCTGCAAGTGTGAAAGAATGAAGTTGTAACAAACTGAACATTAAAATGTGTCTTTTCTTTTAGCCGGAAACATTTGAGCATCTTTTCACCAAGCATGCAGAGTCAGTCATATTTGGTCCTCTTCTTCTGGAGCCCGAACCCATTTCAGAAGAAATCAGCGTCGATCCAGCTTGGAAAAATAAAGATGAGATGGTACCAGCAGCTATGGTCTCACTTCTTCTGACCACTCCAGACCCTGAGAGAGGTTCTCTTTGTATTAGTGACCAGTGTAACAGTGCCACCTTCTCTGGGGCTCCAAGCACCCAGGTAACTTGTGAGGATGAGTGTCAGAGACAATCTTCAGTGAAATATGCAACGCTCGTCAGCAACTCGAAAACGGTTGAAACGGAGGAAGAGCAAGAGCTTCTACACGGTTCTGTCAGCAAGAGCATCTCCAGTGAACACTCCCCACTGAGAGCATCTTTTCCTAGCAGCTCCTGGGAGATAGAGGCCCAGGCGTTCTTCCTGTTATCAGATCAGCAACCCAACACGATTTCTCCACCAGTTTCATCCTCGGGGTTGGATGAACTTTTGGAACTGGAAGGGAATTTCCCTGAAGAAGATCCGAGTGAGAAGTCTATCTATTATTTAGGGGTCACCTCCATCAAAAAAAGAGAGACTGATATGTTTTTGACTGACGATTCAGGAGTATTGTGCCCATTCCCAGCCCACTGTCTGTTTAGTGACATCCGAATCCTCCAGGAGAGTTGCTCACACTTTGTAGAAAATAACTTGAATTTAGGAACTTCCACTAAGAAGACCTTCGTACCTTACATGCCGCAGTTTCAAACCTGTTCCGCTCACAGTCATAAGATAATGGAGACGAAGATGTGTGACCTCACTGTGTAATCTTGCTCAAGCAGTCTCTAGTGTTGTGTGCCCATAGAGCGTATCATGTGTAATATATTCTTTTATTGTTATGGATGTGGGAGACAAGCGTCAGAGTCTAGTGTGAAAATGATTATTTCCAAATTAATTGTGTCTGTCTTCTCTCACTAACACAGACAAAACATAGAAGGAAGCCTTCATAGTGATGTAGATGGACTCTCATTGAATATACTGTCAAGCTAGATCTTATTTCTAAGATCCCTGAGATACAATTGTCTCAAGGGTGTTTTTTGCCTTACCTTGAATTGTCTTGTGTTGTGCATATTCACACATGTGCACATGCACATTTAAACTGGCCAGGTGTCCTTGTGTGCTTCAGAAGTGTGTGACATGTTTATACTTTGTACCACCCAACTATGTTATTTGAAGTCTCATGCCATTAAATGTTGAATTTAATTAGAGAATTGAACCCTAATCTAAGAAGTTACACTTTGGAAGAGGGACAGGTTAGCCCGTCACGTTGCAGCAAAGCCAGGATCCGCAACAAAGGATGCAAGTTTCTGTTAGAATGACAGTTTCATCACCAGCACTGGGATGGCAGTGTGAGCAGCCTGGAGAGCAGGGTGCCAGCCTCAACTAGAGTACATGAGAGTGATTGTTTTCTGAGGGATTGCCACATGCTACTGCATGCCTCTCTAAAGTCACCATCGCTCTCCGTCTCCACTGGGTTGCTAGTTCTCCCCTCATTGGCTATCACTAGATAAAGCAACCACTGTACTCTACAGTTGCATACTTTAACTTGCTTACTGCAATGATTGCACGAGGGACACACTCCACATTTTCGCTGTATCATTATCCCCCTGCCAAGGATAAGGCCATTAAGTCATTTGCCCAAAGTCCCAGACTTAATGTTCGATGGAACCAGAATTCACATTTAGTTCACATCCTTTAAATGCTACTGACTGAGTTTTAGACCTAGCTCTTACATTGCCATGCTTTGAAATCAAAACAATTGATCTTATCAAAGAAGACCCAGTGAGAAGAAACAGGGTGATGGTTGGATAATTGAGACCTAGTCTTGGACTTGAAAAAAATGTGGGGATTTATTATTTATTTCAGTGTTTGATGTAGCAAGATGACTCAAAGACAGCCTAGCAAACAAGAAGTCAGGTAAAAAAAAAAAACCCTGCACATTCAGGTGTCCACTATCAAGAAGAATTCCAAGAGTATCAGTATCATCAGAGTGAATACATTAGTGTTAATGGTATAATCATGTACTGCCAAGCATCAGCAGCCTTTCACACTGACCTGAGACTGGGGTGTTGGTTTTACCATCAACCTAAGTAGATCCCGCCCTGCCATAGCTTCATGATGAGCAGTGATAAGTGATAAGACAGATCCTTGGCCGTAATTAGATTTTTTCCCCAGACTTCATGTTCAATGAAACTGTCATATGCCCTGAGTTAGTAAAATGGCCCAGGATCCTACCATCAGCTGATGCCTGTTCTGGCATGAGAAGGCAGAAGAGCACAGTTGGTGTTCTGTGCAAAGATACAGGAAAATTTTTGTTTCCACTGGTTTTCAGTAATAAATTATTACATGTTGAAATTGAAATCTATCACTTTTAATATTTGCCTATTGCTAAAGCCTATTAATTGAAGGTACAGTATAGGAGAGATGCGAAATTTAAAATTTTCCCCACTCAGTGTATAACTAGAGATTAACCACTGGGCATGTCTGCTGGGATAGCGTCGGTTTGGGCTTTCTGGGCCCAGATCAGTGCATAAGAGAAACCAATGGGTATTTTCTTCAGCACAGGAGCGAAGATGGTGTGTGGGTGCCAGTGAATTCATAGATCCAACAGTCATTGAAATGCTGCGGATTTGAGCTAGAGGAGTCTAGGAACAGCATATGAATGTGAGTGCATTGTTACTATGCACATTTGGGCTAGAAGAGTCTAGGAAGAGCATAGGAATGTGAGCTCATTGCTGTGCTGAGATGAGTTTCCTTCTAAAAACACAAATCACATTGGCAAGATTGACTGACATTTGCCGTCATAGAGCAGAACTGAGCTGCAGGCTTTGGCTTATGGGTACCCACAGAATAATGTCAAGTTTATTGCCAGTAACTTGGGTTCTGATTTCCACTTGTGAAAAATGATTTCACTATTGCTACATGCTAGTCACTGGTTCCTTGTGAAAATTGTTACTAAATCAAGTTTTGTAAAATTTAAGGAAAATATGTGATGTTTGATAACCCAGAATAATCCCACTTTTCTTTCCAAGGCTCCTATAAATTTTTAAGGGATCAAGAAGTTCAATATGAATTTTGGAGTTTTGTTTTTCAGTAGTTTTTGAACTTATCTTTGGTGTTTGGAGTTAACCCCAAGCCTCATGCCAGTCTGCCAAGAGCTCTAATTCACTGAGAAACAACTTCCACACTTGACCTCTAAAATCTTGTGGTGAAATTGGACGGAGGGGGCGCATGCCTGTCATTCCAGCCCTCAGGAGGCAGAGGCAGGAGGATCTCTGAGGTCAAGGCCAGCCTGGTCTACAGAGTGAGTTCCAGGACAGCCAGGGCTACACAGAAAGACTCTGTCTTGAAAAATCAACCAATCAACCAACCAAACAACCAACCAACCAAGCAAAAAGCAAACAACCCAAAGAGCAACAACAAAATAAACCTGCGATGACTGTGGAGTTTTGACTATGTCTTTTAAAGGTCTCAAACTGAAAAACAACCACCTACAACAACAATTATAGAAAGTGAATTCATCGTGTGAGCCATGGCTCACTCCAAACAGTGAGACGAGAAATCATGTATTAGCAGTGGCAGGATTTTGTTTCCTAGATCAACACCCAAACTCCGAAGAACAAAGATGAAAAACCAGAAGCCACACTGTCTCTCTGAGAGTCGGGCTCCTAATGCAGCCTTATGCTCCATCTATAGATGCTCTGCATTTGACAAGAGAGGTCCCTTTCTTTCTAAAAAAGATTTGGGTACAGTTCCCAAGCCAGTGGGAGAGCCTGGATTTGAAGTTAGGATTTCTACCCTTTGCCTTGTCAATCTTGCAATTCTTCTCATACTTTTCCTGTAAAATTAACCCCTTTCTCGCCAATGCCAAGCATATGTTCACATCCCTCCAGTACTGTTGACAATAGCTACCGAGAACCGCAGGAAAATAAACTTTAGGCTGGGAGAATTGAGAGGCATGCACACCGGGAGCGTGGGCAGCAGATCGACGAATCAAGAGCTGCTGCGCTTACAGCTCTATGTCCCTTCCAGTGGATGTGAGCAGATCTCTGATACCAGGTGACTCTCAGAGGAAATTTATCTTTGTTCATCCTCCAACACTCATCTTAATAGTTGCTTTAATGTTTTGAAGTAGTTCCTGAGAAAAACTCGTTCTCGGACTTTAAAGCACAAAATGAAAATGGCGCACCGTAGCGTGATTAAGCTCAGGCTGCAGGTGGGAAAGCCCTCAGTGTAGTTACAAAGCCTGTGAAGAGCCATCTGTGAGAGGGAGGCAACCCAGGCAGCGAGTTTACTCCCTTGAGCCTTGAGTTTGTAACAGTCAAAGCTTCTGCACGCATAGTCAATGTTGAGTGAGCAACTTAAACTCCAACGGGTTACAACTGAGACACTGTGACACGTGTTTCTATGAGCAACCTGAAATGGATTCCATGGATGGGGTTTGTATCGAATGAATTATTTTTATATAAAATTTATCAGTATTTATTTTGGAAAGTTGCACTTGAAAATGTCTATTTTTCAAACTACACAGAGCAGAAGATGCGTAACACTAAATTTCAATGTTATAAAGATCTAAGTGGGTTTGTTGTAAGTAAAATATTTATCCAAAAAACATGGACCTGAGAATGAACTTGGAAGATGTTTAATTTTGTAGTGAGATTCCTATATTATACATCTTCTACTCTTGGAACTTGTGTCTAAGTTCTGGGCAAGGAAGTCTTTCTGTTTCATGAGAATTTGTATGATAATAAATGTGATAAACCTAAGCACTGGGAGATGTATCTCTAATTGTGTTCTATATAATTACCCTGCTTCTCTGTAAGTCCTCACGGCCTGAGAGTTAGCATCATAGTCACAGAGACATATGATTTCATCTTTCCATTGTGCAGGATCAGGGTTAGGATCCTGGGAGGTGAAAGTCAAAGGAGAATTATTGTGGACTTAGGTTACTTGGTTACTTTATCCATAACCTTATAGTTTATGTAAATAGTTAATATAAAGTTTATATCTGCTGTTGGCCTTTGAATGGGCCTTGAAATTCCTATGAACATTCGTCTTGCATCTGGTAGGAGTCTGGAAATTCCAAGATCTAAAATCCTTCTCATGGTCACTGAATCCCACTTACCCAGATGCACACTGGGCTCTAGCGGTATTGCTACCACCTGTGATGAAAGATGCCCACCTGAATCATTAAGAAAGGTTACCCATCTTATCCCCTTAGAGCTCTTTGTTGGGGTGTTTAGTCTTCTCTTGGAATGAGTCATGATCACGCTTTGTTATTTAGGCTTCTAGTAATTTGCATTTTTGCTATTTTAAACTGTGCTCTGACATTTATTTTTAATTTAAAAAGGTAAAGAGTAATGGCTTCCTTTGATGCTCAGTCAGCAGTTCCCAAACCTCCTCTGTTATCGTTATCATTACACGGTGGTGGGCGTGTCCTTTCAGGGAGGGGATCAAACCTGGGGCCTTGCTCATGCTAGGCAAGCGCTCTACAGCTGAGATCTATTCTCAGCCCCACCTTGTGTCTTAAAAGCTTTATACAATTAGGATTATTATGTAATTAGAGTAACAGCCTAGTGATTGCTTACTAATTACAATGTATCCTTTTATAAAGATGACTTAGGGGCTGGAGGGATGGCTCGGTGGCTGACACTGGATGCTCTCCCACAGCACTAGACTTTGGTCCCCAGCACCCACTTCAAGAGGCTCACAACTGCCTTAACTCCAGCTCCTGGGTACCTGACACCCTCTTCTGAACTCAGCAGACATCCATGCTCACGTGCCCATACCCCTCCATCTACTTAACTAAAAATAAATCTTAAAAGACAAGACTCTTAAAACCATAATGATTTTTAACAGCTCAAACTTCAGGATATCTAGATGATTTATAACCTCATATTAGCAATTCTGAAATGGTCGTTCTCACAGACAATTACATTCTGACACATATTTTTGCAAAATTACTGCTCAGTACTTGGTTGCAAGTGTTAAACCCAACTCAAATTGATTTATGTATCTTTTTTATACTTACTTTAACTTGCAGTTGACCACATTTTCATGTTTAAATCATTTGGTTTTTATTGCCACACTCCTTCCTTAATTTTAGTGACTATTAACAGTTTGTTGTAATTAATTTTTATATTTGTGACCAAAGTTTTTCTTGGATATACCATGTTGCTACAGAGACTTTCAGCACATAGCTTCATAAATTTGTATGTGTTTCTCCTTGTGGGGATACCTAGAAACAAGATTGCCTAGATTCTGATCTGATGTAGCTTTGCTACCTCCTGCCAAACAGCTGTGGATTGCATCAGCACCACCTTTTGCCCCTTTTGCTCTGTAGATCACATGCCATCACTCAGGATGTTACGGCCTTGTGACTGTCCAGTTGTTGTTTCTACTCTTAATTTGTATTTCTCAGATGTGTAACAATTCCTTTCCTGCCTTTTTTGTTATTGTTTGATATTTTGGTTTCTGTGCAAATCTCTCTCTCTCTCTCTCTCTCTCTCTCTCTCTCTCTCTCTCTCTCCCTCTGTCCCTCCCTCCCTCCCTCCCTCCTTCCTTCCTTCCTCCCTCCCCCCTCTATTTTTTTTTTGGTTGTGAGCCTTGCCTTTAATGGCTGAGCCATCTCTCCAGCCCTCTTTACTTCTTTTTGAGACAGACTTTAACCATCTAGTCCTGACTAGTCTGAACACACTATGTAAACTAGGCTGCACTCCATCTCACAGGTATTCACTTGCCTCTACCTCCCCTGTGCCCCCACAGCTGGCAGTTTCTGTGTACTTTATAAACATCAAACTCATGGTTTTATTTTCTCTTTAGTCTTTCTGGCTGGACTTCTGAGATGCTATCCCTTCTTGTAGCTTTCTTTTCTCTGGTATAGTATCCCTTCAGTGAAGTTTTTAGTATTTTTTTTATAGTGTGGATCAACAATGATCAATTCTTTTAGATATTGTCTGAGAATATCCTTATTTTACCTTTGATTTAAAATATCTTTTTAAAAAATATTTATTTATTTATTTATTTATTTATTTATTTATTTATTTATTATGCACACAAGAAGAGGGCACCAGATCTCATTATAGAAGGCTACAAGTCACCATGTGGTTTCTGGAAATTGAACTTAGTACCTCTGGAAGAGCACCCAGTGCTCTTAAGCTCTGAGCCATCTCTCCAGCCTCGATTTAAAATATCTTTAAAAATTTAATGGACACCTAGGAATTTTGTGCATGTATAGGGTGCAGTGTGACAGATCAATACATACGTCTGACAAACAGTGGACAGATCATGGTGACCGCAGAGCCATCACTTCAGGCATTTTAAGTTTGTGTTGGGGACTGCAAAATGCTTTTGATTAGCTATTTTGAAATAAACAATCCATTATTGCTAACTAGCCATACTTATCATAGTATAGGTAAAACATTAGCTTTTCTTCATATGCAGTTGGTAAATACCTATAAATTGAAAGTGTATGATTTATGAGTCAGCTTAAAAAGAGAGAAGGCAGAAAGAGACTGGAGTCTGACCGTCAGCAGTCTGGACTGTTTGCATTCGAGTACACAGTGAAGGACAGCCTCTCTCCCACAGGAAATGAGGGGGCCTGCCAGGGGGAAAAAAGCTGACTGTGACCCTTTGTAGGCGTGCATGGGCGGTGTGGGGGTTGGGAATGAGGAAAGTGTTGCAGCTGTAGCCCAGATCTCTCTCCTGCAGCCTCTCCTCCCTGAAATTGTCTGCTCAGGTGAGACAGATATTCCTTTCTGGGCTGACCAGTAACTGCGGAGCAAGATTATCTGTAATTTCCTAGGCATCTTGGTTTATAGCCAAGGCATTCTATCATTGCAAAGACCCATAAGCTCAGAAAGAGTTGGGGAGCAAGAGCCTCAAAAGAAGCGGGAAACACAAAGCTACAGAGAAACCCTGTCTCGAAAAACAAAAACAAAAAAAATGAAGCGGGAAACAGCGACATCAACTCTTTCTTAACTGCTTGTCAGAGGGGGTTAGTCCTAGGTCTGTTGAAGAGGGAGTCCTTTGGTCATTTAGCAGAAGGGGAATTTGAGCAGGATCCGCTGCAGTGGATCAAGAGATTACTCCCATGCATTCTTGGAGAGACATTTGAAAAATAAGCGTTAAAGAGCAATAAGCAGATGAGTTGGCTGCAGAGTAAAATTGAGACGCTTCACAGAAAGAGAGAGGGGTAGGAACCTGAGAGCCAGTGATCCAGTGAGAGGAAGTAGGTTTAGGGTTGATTCAGGGTGACAGTGCCTTGTCCCACCGCCAGAGGGCGCTGCTCCAAAGTGAGCCAGCAGAAGCAGCAGGGAACTACAGAGCATCAAAGGAAACAGAAGAGGACTGGTGTAAAGAATTCCATCTGACCTGGGGTGAAAGGGGTGAGGTTCTCGTATAGTATCTGAAAGGGCTTTTTGCAGTTGCATCAGAACAAATACAGCTGTAGTAGAAGACAAACACAAACACACCACATAAATTTGTTGCAAATGAGAAAAGGCTGAGGTGGATGGCCAGAACCTGGAGTCCTCCCTAACAAGAAGCTTAGTTGGATTTTTAGCTATAAGGCATGTTGGATTTTGTAAAAGGCTATTTCCACTTCTATTATATCATTTCAGTGACTTTTGCCTCTAAAAGTCATGGGTATGTTGAAACATTGCTGCTTCAGAGATAAATGTTTATGGTGGATGGTCTTTTTATGTATGCCTGTGTTGTGTTTGCAAGTATTGCATCGAAAGCACTTGGACCTATGTTCATGAGGGATAGTCACCTATTTTATTGTTGTTGTTGTCTCTTTGTCTGGTATTACAGTCATGCTAGCTCTTTGTTTTGTTTTGATAGTTTAAGGATTGACTATAGGACTCATTTGGATATCTGTTAAAATTCTGTTATGAATTCATCATGCCTGGGATGTTCTTTAGTCAGAAAGATTTTTTATTTTTTGTTATTTTCATGACAGGGTTTTTCTGTAGCTTTGGAACCTGTCCTGAAACTAGCTCTTGTAGACCAGGCTGGCCTCAAACTCACAAAGTTCCGCCTGCCTCTGCCTCCTGGGATTAAAGGCATGCGCCACCACCGCCTGGCCAAGAAAGATTTTTATTACATATGAATTTCTTCATTGTTATGGATCTGTTAGGTTCCCTTTAGTTCAGGGAGTTCTTCCTCCCTTTGTTCCTTCCTTTCAAAGATAAGGGACCTTCATTTAAAAATGGAGACGAGAATAGTGGCCAAGAAGGACCTCAGATGGTAAGCGTTCACCTTCCCAGGGTCTGACAAGTGAATCAAACCACCACCCAGGAACAACCACTTCGTTAATAGATACTGCTGGAAGCTTCTTTTAGAAATACCAAATTTTATTTGACTCTTAAGTCACTTGTCCCCATGGTCCCATTGTTCTCCATGGCAACTTTCCCCTTCCAACTGAACTGCTACATCATTATTCCTAATCCCCTTTCTTCCACAATGTTCTGCGTCTATTTGATGATACCCCCCCTCCTTTGGAGGTCACCTCCCAGTGCCCAGCAGTAGCCCTCTCCCTCTGTCCACAAAGATGTCTGCTCTCTAGTCGTAACACACAAAGCAAGCACCAGCAGCAAAGCAGACAGATCCGGGACGCCTTATGGTTCTGAGAAGATCCATGAGCTCAGAACAAAGTCTGGCAAATCTATCTTCAAGGACAAGATCCTTGTCACCATAGCACTCCCAGGGGGCAGGGTACAGCTCCAGGGCCAGCTGGCTCAGGTTTGCTGTGTGGTGGAAAAGGTCCCGAAGGACAGCCATGGAGCTGTCATTGTTGTGGAAGTCGATCTTAGTGAGTTGGGTGCACTGGCTTAAGGCAGGCAGGAGGGCACTGAGCTGGGAGACCTTCATCCCACAGCCTTCCAATTCCAGGGTCTTCAGACTGGCTGCGACTCTCTCCAGAAGAACACAGAGGGGCTCAATACTGAAATGGGACAGTACCACACCGCTGAGGTTCAGGTGTATGAGCTGATGTAGGTTTAGACTCAGGGGGAGATGATTCAAGTCGGCCTGCGAGAGCTGGGAGTGAGTGATGGACAGGTTCTCCAAGGGGGTTTTCAGGCACCTTAGGGAGAGACAAGAAATGAGCTCTCGCAAGTGGAGTTGGAGAGTGTTAGTGTGGTCGACACTATGATGGGCGGGTTAGCATTGCTCAAGTTCAGTCTCACTACTGGAGAGGCAGGCACAGCAGGATGCTGTCAATGCCTTCTCACTCAGGTCACAGTGTTCTACACCAACGTCAGTCAACATCATAGTGGGATTGCTTCAGGATGTACACACTGATACTCCTTTACTAAAGCCAAAATCCCCAGTACTGGCCGCCTCAGGGCTACACTGAACAAACAAACAAAACAATTAAAGACCTAGTTGCGTACTTGGGGTATCTCCGCAGACCTTCTGGATACAGATGCCAGCAGCAGACTTGATCCTCATTCACACTGCTTCACCCCAGCCTCTGGCACTCAGTGTTAGTGCCAGGATTTCCTCCAGCTTCTCTGCCCCTTACTGGTGCCCCACACAGCCATTCCCACACCAACACAGAGGTAGGCGGCCACCCTTTCACGGGGTCTCCAGCCCTGTTGGATCCATTGTGCCCGGCAGATACCAAGGGTCCCCTATCTGCAGAGCACAGAGAAACGTTTTGCTCTGATCTGCAGGACATCTTCCCATCTTACCTCAGCAATGCCTTCAGGTTGCCTTTTAGACAGTAGATGCTATTCATATAGAGATGCTGGAGACCATCAGGGTTGGAGAACTGTGGAACCAGCTCGGTAACACAGCTCTTCACGTCTGGTGGAGCGGAGTCACCGCTGAAGACAGTCTTGGAGATTCCCAGAAGATTTCCCAGCTGTCCAAGGAAATGTGCAAGCCAGGCCTGGCTTCCCTGTTGCCACCAGGAATTCCGTTCCAACTCCTGGACTCGGTCTCTGTCTAAGATGCTCAGGATGTCTAGGACAGTGGAGACGTGGGATTCTCCGATCTTCAGCTCCCTGCAGCACAGCTGCACCGAGCCTTTCCGCAGCCTGGTCCACCTCAACAGGTATTGGTCAGCTTTCCTGAGATGCTCCCCACACAGGTCAAAATCGGCTAACACCCTCAAGGGCTGCTTCACAGTGCACTGTGGATCGGACGCCTGGGTTTGCTCCTGGCTCAGGACCTGCTGGCTGTAGCTGATATCTGTGCCTCCAGCCTGTCCGTCCCAGAAGTCCGAGTGCACTTTCCGCAAATCAAGCTCTTGGAGTTTCCACCTCCTTGGAAAACAGGTAGAAATAGCAAGAGCTGGGATCAGACCCTACATAGTCTGCTCTTCTTCCACATCTCTCTCACTTCCCATCCTCCACTGTCTCATAGATAACTGTTTTCATAGCTGGGCATCACGCCCATGGCCTCATCCTCTGGGAAGGGCTTTTTTTCCCCATTGGCATCTGCAGTTCTGTTTTCCTGCCCTCACTATGTTTCCCGTGAGTCCTACCTGATCCCACTTTGCCTGGAAGCACAGGGACAGGCTCACTCTGAGGCTGTGTCAGAACTAAGCTGCCCTCCATACCTGACTGTCTTTTGTACCTTCTGGGACAAGATCTGAGGCCTGCCCAGTGGTGGCACACGCCTTTAATCCCAGCACTCCGGAGGCAGAGGCAGGCAGATCTCTGAGTTCGAGGCCCGCCTACTCTACAGAGCAAGTTCCAGGACAGGCTCCAAAGCTATACAGAGAAACCCTGTCTCGAAAAACAAAAGAGCAAAAGGCCTCTGCAGTCCTCCATGCTGGCGCAGTGAGAAAGCTCAGATCTGCATTTGACTACACTCTCCCTCTCTCCGGTTGTCCCCTGACTGGACCCGTAGCACCATTAGAAGGGTCTTACCTACCTGGGACGAACCTTCTGTGTAACCAGAAAATCCAGCGCATCGAGCACAGCCTTCAAAGTGTCTGTGTGGGAGATATTCATCAGGGATCCCATGGGGAGGCAGTGGAAGGGCCAGGCTGCCACCATTGCCCTCAGGACGTTAGTGTGTCTGCCGGTGAAGGCCTCCTTGAAGAGTGGAGGGAAGAGCTGCATGGGCAGGTCTTCTAGAGCATTGATGGCGAAGGCCTCGTCCTTCAGCAGCAGCTGCAGTATCTGCTGCAGGTGTGTGGCTTGGCTTAGGTCACTCATTCTTGTAGATCCTCAGGATCCAGAATCACGGGAACACTTCTGGAAAGAACACTTTTTTCAGGCTGAGGCTTAGGAAGCCCTTCTTCCTCCCTATCAAAGAAATCACTAAAGGGCCTAGTCACACCTCTGTAGCAAACCACCACCACCAAAACAAATTAAGTCATGAAAGTCCAGGTGGAGTCGGGGTGGTGGTGGCGGCAGCGGTGCACGCCTTTAATTCCAGCACTCAGAGGCGTGGTGGCGCATGCCTTTAATTCCAGAGGCGGTGGAGGTTGGCAAATCTCTGTGAGTTCAAGGCCAGCCTGATTTTACAAGAGCTAGTTCCCAGGACAGGCTCCAAAGACAGAGAAACCCTAACTTGAAAAACTGAAGGAAAAAAAAGAAAGAAAAAGAAAAAAGGGGCTGGAGAGACGGCTCAGCGGTTAAGAGCACTGCCTGCACTTCCAAAGGATCAATTCCCAACAACCACATGGTGGCTCGCAACCATCTGTAATGAGATCTGGTGCCTCTTCTAGCCTGCAGGCATACATGCAGACAGAATACTGAGAATACTGTACACATAAATAAATACATACATACATACATAAATAAATAAATAAATAAATAAATAAATAAATCTAAAAAGAAAAAGAAAAAAGAAAGCCCTGGCAGACAGCATGGGGAAACTCACAATTACACACACATTCCCTGCTGTCTCAGCTGACGAGTCACTGCTCCTCTCAATCCCATCCCCCGGATGTACCCTGTGAGCTGGGCCACACGCAGCATTTAGAGTCTGAGAAAGTGAATTGTCAGCTTGCACCACCCTGGCTGCAGTCAGTGTCTCAGAGCCCTTACACACAACCCAAAATTCCAGAAGTGATAAAGCCATTCAAGAAGAATGTCTGGGAAAAGGATGCTTGGTGAGTTCCCGAGTACCCTGTACTACGGGAGACCTACTTGGAAAAAGAAGGATTGTCAAACCCACTTGAGCAAAGGGTGGTGAAGACAGCTCAGTACAACTGAAACACGAAAATTAGGAGGAATTCAAGGACGTCTTAGCAGCGGGACGAACACTGCCCCAAGAACTAAACACAAGGCACGTGGCAGCACACGCCTTTAATCCCAGCACTCCGCAGACAGAAGCCTGCTAGTTCCAGGACAAGCTAGGACTGTCACACAGAGAAACCCTGCCTCGAAAAAACAAAGAAAGGAAGACAGAAGTAAAAAGTAAATAGAAATAAAAATAAACACATGATGTAAAGAATAGAGAAAGACTGCTATTGTGGCTGTGTACTGACTTCCAAAATCACCTGAGTAACTTGGCGTTAGGAGAGATGGCTCAGCAGTTCAGACACGGGTTTGGTTCCCACTCCTCACAGGGTGGCTCACAACCATCCACAGCTCCAATTTTAGGGGACCTGATGGCATCTTCTGACCTCAGTACACTGTGCACTCGTGTTGTGCACTTACATTCGTGCAGGCCATACCCTCATGCACATACAATAGAAAGAGATGTGTAAAACAAGCTAACAGCGAGTACTGAAAAGCCCAAAACAATCAAAGAGGAGTCTGAGTCACTGTCTGAATCCCAGGGCCCGAGTTCTTGCCAAGTTGGATCACGGGTATTCACACAGGGTGTTTTCCGACAACACAACCCTCCCTCCAGCAGCCAAGGGTGGCATTTGAAGCACAAGGTGATGCTGAATGTTCCTACTTTGTACCTCACACAAACACATTAAGAGACTGGTTTTAGATCTGGCATGGTGGAGCACACCTTTAATCCCAGCATTCAGGAGGCAAAAGCAAGCTGCAGGACAGCCAGAGCTATTACACATAGAAATCCTGTCTGGAAAAACAAAACAAACAAATGAAAAACAAATCAAAACAAAAAGAGTTGGCAGAGTGCTCATGAAGCCTGGGTGAGACCTCAGAACTCCGCCAATGGGGCCCAGGAGTGCACACCTGAAATCCCTCCAGTCTTTAGAGAAAGGTGGAGGAACCGAGATTCAAGGCCAGCCTAGGCCACTTGCTAGGCACCTTGCTCTATGCCAATAAAAAAAATAAAATAAATAAGCGAAAGAAAAAAAAGGGAAAATTTCAAGAATATGTAAATGAAAAAAAAAAGAAATGGATCTTTGTTAACTTAAAAGGAAAATTGCTCTGCCAGGCTTTTCTTTTTCTACTTTTATTTATTTATTTTTTAAATGTTTTTTTTTTTGAGCTGCGGCTCCAACTCACTATTGTAGATCAGGCTGGCCTTGAAGTCACAAAAATCTGCCTTCTCTACCTCCCGAGGGCTGGAATTAAATGTGTGAGCCACCACCCACCACTGCCCTGACCCTTTTCCCTCCCTCCCTCTTTCTTCCTTTCTTTCTTTCTTTCTTTCTTTCTTTCTTTCTTTCTTTCTTTCTT
>JABTXL010005620.1:10389985-10431985 GCA_025134845.1 Neodon shergylaensis | reverse complement strand
CTTTCTTTCTTTCTTTCTTTCTTTCTTTCTTTCTTTCTTTCTTTCTTTCTTTCTTCCCTGCCTCCCTTTCTTTCCTTTTCCTTCTCCCCCTCCTTCTTTTTTATTCATAATAGATTCTTTTCTCATACAATATATCCCGTTTACAGTTTCCCCTCCCTCTATTCCTCTCAGTTCCTCTCTACCTCCCCTCCCCTCCCCTTCAGGTCCACACTCCTCCTCCTCCTCCTCCTCCTCCTCCTCCTCCTCCTCCTCCTTCTTCTTCTTCTTCATTATTATTATTATTATTATTATTATTATTATTATTATTGCTTTTTTGAGACAGGGTTTCTCAGTAGCTATGAAGTCACTGCCTAATTCTCCAGGATTCGCTGTAAGTTTGGCACCTGGCCACAGCTCTCAGTATTGATAGTTGGTCTGGACAGGGTATCACCACTTTCCCCAGGCTAACTGAAACTTATTGCAATCTCCCTGCCTTTTTGGTGGGTGGGGACAGGTTTTGTGACAAGATTTCCCTAGCTGTTCTGATATTTGCTCTGTAGACCAGGCTTCTGTCAGACTCAGAAATCTGCCTGTCTCTTCTTCCCCAGTGCTGAGATTAGCAATGTGTGCCACTACGGCCCGACTCTGCTCCTGACTCTTATTACAATAAATGTGTGCCCCCCCCATCCTGGCTCAGCTTCCATTGTGGAGTCTACCTTCTTTAGCCAGTGTGCTGAACAGATGTCTTCATTGCCCCTCTCCCTTCCTCTCCAGTTCTAGGAATACAGGAAAGCCTCCCATCCTGGCAAAAGCGGTGCTGGTGATGGAAGCCAGGGCTTCCTGCATGCTAGAGAAACACTCTATCAACTGAGCCACATCCTCAGTATCCATTCACAAGATGGATGAGCTCACACCATCCTCCTGCCTCTGTCTTTCGAGTAGCTGACTCAGCAGGTGTTGGCCGCAGCATCCAGCACAGCTCCTGAACTCCAGAACAGGTTCACAATGGTGAGCAGGCCAAAGATCCTTTGACAATGACATGCTAGGCTTTCTATTTCAGGCTCATTTTAGAGTCCTAAAGAACTGAGCCCAGTACATTCACTATCAAACATAGACAAGGCCCCTTCAGGTAACCTTTCTCATGGGAACGGATTCACCAGAGCTGTGGTGGAACTGGACAGGCTATCAATGAAAAGGGGTTTTGAGAGGCTTCCCACAGCAGAGAGGAGAATCTTTTGGCTTTGAAACCAGCAGATGGTGGTGCACGCTTTTAATCCCAGCACTCAGGAGGTAGAAACAGGCTGATCTCGTGAGTTCGAGGCCAGCCTAGTCTACAAGAGCTAGTTCCAGGACAGGCTCCAAAGCTACAGAGAAATCCTTTTTCGGGGGGAAAAAAAAGCCCAAAACAAAAAGTTGATGCTTCTGTCTCATGACCTGTGGTGGGCAACTCCCTCATGGCTTATAGCCCACAGGCTTCAGAAATCATGAGACACATTCCCTAAATCGACCACCCTGAGTTTCCATGTCCTGGGTGTGGAATGGGTGAGATCCTCAGAAGATGAGACAGTCTACAGTCTGCTTCTCATCCACACGCCACACACCAGCTTTCCCTTGCATGTATTTGCTTTTCCCCCACCCCCTCCTGTGCCTAGAATCAAACCCCAGATGTTTGCGCATTAGAAAGGGCTCTTTGCCAGAGAGGCATCTACAGCCCTGTCTCGCTTCTCCCCATACCATTTCCACAATCCCAGCCTCATTCCACATTACCCTGTGAGCTAGGCGGGGCAGGCCTATTCCTTAGGGCCACATCTGCTCTACTCTGTTCTAAACACTTGCCATTATTGGCCCAAGTTCTACAGTCCTCCAATCTGGTAACAGAAGCCTCTGATCCACCTGGGACCAAATTCTCGAGGACCCCATTGGTTCCTTCTCTTAGTGCCCTCCAGCCTGGGGAAGCATGGAAGCAAAGACACCATTAATGACAAGAAGCTTAACCAGCCCTTCTTCTCCACACACAGATCTCCGGGGCCAGTTCTCTGCTCTAGTGCTGGTGAAGACCTCAGTTTATACATTTTTGTTTCAAAACAGGGTTTCTCTGTCTAGCCCTGGATGTCTTAGAACTAACTCTGTAGACCAGGCTGACTTCAAACTTACATAAAGATCCACCTACCTGCCTTTGCCTCCTAAGTGCTGGGCTTAAAGACTTGCACCACCACAGCCCGGCTCGAATCATCGACTTTCAAGTCTTTCCAGACCCTGGTGAGGATGCATTTGAAGGTGTTAACTGATCTCAACCTTGTGGAGGAAATCTCAATGAATGTGCAGCATACTTGTTGCTGTGGTCCAGTGTAGAGAAGGGTCCATCGAGCTATGCTGTAGGAACCTGCAGGTCGGGCTTCAGCTGTCTATACTGTCATGGAGAGCTTGAAAATGATAGATCCAAACTCCAAACTGTATCTTGGAGTTAGAGCTGAAGGTTTGGTGGTAGCTGGAAGACATGGCAAGACTTGGTCCTTAGCTGGGGCAGATGGGAAATCTTCACACACTTTGCTAGATGGAATCAAGAAAGAGGTACTTCAGTATCTTTGCTTCTGCAGAGAAGGAAGAGAAGTGGATAAGCGTGTTCCTTTCTCAGCTCCCCAAATTCTACTGTCACCAACATCTCTTTGTAAAAAAATGCCATCTTTTTTTTTTTTTTTCGAGACAAGGTTTCTCTGTAGCTTTGGTGCCTGCTGTCCTGGAATTAGCTCTTGTAGACCAGGCTGGCCTCGAACTCACAGAGATCTGCCTGCCTCTGCTTCCCGAGTTCTGGGGTTAAAGGAATGTCTACTTTCTAAAGGGCCTCCTGTAAAAGGCCTGCACAGCTAAGGAAGGTCAACAACCACAGAAAATCCATCCTTTCCTTTGCAGGTATAATTGTCTGGCCATTGCGAACCTAACAGTGCCTGTAGATAAATAATATTCAAGCAGATGATCTCTGTGCTCATGGATGTGCGAACAGGCACCGGCATGCCCCTAACCACTCACATGTGGAAAGTGGTTTTGAGTCCTGAAAGGTTTAGGAGGTGAGAATGTGCTGAAATGAGGGAAGTGGTGAAGACTCTAAACAGAAATATGGCTGTGTTGAGGGATGGAGATCAGGGAGGTCTCCGGAAATGTCTCTAGGACGTTGCTGTCTTTTGTTCAGGGCGGTCCTTCCTACATGTACCATGCCAGCCTATGAGGTCATTGCTATTGAGAGTGGAAAAGGAGCTACACTGCTGTGCAGTAGAGCAGGCCACAGCGATACCCACAGGACTAGCTTGCGATGACTTGAGTGTGCACAACAAAACATGGTGTCCTGGATGTGTGAGAGTCTAAGTTACTTTTATAGTTTTAATTATTATGTCTAAGAGATTCATTAAAAAATATTTCTGCTCTGCAAGCCTTATGCTCAAGGACAGATAGTTCCTGAAATGCTGGGGCAATTATTTATGGGAGATAACAAGCCACATGTTTTCACTCCCCTAAACAAGTTTGTTTGACCCATCTGCACTGGATGTGCTTGATCACATGTGCCGCTGGTTAGATGTAGGCCAGAGGTATGTCAGGATGTATCCTTGCCCCTGATTGAACCTGATGGGAAATAGCCGCTGCAAAACTTGATCCAGGGCCATCATCTGGGGAACCAGAGATAGCCTGGGCCAGAGTCCATCCACCTGATCAGTATTTAATTAAAGCTTGTTTCAAATTTGGGTTTAAATTGTGGTAGTGGTCTTATTATCCCTGGGCAGATTTAATAGAAGTTGACCTCTTCATATAGATAGACTGACCTTGGGACAAGTGACGTCTGTCTAGATGTCAATCCCACCAACCCTCTTCAGTACGATTTGCTGGAACTCATCTCTTTTTTTTTTCTTTTTTTTTTTAAATATTTATTTATTTATTAAGTATACAATATTCTGCCTGCATATATGCCTGAAGGCCAGAAGAGGGCACCAGACCTCATTACAGATGGTTGTGAGCCACCATGTGGTTGCTGGGAATTGAACTCAGGACCTTTGGTAGAGCAGGCAATGCTCTTAACCACTGAGCCATCTCTCCAGCCCCTGGAACTCATCTCTTGATCTCTCCTTAAAGCGCCTGAAGACAGTCTTGAAAAATCTGTCTGTTGCTCACTGTGAGATCTCACAGTTGGATTTGGATTACTGACCCAGTACCTGGACACCCTTGAACTCAAACGTCTGAACCTGAGAGCTATAGTGCTGGCTGCTGTGCTCTCTTGGAGTTCTCCTTGAGAGACTCAGAGGTGACTTGGAAACCCTCGACTTTGAACAGTGTGGGATGGGAGGCCCTCATTTCATGCCCTCTTGCTTGGCCTGAGCCAATGCTCCCAGCTCATCAAGGTCAGTTTCTATGATAATGACATCCCCACATCTGTCCTGCAGAACCTTCTACCACTCAGACAAGCTGGGCCAGCTGGTACAGGTGCAGGACCCTCCCTCCTTAGAGTGCTGTGACAACTTAGGTGAAGTCCTCATAGAGAGATTGTCTCAACGTTGTTGAGCTCCTGGATAAACTCAGGGACAAAAAGGCAAGTTAAGGCAGTCTCTTCTGCTGTGGGCATCTGCCATTAGTGTGCACTGAGAGAACAGATTTTTTTCTTTGCTAGCAGGAAATAGGGAAAGGTTGCATCTGGTACTGAGGAATGGAGGCCTAGTACGGTGAATGGATGAGGCCTGAGTGAAGGTACATTGCTGCTATGAACATGCAAATATCAAGGACCCTGATGCTTCCGATCCAGGGATGGTGATCATGTGCAGAATGTATCAACCGTTGCTTCCTTCCCTGGATTACTGAAGCTTGAGACTGTTCCCCACAGAGACCCCCTCCAGGACTGGCTGCCCGCCAGATGCATATCAGTGCGCTGAATTTCTTGGTAGCTGCTGTGTCTCCCTCAGAGCACTGAGCACACTAGTGTCCCGTTTTCTCTACCTGTGTCTGGTTTTTTCATTTGCTATCACCCCAGTCAGAACAATTCCAAGGCTGTGTAGTCTGTGGCAGTCTAGGGACAGGGCTCTTATCTAGGGGACCCGGAGCCCATTGCTTCTCACAGTGTTCAATGTGTTGGAAGCAAAGTTGTGTGCACTGGGTTCAGGTCTCAGGGACTTTGATTGACATGGTGAACGAGAAAGAGGTTGTAGGGACAGGTGTCTTTTCGAGTCAGAAAGAGAATTCTGCATTTCTAAGTGACAATTTGGGAGTCAGAGAGACTCTTATAAACTTGTAAATGTTGTTCCATGAAGGATGTCTGAGTGTGGGTTTCGCAGAATGGGAGTTTCAAAGGAAGACTCAGACCCTGCAACCTGAAAGACTGCTGTGTGCTGTCTTTCACAGATGCTGACCTGTTCCCGCGGCTTTCCATGTTCAAAGTCATGATGAGTCCTGTGTCTTCAGGGGTGGGAAGACACTGAGCTGTTTCCTCAATGCAGCTGAAGCCCTAGAACTTTCTGCATTTAAATATGAAGGAGTCAACTGACATTCCCTTCCCTTCTTCCTGGCCTGGGCCTCTGTCACTCCCTGCTTATGTGGCTGCTCAGTTGATTATGCGCAAAGATAATTCAAACCATGGTGAGCAAGGGGGAACTGCTCTCTCAGGAAGGGGGTTTTGGCAGAAGGGCCTGGAATTTTAATCCAGCATATTCAGGCTGGGAGTGCTGGGGCCCCATCAAAGATGGCTGAAAGGCCTGGTGATGGTGGTGGCACACCCCTTTAATCCTAGCACTTGGGAGGCAGAGGCAAGCGGATCTCTGTGAGTTCGAGGCCAGTCTGGTCTACAAGAGCTAGTTCCAGGACAGGCTCCAAAGCCACAGAGAAACCCTGTCTCGAAAAAAAAAAAGAACAAAGATGGCTGAAAGAAAATCCAAGACAACACAAAGCATGGGGTTGTGGTCTAAGCCACAGTGTTCTCTTCTTTTCCTTCTTTTTTTCTTTTTCTTATTAGCTTCGTGAAGCCCAGGCTGGCTTTGAACTCTGTATCCTCCAGTCTGGTCATCATGCACTCTGATCTTGCTAACGCGTACCATCAGGCTATCTTCAAATAAAGGCCTCTGATAGTTGGACAAAAGGAGGTCAACCTGAGAAGCAAGAGAACTTTTAATCAGAGTCCTCAAAACCAGTTCAGGCTGGATTGGCCCTTCTGTCCTTCATACCCAGGTACATTGGTGGATACAATTAACCAGAAAATGTTGAGATTTTATTTAATTGTTTTTTATGGTTTAGAGAAATGTTGTTAGAGAGACCCCCGCCCATCAATGTCTCAGGCAGGTGGTAGAGCTTCATAAGAGAAGGAGAGCCCCTTATCAGCTGTAGCACTCAGGAGAGTGGCCTCTACACCACACCTGGGCAACAAGGTAGAGCTGACCCTGAAAGTGTGTGTGTGTGTGTGTGCGTGTGTGTGAACAGACCCTGAGGGTGTGAAAGCAGAAATGGCCCCACCCCTTGCTCATCTCTGCCAGGGGTAAACTAGCCAGGGCAATGCAGGAGAGCGCACCCTGGTGGTAAAGACAGGTGAAAGCTGGTGGACGGACCAACTCGGCAACTGCCCAGGCCCAGTACCAGGGTTATGTGTTGGCTCACCCAACATCCAACCCATCTTTGATCCGCTGGGACACAGGTTGGGGGTGGGGGTGGGGATGGGGTGGGGAGGACGTGGTCCTGAGGACCCAGAGCTACAGAATCTCCACAATACAGGCAGCAAAGGGACGTTCAGGAAGAGTCCCAGTGAGGGCCCAACAGTGATAGGGTAGTGAGACCAGGGGTCTCCAACCAAACCAATGATTCTTCGCAATGAACACCTGCATGTAAAGATGTATGGATAAAGGGGTTGACTGTGTGCCTCACTGTGTTTCATGGCAGCTTTTTTTTTTTTTTTTTTTTTTGGTTTTTCGAGACAGGGTTTCTCTGTAGCTTTGGAGCCTGTCCTGGCACTAGCTCTTGTAGACCAGGCTGGCCTCGAACTCACAGAGATCCGCCTGCCTCTGCCTCCCGAGTGCTGGGATTAAAGGCGTGCACCACCACCGCCCGGCGCATGGCAGCTTTTATGACTAGATTTTTTCCTTTTTTCTTTTTCTTCCTCTTTTATCTTAAATTTTATTTTGTTTTATTTGGGGGGGGGCTGTTTGCAGGGACAGAGGACAGAATCAAAGGTATGGGAGATGGCTGGGATAGGGACGCGTGATGTGAAAGACACAAAGAATAAGTTAAAAGAAAAAGTTACACGTGGAAAAATGTCTGTCAGTAGGATTTTAATGAGCTTTCCTTCTAGAGTCACCGAAAGTGTCACAGCATCAACTGCAGGACCCTAGTTCCTATTCCTTGGTCATATAAGGAATAGAAATATAAGGATTATACAAGACGTGCTGAGTCTGATTGTCTGAGGAGGGGGTCACCTTTAACATTACAGTTCATTTTTCTGGATTCTGTTTTCTTGTATTGATTTTATTATTCATACCTTTACTTAGTTTGCTGTCTAGAGAGGGTTTGACTGTGTAGCTCTGATTCTCCTGGTTCTCTCTCTGTAGACCAGGCTGCCCTCCGATTTAGAGATCCCCCCCCACCCGCCTCTGTCTCCTGAGTGCTAGGATTAGAGGCATATGTCACCACTGCCTACATGGCTATTCATATTTTTCAAGAGTAGATCCTTTGAATTGTGGTGTTTAATTTATTGGCACATTTCCACAGTAATCCAGGGGTGGGGATGAGGGTGTGCTTCCCTGAAGTGTGCTGTGTGGGGAGCCTGAGATCCTGCACTGCATCCTCAGACTTCTCAGAGAAAAGGGAGCAGCAAGATAAGAAATAAACATACAAACCGACTATATGTGAGTAAATTAAACACACACAGTGTATATAATATGTATAGAGTTGAATAAGATAGCAAAAGGAAATAGTATATGCTCACCCATCCTGACCCTAAGGCCACACGGTGCCCCTGTCTTCTCATTCTGCCAATCTCAGGCCCCTCCTTTTCTAATTAGTTATAAAAAATGACCAAGAGGAATCCAAGATTAGCTTCAGGGTTGAAAATAACCTGGAATGTAAGAGTGGTTTAACTGGGGAATGGACTGAATGCCAGCCAGGAGTGGTGGTGCAGCCTTCAGTTCCTTGAACTATGAAGAGAAGGCAGTGAGCTTTTAGAGAGGTGAGAGCCAGCCCTGGGCACACTGTGACTTTGCTTCTTTAAAAGGTGAAGCTAAGGGGGCTGGAGAGATGGCTCAGTGGTTAAGAGCATTGCCTGCTCTTCCAAAGGTCCTGAGTTCAATTCCCAGCAACCACATGGTAGCTCACAACCACCTGTAATGAGGTCTGGTGCCCTCTTCTGGCCTGCAGACATACACACAGACAGCATATTATATACATAATAAATAAATAAATATTTTTTTTAAAAAAAGGTGAAGCTAAAATGTAGCTGTGAGACTGAGAGCTTACTGGGCATGCTCAGGGTTACTCCTGAACAAAAATATTTGAAAATCAATCCAATTGGATGTGGTGGTGCACATCTTAACCCTAGCATTCCAGGTACAGAGAGCTCTGTGATTTGAAGGCCAATCTGGTCAACATATTGAGTTTTAGGCCATCCAAGATTATAAAGAACGGATGGGAAAAAAGGAAAGAAAGAAAAGGAAAGGAAATCAATCCATATTGGTCATGGATGCTGGCATTTGTAACTTCAGAAACACTTGGGGAACTGAGGCAGGAGAATGGCCATGACTATAGAGTAAGAACCCATCTAAAGGGCCGGGCGGTGGTGGCGCACGCCTTTAATCCCAGCACTTGGGAGGCAGAGGCAGGCGAGTTCGAGACCAGCCTGGTCTACAGAGCTAGTTCCAGGACAGGCTCCAAAGCCACAGAGAAACCCTGTCTCGAAAAACCAAAAAAAAAAAAAAAGTAACCTTCCTTTAATTAGACAAAAAAGAAGAAATGCTATGGAGCAATCTTTGTACACTTTGAATATGTATTACTATTATTGCTAATAAAGAGCTGATTGGCCAATAGCTATGCAGGATTTACAGGGTATAGAGAGTACTGGTAAGAAGGAGGGTGGAGTCAGAGGAGTCACCAGCCATATGGAAAGGCCGCAGGACATGCAAGAGAGGTAAAAGTCATGAACCCCAGGGCAACACATAGGTGAATAGAAATGGGTTGTAATAGCTAATTAGTTACAAGTCTAGGCAATCAGCCAAGCATTTATAATCAGTAAGTCTTTGAATGGTTATTTGGGAATGGCTGCTGAGACACAGGAAAAATCTGCCAACACCAGGAAGCTGATGAGGTGATGGGAATTGATTGGTGCTAGGATTGAGTGTTAGGAGCTGGGGAGAGGTACTGTGAACAGGGAGGCTGTGCTGAAGATTCAGGGGTCAGCAACACCCCAAGAATTTTGTTGGGGTTTACTTGGGTTATCCCTTCCTGCTGACCTGGTGTGTGCAACAGTGTGGTGTCTGGTTGCCATCAAGGAAAGAAGCAGCAGACTTGAGGACTGGACCAGTCCCATAGTGATGCTGACAGGCCTGTGACCAGCGTGGTACGACTTGAGTGACAAGACTCCAGTGGAAACATTCTGGACATTGTCCTCCATTGTATGGGCAGTGTGACCATGAACCAAGAGGGGCCCTCTACCCAGAAGTCAATACCTCCACCTACCACTCTCTAACGCCATTCGCCTGACTCATCTCTCCTTCTCACCTAAGTGCCTGAAGACCATCACTCCCTTGCAACTTTCAGGCTCAGACTGGAATCATCTACCCCTGAGCCTGGACCTGAATCAGCTCACACACCTGAACCTCAGTGGTGCGGTACTTTCCCATTTATTTTCTGGGCCTCTCCATGATCTCCTAGAGACAGTTGCAGTTCCTCTGAAGACCCTGGACTTGAAGGACTGTTGGGTGGAGCACTCTCAGTTCAGAGCCCTTCAGTCTGTCCTGATTTCAATGCAACCAGTTCCCCAAGATCTGTTTCCCTGACAATGACATCTCCAAGACTGTCTGGAGAACCTTTGCCACCACTTGGCAAATCTGACTTAGTGGAACCAGAAACTCGGTTTCTCAGGACAGCTCTAATGACATTGGATACCCTTTGACAAAGGGAGGTGACCACAGTTACCTTGAGCTCATGGGTGCACTCAGGCCAAAAGGCAGCTCAAGTCAATCACTTTGCTGCCTGTAACTGTCCTGAAAGTCATGATCTTTGGGTTTGAGACCTCAGGCCAGACTTTCTCTCTCTCTCTCTCTCTCTCTCTCTCTCTCTCTCTCTCTCTCTCTCTCTCTCTCTCTCTCTCTCTTTGGCAAGGATGGGGGAAAGTTAGTTCTGTGCACTGAGAAATTAAATCTAAGGGAGTAATTGCTCCTCAAGAGGCCATAAAACAGCCAGGCAGTGATAGTGCACATTTTTAATCCCAGCACTTGGGAGTCAGAGGCAGGAGGATCTCTATGAGTTTGAGGACAGCTTGGTCTATAGAGTGAGTTCTAGGACAACTAGGGCTGTTTCACAGAGAATCCCTGTCTTAAAAAACTGAAAAAAAAAAGGAGGACATAGAACAATGCCTCTGTGTGTTAGGACTGGGATATGATGTAGGAGGTCCAGATTAGAGTGGTCAAAATTGACATGGAAACAGTGAGTCCATGTAAAGGAAGCAGGCAAAAGCACCTTTTATTAAGTATTGCCATTCTGACTTCATACTCCATTTTACCTGTAGAATGAAACAGAGTTAAAGTTCCCAAACTTTAGGGAACCTGGGAACCTTCCAACTGCTGATCAAGTTTCTCCCTAAACAATAGAAGCAGTCTGCTATATACCCCTTAGCTCTCTAAGACTATATGGCTGTACCAAACAACAAAAAGACCAGATTAATTGGTTCAGCATTTTGTGTCAGCTGATTGTTGCCGTGGGATCTTTGATAGCACTTTGAGAGTGTGTTCAGAAAATTAACCTGAGATCAGGAATACGGTCAGCAACTGCCTTGACCAGAATTAGCCACAGAGAAGCCAGGAATACGGATAAAGAGATACACAGGAAGAGTAAAGAGGGACTTAGAGATTTGAGGTCTTTTTGGTTTGGGATGAGTGGAGAGACACTTCTCTCGTTGGGCCTCTAGCCAAAAAAGAAATTTCAGTCGGTTGCTTCTCAGCGTCTCTGATCTAGCAGGTTTTCACCCAACATTTGACTCCCGAATCTTTACTGGTAAAAAGAATGATAGAGACTCAGGTGGTATTTAAAATATCAGTAGAGGGCTGGAGAGATGGCTCAGAGGTTAAGAGCATTGCCTGCTCTTCCAAAGGTCCTGAGTTCAATTCCCGGCAACCACATGGTGGCTCACAACCATCTGTAAAGAGGTCTGGTGCCCTCTTCTGGCTGCAGACATGCACACAGACAGAATATTGTATACATAATAAATAAATAAATATTAAAAAAAAAATAAAATATCAGTAGATTCAGGTGAGCCCCTAAGCCGACAGAAAAGCAGCAGGTGGCAATAATAGAATACATAGGGAAAGTCATAATCCCTGACTCCTGATTGGTGAAAAATGTACCTGTAAATTGGCAACAAATGTTTGTGGCTTCTGCGTTTATATCTTATATGGTGGTTTATTAAAGACTGTGGAACTCATAAATATTGCCTCTCTCCTCTCTCCTACCTTGTGGCTCAAAACAGACACGTAACACATGGGTACAGTGGTCTTAAGATTCAAATAAAATTCTGATTTTTTTTTCTAGCTAAATCTAATTACAATAGACATAGTAGTTTCAAAATACATTGGAACCGGGGTCCCAGTAGGTAGAATGGGTACCTAACATTCAGGAAAACCCCACTTAGATCCCCACAATTACATGAACATCAGGTGGGGACATATATTTGAAGTCCCAGCTGACCTGCACAATGACAAAAAGCTGGCTTTTCTCTTTTTCTTTGCTGTTGCCTTTGAGACACGGTCTCACTAAGTAGGCCTGGTTGGCCTGGACCTTGCTGTCCTCAGACTCACAGAAATCCTCCTTCCTCTGCATCCAGAATCCTGGGATTAAAGGAGTACAGCACCAGCTATACTAGGCTTTCTGGGGGTTCGTTTGTTTTCAGGTAGAATCTTGCTTCCTATCCTAGATTGGTCTCTTATGCTTTAGACCAGGTTTAGTCAAATATGAAATCCTCCTGTCTCAGCCTCTCTAGAGTAAGTTAATCTAAATTAAGACAGCCTTCTTTGCTGGGTGTGGGGGTGTATAGTTTTAATCCCAGCACTTGGGGGAAGTGGGAGAGAGACCTCTGTGAGTTCACTGCCACCCTGGTTATATAGTGAGTTTTAGGGCAGCCAGGGCAACTTAGACACTCTTAAAAAGAAAAGCTTGGTGGTGGCACATGTCCTTAATCACAGTATTCGGGAAGCAGAGGCAGGTGGGTTGCATCTCTGAAGTGAGGCCATCCTTGCCTTCAGAGTAAATTCCAGGACAGCCAGGGATACAAAGAAAAACCCAGTCTCAAAATACAAAACAAAAAAGAAACAACAAACAACAAAAAAAGAAAGAAAAAACAACAAAAGAAAAGTGGAAAAAGAATACATTCATCTTACAGATTTAACACAATGCCCATCAAAATCCCAGCAAAATTCTTCAAAGACCTCGAAAGAATAGTACTCAACTTCATTTGGAAAAGCAAAAAGCCCAGGATAGCCAAAACAATCCTGTACAATAAAAGAACTTCTGGAGGCATCACAATCCCTGACTTCAAACTCTACTACAGAGCTACAGTCCTGAAAACAGCCTGGTACTGGCATAAGAACAGACAGGAGGACCAATGGAACCCAATAGAAGACCCGGATATCAGTCCACACATCTTTGAACATCTGATCTTTGACAAGGTAGCAAAAAATATCAAATGGAAAAAAGAAAGTATATTTAACAAGTGGTGCTGGCATAACTGGATATCAACATGTAGAAGAATGAAAATAGACCCATATTTATTACCATGCACAAAACTCAAGTCCAAATGGATCAAAGACCTCGACATAAAGCCAGCCACACTGAATCTTATAGAAGAGAAAGTGGAAAGTACACTTGAATGCGTTGGCACAGGGAACCACTTCCTAAGTATAACCCCAGCAGCACAGACACTGAGAGAAACAATAAATGGGATCTCCTGAAACTGAAAAGCTTCTGTAAAGCAAAGGACATGGTCAACAAGACAAAACAACAGCCTACAGAATGGGAAAAGATCTTCACTAACCCCACACCAGACAGAAGTTTGATCTCCAAAATATACAAAGAACTCAAGAAATTGGACACCAAAACATCACACAATCCAATAAAAATTTGGAGTACAGACCTAAACAGAGAACTCAACAGAGGAATCTAAATGGCTGAAAGACACTTAAGAAAATGTTCAACATCCTTAGTCATCAGAGAAATGCAAATCAAAACAACTCTGAGATTCCATTTTACACCTGTAAAAATAGCCAAGATCAAAAACAGTGATGACAACTTATGCTGGAGAGGTTGTGGGGAAAAGGCAACACTTCTGCCTTGCTGGTGGGAATGCAAGCTGGTACAACCCCTTTGCATGTCAGTGTGGCGATTTCTCAGAAAATTAGGAAATAACCTTCCTCAAGACCCAGTAATACCTCTTTTGGGTATATATCCAAAGAATACTCATTCGTACCACCAGGACATGTGCTCAACCATGTTCATAGCAGCTTTGTTAGTCATAGCCAGAACCTGGAAAAACCTAAATGCCCCTTGACTGAAGAATGGATAAGGAAAATGTGGTACATTTACATAATGGAGTACTAAACAACAGAAAAAAATAACAACAGCTTGAATTTTGCAGGAAAATGGATGGAGCTAGAAAACATTATTTTGCGTGAGGTAACCCAGACACAGAAAGACAATTATCACATGAACTCACTCATAGGTGGTTTTTAAATACAAAGCAAAGAAAGCCAGCCTACAAACCACAATCCCAGAGAACTTAGACAACAATGCGGACACTAAGAGAGACTTACATAGATCTAATCTACATGGGAAGTAGAAAGTAGAAAAAGACAAGATCTCCTGAGTAAATTGGGAGCATGGGGACCTTGGGGAAGGGTTGAAGGGGGGAGGGGACAGACAGGAAGGGGAGCAGAGAAAAATGTAGAGCTCAATAAATACAAAAAAAGAATACATTCATCTTTTATTTATGTATTTATTTATTTTTGGGTCAGACTCTGTTATGTAGTTCTGACTTTTTGGGGAACTCACCATGTAGACCAGGCTGCAAGCATTAAACTTACAGAGATCCACCTGCCTCTGCCTTTGGAAAGCTGGAATTAAAAGTGTAAATTACCATGCCCTACTTTCTTTTTTCTTTTTGTTGTTTTTGTTTGTTTTTCAAGATAGGGTTTCTCTATGCATCTCTGACTGTCCTAGAACTCACTCTGTAGACCAGGCTGGTCTCGAACTCACAGAGAGTCACCTGTCTCTGCCTCCCTGAGTGCTGGGATTAAAAGCATACACCACCACCACCCGGGTTGTTTCATTTTGTTTTATTGGGGCAGGAGTTGAATGCACAGCTTTGGCTGGCCTGGAACTCACTATGTAGAACAGCTGTCCTTAGACTGATAAGATTAACTTGTGTCTGCCTCCTGAGTGAGGGCATTAAAGGTATTTACTGTCACTCCTGGTATTACATTTTCTTTTAGAAATTTAGTATTTTATCTATGATCTTTTATTTGCTAGGTGAGTTGGCCTAGCTCTCTAGGTCTGAAAAATCTTGTCATTGACTAGGTGTGGTGGTACACACCTTAAATCCCAGCCCTTAGGGGGCAGAAGCAGGGTAATCTCTGAGTTGGAGGCCAGCCAGGTCTACAGAGAGAGTTCCAAGACAGCCAGGGCTGTTGTACGGAGAAATCCTGTCTTGAAAAACAACAACAAAAATGTTGGGTTTTGCTTGTTTGTTTGTTTTTGGTTTTTGAGATAAGGTTTTTCTGTGTAGCCCTGGCCATCCTGGAATTCTCTCTATAGACCAGGCTGGCTTCCTACTCAGAGTTGCCTCTGGCTCTGCTTCCCAAGGGCTGGGATTAAAGGTGTGCACCCCACCCATCCCACTGTTCTAAGTATCTCCCCTCTAGCACTGGGTAGCTGGAACTGACAACCTAGACCAGGCTCATCTTGGCCTTATGGAGATCTGCCTGCCTCTGCTTCTAGAGTGCTGGGATTAAAGTTCTGCACCAGTCGGCCCAGCAACTCCTGTCTTATGAAGCAGGGTCTCCTGAATGTTAAGGCTGGTTATAAACTCACTGTGCACAGGCCCTGAATTTATCACCTCCTGCCTCGGCCTCCTGAATAGCTGGGATCATAAATCTGTAATATTTCCCTGGGGTTTGGGACTTGGATGAGAGGACCAGGGTTTCTGGCTAGGCTCTAGACAGGCACGAGTGAAGAATTCAAGGTGAGAGGACAAAGGCTGCAGATGGTCACCACCAGGGAGTCAGAGACACCATCCTTTCCCACGTCACTTGCCCTCCCCAGCCCTGTGTCACAGCTTCTACCTTTAGAGGCTTCCAGCCTTGGACATCCTAATCCACAGCTCTGCAAGTCAAAATACTCTGTATTTTGGGTCTCAGCCCAAACTATACAATGAGACCCTGTCCCCCAAAATATCTGTAAATAAGGGGGCTTTGAGGCTCACTCATGCAACCCTTTCATTGTGGAGACAGAGACAGGTGACATGACCTTAGGCAACTTAGAAAATTCTAGGTCAATTGGGTTATATCTTTATACATATATTTTGTTTCGGTCTCGAAACAAAAGCCATGAAATAGAAAGAAGTAAGGAAGGGAAATATTCTGAAGGGGGTTCACGAATGGGTTGCTGTTTTTCTTTCTAGTCTATGTTCAATCTGTCAAGAGAGTGATCGGATTCAGTCATTCTGGACACACCTGATCCCAATTCAGATAAAATGGGTGGAGTCTCAACCAATTTGATGACGTGGCAGCCTGTGGTTGGTCCATAAGGCTGTAAATTGAAGAAGTGAACGGGGGAATGAAAAGACGCCAGCGGGAGAACCTTAGGAGCTTGGAGCCACCTCCTGAATCTGCTGGGTAAAGGATTGTGTCACTAATGCCCGTGTCTGGTAAGTCCCTCACCCCTATGAGAACACCCAATCCATCTCGTGCTACTCAGCCACTCCCCTCTACGGACATTAAACTGTGGCTGACACAAGACTTCTCATTTCTCTCTCTTCCGCTCAGCAGATTGAAGACTCACTCCTTTCGGCTTCAAGGACAGCTTTGACTTCATCTCCAATGTTGTTGCTTTTTTTTTTTTTTTTGCGAATTCATGGGTTTGTTGTCTTGAGACAGGGTTTTGCTCCCTGGGCCCTGCATGGCGGGAGGAAGGTACCCATTCTGTCTGATTGTTCTCTGATGTCCACACAACACCGATGATGGCAGAGGGCATGAATGTGCACCCCCACCCCACAAAACGATAAAATAGAACTTTAAAAAACAATGCTTTAAAAAAAAAATCAAAATTTGAGGCCAGGTGTGGCGGTGCAAACCATTAATTCCAGCACTTGGAAGGCAGAGACAGGTGAATCTCTGTGAGCTTGATGCTGTGAGTCCCAGAACAGCTGGGGTTACACAGAGAAAAACAGCAGTGGCCTCGTGACTCAGGCTGGCTGGAATTGTAATCCTCCTGCTTCTGTCTTTGTGGAATGTTGGCATTATAAGAATGTGTCTCCCCACTGCCTCAGCCTCCTAATTCTAGTGGTTCTGGCTAGGGTGACCAAATTCTATTCTCTTATTTTTCAGTCCAGTTTATTCCTGGCTTTTAAAGATCATTTTAAAGATTTGAATTTGTTTCAAATTGATTGTTTGGCTTAAGAGGTCAGAAGAAACATGGGATCTCCTGGGACTGGAGATGTGCTGGGTTTGGGCTACCATGAGGGTGCTGGAAACCAAATCCAGACCCCCTGCCAGAGCCATCTCCCCACTCCTGATTTCTGGCTGTTTTGTGGTTGTTGGTTTTGCTATTTTGAAACAGAGTCTCCTGTAGCCCAGGCTAACCAAGGATCTAAATGTAGCTGAAATGGTTTTGACTCAGAGATTCATCCTCCTGTCTCCACCTTCTGAGTGCTGGACTGGAGGTTTGGGCCATAGTGGCCTTTGGGCCAGTACAGCTAGGGTCTCCTGTGAGCTGGGTAAGCACACACCACCCCAGCTGCACCTCCAGCTTCTGCCTTTCAAAGTTTCCTTTCTTTTTAGCACACACCTTTAATCTCTAGCACCTGAGAGGCAAGCCTAATCTGCAAAGTTCAGGACAGGCTCCAGAGCTACTCAAAGAAATCCTGCCTTGAAAAAAAAGTTTTCTTTTAAGATGCAGAATGAATGTGGATTTATTAATTGACAATGAAAACTTCAAAACGGGAGGAGTTCAAAGGGTGCAAAATCCTAAAATCTTAATTTTTGAAAGGGTCTCATTGTGTAGCCCTGGTTGTCCTGGACACTGGATCAGGTGGGCCTTGAAGTGAGAGAAATCCTCTTGGTTCACTACCAGGTCTTGGTGATCTTTTTTCTATTTTCATTTAAAAAAATAAATTCTCTAGTAGCCCAGGCTGATCTCAAATTTAGTCTTCAGGCTGCACCCACCTATCACGAGATTAGAATCGTGAGTGAATTTTTTGTTGTTCTGGGTTTTTTTGTTTTGTTTTTGCCACAGTTTCTGAGTTCCCCTGGCTGTCCAGGACTCTCTCCTACACCAGGCTGACCCTGAACTTGAGACCAACCTGCCTCTGCTTGCCTAGTAGATAAAAGGCATGCACCACCACCACCCAGTTTGAGATTTTATTTCTTGATGGTTTTATCAGTTTGTAATAATCTTTGGATGCTGGTTTATGTATGATTGTCTGAACATCTGTCTTCACCACATATGTGTGTGTGTGGAAGATAGAAGATGGGGTCAGGTCCCCTGGAAATGGAGTTACATATTGTTACAGGTAACCCACCTAAAATAACCACTCAACCACTCAGACACAGTTTACAGCCAACTGAAAGTCTCTATAGGAGTCAGCCGGGACCATACTCAAGCATTCCTGAGATTTAGACATAGACAGGCTGAGATAAGTAGGATGTGACATTGGCTTCCTAGGATAATGTTGGGTCATTTTCCATGGGATTCTCCATCAAGGAGATCACATTCTAGTTAATACTGAAATTGCCTCAGCAAGAATACACGACGGCGGGATCTTGGCACTGTCTTGTCCTGTCACTATATGGCACAAGCTGCGTTGTAGGTATTGGCAATCAAACTCAGGTCCTCTAGAAGGACAGCCAGGGCTCTAAGTGACTGTATTATGTTCTCAGTCCCTTGATATTAATATTTTCTTTTACATGGGCCTCAAAAATAGTACTGGGAACACAGTGGGAGAATGGGCCACTAATCTTAGCTACTGTGGCAACTGACATTGGTAGGTTGAAAGTTAGGTCAGCTAGGACCCTTGAAAGGGGGAACCTGGGAAGCCTGTAAGAAATTAAAATTAAAAGGCACAGAGTGGGTGGCAGCTCAGATTTGAAGGGATGAGCTGAGGCACAAGGCCCTTCAGTTCCTGGCTACCCTGGAATACATAGGGAGATCTATGTCTAAATGAGATAGAAGCCTGGGGTGGAGATACTTGCTTTGAATCCCAGCACTCCCAGGGCAGCGGTAGGCAGATCTCATGAGTTTAAGAAGACCAGCCGGGTCTGCATAACAAGAGGTTTCAGGCCAGACGATGTCTCATAGTGAGACCCTATCTCAAAATAACAATAAAACTGAAAACTAAGAAAGCAAACAGTAGCCAGATAGTGGTACACCTATCCCAGCACTGAGAAGCAGAAGCAGGTCGGTGTCTGAGTTCCAGGCCAGCCTGGTCTACAGAGAGAGTTCTAGGACAGCCAGGGCTACACAGAGAAACCCTGTTTTGAATCCTCACCCCCCAAGTGGAAATGAAGTTCAGGGAAAGCTAACTCTAGAGTTTGTGTCTCACAAAAGTTTCCCCCTAATTGCATGCAACGTACAGGCCCTCTTGGGCACAGACCTCACCTCTCAGCCGCTCCTAACGCTGATGCTAAGCTCTTACCATTGCTGCTTGGAAGCTTTTGTTTCAGTCCAGTCCCTGCTCTTGTGTTGGACACTGTCCTTGTCCCAGGTCAATGCCACATTTGCCATTCTCCTGCCTCATCCTCCCAGACACTGGGATGGGACTCAGGGTATCCACATTTGCTTCTAAAGTTCTTAAAAGCATTTCACAGATTTTTCCCAGCCAGGACCCAGAATTGAAGGTAGAATGAGGCAAGTACTCTTGGGAACAGCTCATCCAGAGGGACTTACGGAGCAAGGGTTCACCTAAAAGGATGAAGCTCCAGTCTCTCCAGGTTACCCGCTCCCCTGTGCAGTAGGACTCAGGGCAGCAGGGGTTAGGGTAGGGTAGAATAGTGGTGAGTCACACCTCACATGGCCAGTCCACAGTCTACCATGGTGCCTTGGAAGAGCTGCGGTTATGAGAGCAGCAGATAGAAAGTCAAACGGGAGGACCAGGTCTGAGCCTGGGGTGCTTTCTGTGAGGGAGAAGCAAAGGCCTTTCTAGGCTTTGGTCTGAAAGGATGTCTTTCTGGATGCTTCCACAGGATCCCTCTACCTGGTGCCCTCAAGATGAGCTTCCAGGAAATGCCTACGCTCCAGCATCTGGCCATTCTGGGGCTGCTGAGAAATGAGGACTTGGTCATGTCCTCTCTGGAGAACCTGCCCACAGTGTTCTTCCCACCACTGTTCAAACAGGCCTTCATTAACCGACAAACAAGGATAGTGACGGCCATGGTAATATCTTGGCCCTTCCCCTCCCTCCCTCTGGGGGCCCTGATAGAATACGCCCAAAGGGATAACTTCCAGGCTGTACTGAATGGAATCGATTTCCTGTGTAACCAGTCCGTTTGGCCTAGGTGAGAGAGGCTGAGTTGGTGTGGAAGGGAAGGCCGTGGGTGAAATTCAAAGGAAATGTAGAAGGGGGAGGTTGAGATATGGGATCCAGACAGATTACAATTGTCCTCTGAATCTCCTTTCTGTCTGAACCACAGTAGGTGCAGGCTACAAGTGCTCAATTTACACCAGATCCATCACGACTTCTGGGAAGGATGTCCGGGACCACAGTATCATTGTGACAACTCTCCAGAGACCAAACGAGGGGAAATAGATCCCAGAACAGGGCGAAGGAAGCCGCTGATGAAGGTGCTAGCCGAGTATACCATCTTGTATGTCGTTCTCAAGGACTACAGCAGTTTCTTCATGGAGTGGCTCAAGGTGAGAAGATATACTGTCCCAAGTTATTTTTTTAGGTTGGTTCGTAAAAGGAAATGAAAAGCGCCAATGGCGGACAGAGGAATTGGATCTCTTACGACCTCTCTGAATCTTGAGTTACATATAACTGGTTGTAAGCCACGCGGCATGGGTGCTGGGACTTGTGTCCTCTGAAGGACCTAGTCCTTGCTTTTAACTCCCTTGGCATCTCTCCAACCCCCAAACAGTCATGATGACCTCTCATGTGACTTGGGCTGACTTGGAACTCTATGTAGAAACTTTGGACCCTGAACACATAGACTACCAGACAAGCCAGGTTTTGAGCTATGGAACATTGAAATTAAATAAAGTCGTACACATCCACGACTAATTATTTGTTGTACTTTTGGATGCTTTTGTTTTGCCCGGAATAGATTCAAGGAAGTGACAATGCGGTCTCTGCAGCCTCTTGATAAGTGTGAGCAGTCATCATATATCGTATCCAATTCCTTCGTTGAAATAGGGATTACTCTGTAGTTCTTGCATGGCCTGGAACTCTTTATGTAGACCAGGCTGGCCTCAAACTCAGAGATCCTCCTGGCTTTCCCTTTGAGATGCTGGGATTAAAGGTGTGTAGGACCATGCCTCAGGTTCCAGCCTTGATTTCATTTCTCTAGTCCGTGTGCTGGACTGGTCTTCTCGGAAACCATCTTATGACAGAGAACCGAGCCTGTCTTCCTGCTAGATGCAGTTTTTGTTTGTTCATTTGTTTTGATTTTTTGAAACTTTTTTTTTTGTGTGTGTAGCTCTGGCTATCTTCCAGGCTGGCCTCGAACTCAGATCTGTCTGCCTCTGCCTCCCAAATGCTGGGATTAAAGGCTTGAGCCATCACTGCTGGTAATAATTTTGAAATTGGTGTAGCCCATCTGTCCTCCAATTTGATATATAGCCAATATAAGCCAGCCTTTAACTTATCTTCATGCCTCAAATCTTGAATTCTGGGTCAGCAGGCACGTCCCACTTCTAGGTCATTCAATGCCGAAGTGAGTGCCCAGGGTTTGTGATCCTAGGCAAGCAGGATATCTCGGCTGGGATGCATCTTCAGATTTCTTGCATAACATTAATGGATTCAAGCCATCCTCCTGTCTCAGCCTTCTAAGTAGCTAAGAGAGAAGGTCTTAGCAGCTAACTTGGCTCTTTATTCCAGACCTGATTTCAGGATTATGGAAAGGTGAGAGCATGCCTCTGTAAGATCCTGCTCTAGGGCATTTTTTCAATTAGTGATGGGTGGTAATGGCCCAGCTCATTGTGGCTGGGTCCATCCCTCGCCTGTTGGTCCTTTGTTCTATAAAAATACAGGCTGAGCAAGATATTGGGGATTAAGCCAGGAAGCAGCATCCCTCAGTGTCCTCCGCATCAGCTCCTGCCTCCAGGTTCCAGCCCTTGAGTTCCTGTTCTGACTTCCTTCAGTGATGGACTATGATCTGGACCTGTCACCCAAATAAGCCCTCTCCTCCCCAGCTTGCTTCTGGTCAGTCCATGTTTCATAAATATTTATTTATTTATTACGTATACAATATTCTGTCTGCAGGCCAGAAGAGGGCACCAGACCCCATCACAGATGGTTGCGAGCCACCATGTGGTTGCTGGGAATTGAACTCAGGACCTTTGGAAGAGCAGGCAATGCTCTTAACCACTGAGCCATCTCTCCAGCCCCCTCAGTCCGTGTTTCATAGCAGCAATAGAAACCATAAGACAAGTGCTGCTTTGGTATTTGGGGGAGATCTTGTGCGTGACTCTTGTCATGATTCCAATCTGACTCAACCATGTGGGTTACATGAATAACTCTCAGCCAGGTGCACTGACCAAAACAGTACTGCTCGCAGAAAAAAGCCCGAGGCAGGAGGATTGCTAAGAGTTGGGGTATCAAATCAATTATAACCGCAAGGGAAAAGACCCTGTCTCAAAACATAAATCTTAGGTTAACAAATAGTACTGTGTCGGTATGTGATTGAATAAAGGACCTCAATTTGGGAAGGAGCAAAAAGTGACCATGGTCAAGGTCCCAGGCCCATGCATAGTTCTTCACTACAAGATCTGGGATTTACTGTCTCATTTACTTTCTTTTTTTTTTTTTTTCTAGCTATGTTCTCACACTAGCTCAGGCCTATCTGAAACTCTCTATGTAACAAAAGATGACCTCTAAGTCTCAGTAGGATTATCCTCTCTCCACAGCAGGGTATGCCATAGGGTGTGTCCAGGTTCATCAGATCTCCATGCAGGAGAATGAACTGAGATCATAGACTAGAAGCCATTCATGGAGTCACTATGTGAACATTGGGGTTTTCTCCTTCCTCCTTATTTTTGACTTCTACTTCCTCCTCCTCTGTTGTTTGAGACAGGGTTTTTCTGTGTAGCTAGCCCTGGCTGTCCCTCTGTAGATCTTGGCCTTCAACAAGATCTGCCTCTAGTGTTGGATAAAGGTGTGGGTTACCACACCCTGTATTTCTATGACTGTAACAGATCTGCCTTAGGAATCATTGCCATGACGAGGCCAGAGGACAGTTGGTCCCCAAGGGGTATTGATTTAGTGACCTAAGCCTGTTTCCTGCTTTCTGTAACATGAATCATGCTGAAGTTGAAAACTCAGTTCAATTCCTAGGCCTGCAAAGAAAGCAAAGAACCTTTGGGTGGCAGGAGATCTGCCCGAGATCCAAATCAGTCCTTTAAGATGGGCTTTCCTTTGCTTTCTTTCTGACCTGGAACTTGTTGTACAGCTACTGATGGTCTTGAACACATGGTCCTTCCACCCCACCTCACACACTGGAAACAGGCCTTCTGCACCATGCCCGGTGTGATGATGGTGATGTTGACATTAGTGTGTTGAGGGAGTAGACGAGGAAGCCAGACTCTTCAGCGCGCTAGATGAGCTTTTATCATTTGAGATACATCCCTCAGCTTTTCTGTGTTTTGTTTTCAGAGACACAGCCTCAGTCTGTAAGTCACGCTGACCTACAGCTCACTATGCCATCCAGGTCGGTCTCAAACTCATTGTCACCTGCCTCCGGAGTCAGTTTGTTGTGGGGTAGCCACTAGAGAAGGCTACTTGCAAGTGGGTTTCAGCCAATAGAAGGACTTTCCTAGCCAGTTGGCAGTTACAGTGGATGATTAGGATCCCAGTGGAGCTTGGAGTCTTTGTCAGGGTGAACTTTGAAGCACAAAAACCATGTCTGGGTAGGCGCAAATTAGTTCTTAAGAACAATTAGCCAGGCTCGGGAGGCAGAGGCGGGTGGATCTCTGTGAGTTCAAGGTCAGCTGGTCTATAAGAGCTAGTTCCAGGACAGGCTCCAAAGGGACAGAGAAACCCTGTCTCGAAAAACAAACAAAAAACAGCTAGCAATGGAGCTAGTACAATTAGAGACTTATAGAATTTGATGGCTTGGGACTTTGTTGTAGTTTTGGCAGGTGGTGTTGCCTACTTGCTGAGTTTTACAGCCTAAATGGTACTGCCATTATGGATTTGGTTGTGCTAAGGTCTGGGAGCCTATTAAGTATGGGGTCCTGCTACATTCCCCGCTGGTCTTAATGACTCCAATTGTGCCCTCAACCTGCTCTAAAGAGGAGCTGTTAGGCTGGGCGGTGGTGGCGCACGCCTTTAATCCCAGTACTCTCTGTGAGTTCGAGGCCAGCCTGGTCTACAAGAGCTAGTTCCAGGATAGGAACCAAAAAGCTACAGAGAAACCCTGTCTCGAAAATCAAAAAAAAAAAGAAGCTGTTGGTCCTAAGGACTATTAGTTTACTGCACTGCTATATGATTGTTTATATAGTTTAAGATGAGGGGCCACACTGTTAATCCAATCAGAATGAGAATTAAAGGGCCAGCCAGCGCTGGTATCAGGATAGCTAGCCAGGGGTACCAAGAGAACAGAGACTACTATCAATTTTTTTTACTTATGACTTCCTTTTTCTTTTCGAGGTTTTCCCTAACCATGGCAAGATTTTGATTATTCCTTATCAATTGACATATGAACAATGGGTTTTCCCCAAAGCCATGCATAAATACATAGTCCCCTTATCTCAGGAGTATGAAATCTAACACGCTCCAATTTTGTAGGGAATTTATTTATTTATTTATTTATTTTGGTTTTTCGAGACAGGGTTTCTCTGTGGCTTTGGAGCCTGTCCTGGAACTAGCTCTGTAGACCAGGCTGGCCTCGAACTCACAGAGATCTGCCTGCCTCTGCCTCCCGAGTGCTGGGATTAAAGGCGTGCGCCACCACCGCCCGGCCTGTAGGGAATTTAACTGTTGCTTTAATTCAGAAGTGGAAACTTGATGTCTCTAGTTCCTGATCAAACTGACTGCTAAGATGCACAGAAAGGGTTTCTCAGTTTGGAAAGCGTCAGAAGAGGCCCATATAGTCAAATCACTAGTGTATGCCTACCAAGTAGTCTCATGGGCCCAGTAACATTGTTATTGTCTAGATGAGTTACCAGGCATTAGAATATGAAAGTTCCTGGGTTAAAGGTTTTGGATATTAGGCAAGTTTGAGCCCCTAGTAAGTCCTCTAACATTAGTTGGGGCTGCCCTCCTCCCGGTGAGAGTGAGTTTAGTCATTCAGTGGGCTGACAGTCTGGTTACTTCCTGTCACTGTGTGTCCTACAGGCTCCTGATGTCTAAGCAGAACCAGCATTCCTGGCCAGTTTCTTGCTGGGAATAATTAATTCTACCCCAGGTTCCCTACCTGTGGCAGAGTCTGATTCCCCAGGTTCCCTGTTTTTCAAAGGATCAGAATATTTTTAAAGGAATTTTTAATGAAGCCTCAGTTTTACAACCCCAGTTTCTGCCATGGGAACTCCCTTGTTCCTGGCAACTATGGGGCCCAGCCACAGGGCATGTATAGAATTGTAAACTCTAGGTATTTCTATCTCAAAAGATAAACTCCCACATCTTTCTTTCTTTCCAGTAGAGCCGGACATTTAAAATGGGCATCAGTGGCAGAGCTGAAATGATTTGGATACTAAATAAGAGAACCAGGCTGGTGTCACACCAGAGAAAGCCACTAATACAGGGGATCATAATTGAGAATCACATAAAAAGATACACAGAGGCACAAAAATAGACACACAATAAAGACAGCCGGGGTGACCATCATGCATTCTTGCACCTAAACAGAGCCGAGGGTCCAGTAAGGGTATTCGTGGAGCCCGAACACTGGATCAGCACCATTGTCTGACCTGTCCTGTGTGTCCAAACAGAAGGTGCCTTCTCCAGACTTAGCTCTGGAGGTGGCAGACCAGGGGGCTTTCTAATTTGTTTCATTTTGGGGTGGGAGTATCAGATCCCTCTTAAAGTATTAGGCCAAAATTGCTCAAGGTATGACCTAGGGACCTGGAATATCTCAGGTTGTGCACCCCCAGGAGCCTCTGGACCATAACATACATTCTTGTTCTAAGGGGCTCTGAGACCCACAGTGTCTCAAGGTCTGGTCTCAGGATCTTGGGGGAATCTCCAGAAATGTTGTGGGGTGTCTACCAGAGAACACCGCTCAGACGTGGATTTATAGCAATAAAAAGCCTTTATTGGCTGGCCAGTGACTACACTGGGTATTCAGGAATCCACTGCAATCATAAGTCTTTCTCAGGGTAAGCATTTATGCACAAAAACCATGTTCTGGGTTGACATACTTCAGTTAACAAGAACAGTTAGCTAGAAATAGAACTACAAAAGCCAAAAGGCAAGGTTAGTTCATTTAGAGACTTGCCCATAGCTATGTACTTTGGTGGATCAGGTCTTTAACTTTGGCAGATAGTGCTGTCTATGTGCTGAGATTTGCATTCTGAATGGCACTTCCACCATGGAGTTCTGGGAGCTTACTAAGGTCTGGAGCCCTGGAACAAGCTTTCCCAATAATGTGATTGTTAGGTGTCAGTCACAAAGCCTGGCTCTTCTTTGTTGTCCTGGGCCACCTTGCATCTTGGGAGGATGACTTTGCTGATCAGAAGGCTCTTCTGGTGGACAGGGACTTAAAAGAGAAGTAACATAAAGCATGCCTGGGGATCTGTCAGTGGAGGGAAGGATGAAGAACAGGCATCTGACCTACCCTGCTTTCTGACTGGAGCTGGAAACGCAGGGGGCAGTAGAGGTCCTCCCTCGCCATTGCTGGCTCAGTCTACAGTTTATACAGAGTACTCTGAGCTGGCTCCATGTTCCCGGGGCTGCCTGGCCCTTCTGCTGGACCCACTGGCTTCTTTTCCCACTGGTTCCTGCACTGGCCAATCATCCCATCTTGTTTCACAAACTCCTGAGTCTCCGTGGAGTCTGCGGAGATCTCTCAGTGGCGGAGCAGCTTGCAGAACTCATTTGTAGCCCAGGCTTCTATCCCTGGCTCACACAGTGACGCACACCAATTAGAACAATTCTCAAGGAACTTTTAAACAGAATTTATCTTCCTAAACAGGCTTCCCTGTATCCAGGGCCAGCATCAAATTGACTATTGTACTGTATGACCTTGGCCTCCTGATCCTCCTGCTTCTGTCGCCCAGTCTGCTGGAATAATGGGGAGGTGGGGTGTGAACTGGGCCTGAACTCAGGAATCTAATATGTCTGTGACTGGAAAAGCTGAGGTGTGACTCAGTTTAGGTCTTAGTCCTTAGGAATGTCAAGGAAGGGCAGGCATGGAGGTTCACACCCGCAATTCCTACAGGTGGGAGGCACAGGTGTGAGGAGAAGGAGTACAGGCATGCTGGCTACATAGACAGTTCCCCCCCAGACTGGAATGCATGGGGACCTGTCTGGGCAATGACATAAAACCTTACAGGAGCAGCCAAGGGACGCTGGAGTCCTGGTGGGGTGTGTGTGTGAGTGCACGCGCGTATGTGTGTGTGCGTGCGTATGTATGTATGTATGTGTGAGGTTTGTCATCCATGGGTGTGAGAGCCCTACCAAGCTGGTCTATTGTTAACCTCACTGGGTGAGAATAATAGCACTACCTCAATTTTTGAACCAAATTTGAAACAAGTTTTATTAACTGCTACACAGGATGATATTCATTGGTCAACTAGGTCTATACCCAGGATGCCCAGAATAAGGTTCCAAAATACATTAGCTTATGAAATGGCTTATAAAAGCAAAACCCCCAAAGGCTGTGGACTTCTGCCTTTGTCTAACTGAAGATGTCTGTGGGTTCAAGGCCAACCTGCTCCACATAGTGAGTTCCAGGACAGTCAGAATTACATATTTAGATACTGTTGCAAAAAAAGCCATAAAGGAAAAAAAAGGAAGGAAGGAAAGAAAAAATGGAAAAGAAAAAAACAAATTTCTGGGAAGTGAAAAAAGGCAGAGATGTGACCATGTCCCAACACCAGTCATTTCAAATTTACTTTCCTGTGAGGTGGGAGCAGGTGGAGGAAATAGGAATCCCCGGTGGAGGCAGGCAATGTTCTTGAGTAGGGTGGGTGCCTCCCTAGCATGCAGGAAGCCACCTTGAGTTCACCAGAAGGCATGAACCAGGCTTAGTGGTCTACCCCTGCACCCTTGTCCTCTCAGCACTTGGCAGTAGGGGCAGGAGGATCAGAAGTTCAAGGCCAGCTTTGGCTATATGGGTACTTCATGACCATATAGGCTATAGAATACCCTATTAATAGGCTTTCTGTAGCCTGATAAGCCAACTCAAGCTGAATTAAAAAAGTAAAAGAAAATATTTTGTTGAGCAAAGCAACTCCTGGGTGAGTTCTCCAGTCCCAGAGATTGAGGCCAGAGAAGTCACATGCCCAGTCTAAAGTAGGGATCTCTTTTTTTTCCTTATTTATTTATTAAAGATTTCTGTCTCTTCCCCACCGCTGCCTCCCCTTGCCCTCCCACTCCCCCAAAGCAGGGATCTTATATAGGTTGTAGGTGAGGGGTGATGTGTCTGCCACAAGCTGGGTTCCTGCCCAAGTATGGTCAAAAGCCAAACACTTTAGGCAAGGACTTGGACTGCTGGCAATTTCAGGAGAGGAGCCGTCGTAGCCTGTAAAAAAGTGGAACTGGGCTTTTTGGTGACTTCCCTTGTTTGGAGATTCTCTGACCAGTCAGGGTTTAGAGAGAGAGAGGTGGGGGGAGAGGGGAATGAGACTTTTCGGATCATGAAGGGGCAAGCTGAAGGTTCAAATCAAACGTTCCGACTTTTGGGGTATATGGACATGGGTTCAAATCTGGCTAATTCCTGTTGGCATGGAACAACATAGGAAGGGGGGGTCATCAGTGGGCTTGTGGTCAGTGGGAGGTGTGGGTGAAGAGGCATTTGGTTAACCACTACTTTAGAGGCCGCACTATTCCATTTCTGGACAAAGCTGAGAAGGCAAGTTGCTAGGAGAAAAAAGTAGACGATTATTAGCACTGGCCCTATGTGTTGGGAGCAGTGAGACCCCAGATCCTGAATTTCTTGTAATCCCCTGATCTGAGTGCCTACAGCTGCTCTGAGCACGAGACCTTCAGGAGTTCCTGATGGCAGGAGAGTGGTTTCTGGTGGGTTTGGCTGGGGCGTGGCTATCTCTATATAATCTGCCCCCGAACACAATAAAGGGGGCATTCTTGGAGAATTCAAGGATGACACGTGTCGCTGTCGCTCTGTCTGTGTGTGTCTGTGTATTTTAACCTCAAGCCCCTTGCCCGAAGATCGGTAACTGGGTGCCACCAGCACACAGAGCGCAGACACGGGGGCACGGTGCGCGGCACCTATGAACGGGCTGGCCATGGGAAGAGTGAAGAGTGCCAGAGAGAGTGGAACGGAGATCTGCCCTGGTTGTATTTACAAAGTTCTTCAGACATTTTGTGGAGTGACTCAATTAGTTCCCACCAGACCAGCTTCATTGATACAATAGCAGAGCTCTTTCCCAGAAACGTGCAGGTGTCTGTAAAACAGCTGGAACAGATTTACACCTTGGTGTCTCAGCAAAGTCTATGTCTTTGGGTTAAAAAGCATGAACTTTTTTTCTATGTCTAGAGAGCCTGATATACGTTTTCAGTCTGATGAAATTTACCTTTAAGTCTATACTTCGGAGACAACCAAAGGAAATTTAAAACCTTGAGCTTGTGACTGCAGAGTAGACAGCCCCAATTTGAATCAATCTGATAGTAGACACCCCAGGGGTGACTAAGGATCAAGTTTAGACCCATGATTGCCCATTTCCAAGCCTGTACCAGAGACTGAAGACTAGGGTGAGGCACCCCAGTCAATAGCCTGGAGTCGAGCATTGGGGTAGGGACATCCTTTGGGAAAGACATCTCCTAACACAACGGTCCCCCAGAACAGAGACTGTCTCTGCTCTGGAAATAGATCAGACTTGCCCTGGCATGTCATTGGCTTGGCAGAGGATCCCGGGGGTCCTTGGCCCAGAGGGAGGCACTTGGTACCTCTTTAGGTGGTGGCTGGAAAATGGGTGACTTACTTCAAGTCGAAAGTTGATAATGTCTGGCAGAGAGAAAGATAAAGGGAGAGGAGCAGCTTCCCTGTGTGGCCAGAGAACCTGGTCCACCCGGAGGGTAGGTTCAACTCCTCTTGAGTTTTGGCACCAAGGTAAAAGGTTTCTTGTAGCCTGACAATAGTTTTTTTTTTTTCTGCTGATTCTGTAAGCCACAGCAAGTTGACTTGGAAAAGTACAAGAACAGGTTTATTTGAACAAAGTAACTCCTGGGTGGGTTCTCAAGTCCCAGAGAACAGCACCATACAGCCTGTACTCTGAGTGACTCAGTGTGGCTTCCAGTCTGCTGTGTTGAGACCTAGAGTGTTAGCCTCAAATCACATCTTTCTAGAGCTGTGTCCTGTGTTTCACTTCTCCTGTGCTCAGATGATGTTCTTACAGTATATCAAGGTTGCCTGGGAGATGACAGTGTTTGCAGAACCCCGTCTATTGAAGAATGGTCCATATCATGATGGGATGTGTGGGTTGGTGGTTGCCGTGTGGAGCTGGGGTACCAGGGATTTTTCTTGGTTACTTTATTCTTTCGTGTGTGTGTGTGTCAAGAAAGGGTTTCACTGTGTAGCCCTACCTGTCCTGAACCTCTCTGTAGATCAGGCTAGCCAATCTACCTGCCTCTTCCTCCCCAGTGTTGGGATTAAAGGCATGAGCCACCACTGCCAGCCTTTTTTTCCCCCCTTGAGACAGGGTCTCTCTCTGTAGCCCTTTTTGTCCTGTAACTCACTCTGTAGACCAGGCTGGTATTGAACTCAAGAGATCTGCCCTCCTTCGCCTCCTGAATGCTAGGATTAAAGGCATGCACCCACTACTGCCTACTTTCTTCTTTAGTTTTTGTTTATTTATTCTTCCCCCTGCAGGGATTCATGTAGCCCAGGCTGACTAGAGACATCATTAGAGGATGATCCTGAACTTCTGATCCTCCAGCTTCTCCCTTCTGAGTGCTGGTATTATAAGCATGTGACCCCACACCCAGTTTATTCTGTTTTGCCATCACCCCTCGGGCTTGATGTACACTGAACTGTGGCTCTACCATCTGAGCTGTACACTAGCACCCATCATTAGCATTTTTAAGTCATACAAACTGATGTGTTTAATTATAACATTTTCTTTTTTAAAAAACTTTTTTAAATATTATGTTTATATGTATGAGTCCTGGTGCCTGTGGAGGCCAGAGGTGTTAGATTTTTCTGAAGTTGCAGATATGGGAATGCCTAACATGGGTGCTAGGATTTAAACTTGGATCCTCTGTAAAACACTCCTACAGATACACATGAAACAAATAAATAATCATTTCTTTTCTCTTTGAGATTATAACTACACGATTTCTCCATTCTTTTTTCTCTTTCCAATCTCCTCTCACTCTCTTTCAAAGTCATAATCTTTTCTTTCAATAATTATTGTTACATATACAAATATATGTGCATATATTTGTAAATAAACCCTCCTTGGGGCTGGAGAGATGGCTCAGTGGTTAAGAGCACTGGCTGCTCTTCCAGAGGGCCAGAGTTCAATTCTCAGGACCCATTGGCGGCTCACAACCATCTGCAAGCTCTAATTCCAGGGCATCCAATCACCTCTCTGGCTTCTATGGGCAGAGACATGCATGTAAGGAAACAACCATATACATAAAGAAACATTTAAATAAGTAAATGTGATTTGGATGTATGTCTTCAAGGTTGACCATTTGGTATTAGATAACTAATTGTTGGGTCATCCCTAAGGAAGACTCTTTTCCCACTGACAGCAATCTTTAGTCGCCTATAGCTTTTTATGTGTCGTGTGTAAGGCCTCCTGGCCATTCTCTTACCCACTTTGATATGTCTAGTGCTGTCCTTGTTCAGCTCATGTTTAGGCACTCATGTTGGTGAGATTTTATAGGTGTAGCATCTGACATTACTAGGAGGCCCAGGTCTCACAACAAGCTCTTTGAGCCTCTGAATCTCATGGTTTTCCCCTTCTTCCATGATGTTCCCAGAGCCTTAGGTATGTGTTTTGTAGATGCATCTTTTTAGGACTTTGCACTTTGAATTAGTAGACATGTTTTATTAAGGGCGATCTACTGCTCACAGCATGCCTTTAAGCCTAGAATTGGGCTCTGTCAGTACGGATGTGACTTAAGTTATATTACTTGACAAATAGTATGTAAAGTGTCCATTACGGTGGAATTGTGTCTGAAATGGACCTAACTTGGGAGTCACCACACTTATGAAAGCCAGCACAGAACTACAATGACATTTAACAGAGAATTAGGCTATATACTCTAATTCTTGATTCTATTGTGTGTATGTGGGTCTGTCTGTTTGTGTCTCTCTGTGTGTGAGTGTGTCTCTCTCTCTGTGTCTGTCTGTCTGTCTGTGATATGTGACTGGGGTGATCACATGCCATGCCATGTATGCTCAACATTTGACAGCGTTTTAAGGGTCTAATCTCCCCTTCCATCTTCGTCTATCTATAGGTTTTGAGCCCAAGTCGTCAGGCTGCTGAGCCAATTCTCTAGTCCTAACTGTAACATCTTAAATTCAAGAACAGACTGGCAAGCTTAATAGGACCATGTCCAAAGTAAAAATGAAAAATCTAAGCAGAGCCGGGTGGTGGTGACGCACGCCTTTAATCCCAGCATTCAGGAGGCAGAGACAGGTGAATCTCTGAGTTTGAGGCCAGCCTGGTTTACAAGAGCTAGTTCCAGGACAGCTAGGACTGTTACACAGAGAAACCCTGTCTCAAAAACAAAACAAAACAAAACAAAACAAAATCTAAGCAGAGGCTGGTAAATAGGTCAGCTCTGAGTCTTTGCTGTGTGGGGGCCCTGAATGTCTTCCCTAGACGAAGGAGAAGGGAGGAGGATGGAAATGTAGCAAGGTGGAGGTTCCCAGACTGACATGGGAGAGGTTCTGTGTTTCATTCCCATTACATAATTATCACATTTTTGTTTGTTTCTTTATTTTATTATGTTTTCTTTCTTTCTTTTATCTTTTCTTTTTCTTTTTTTTTTTCTTTTTACTTTTTTTGTTTGTTTGTTTTTGAGACAGGGTTTCTCTGTGGCTTTGGAGCCTGTCCTGGGACTTTGTAGACCAGGCTGGCCTCGAACTCAACACAGAGCCACCTGCTGGGATTAAAGGCGTGCACCACCACTGCTGGGCTTATTCTGTTTTCAGGACAGGACTTCTCTGTGTGGTCTTGGCCGTCCAGGAACTTGGTTTATCAACCAGGTTTACCTTGAACTCAGCCTGCCTAAGCCTCTCAAGTTCTGGGAGCTCGAACAACCAGGCCTGCCTGACTGCACCACCACACCCAGCTCACAGTTATCACAGCTCCAACATCTGGAATGGCTGCTGTGTAGATAGCGGTTATTTTTTATCTTGTCCTTTGGATTGACCTAGAGCCAGGTGTGTGTGCTACACCAACACTTTGCCTTCAAGCCCTGTCCCCAGACATTTTGTAAGAACTTCTTTAGTTTGAGACAAGGTTTTTCATCAGTCGCTTAGGCTGCTGGGAACTTGCTTTGCAGCACAGGCAGACAGAATTTCCGATCCTACTACCTCGAGTCTTAAATGGCTGGGACAGTTGTTTGACTTGAACATTTCTACTGGCCTCAGATATACTCTCACAGGTCAAAGGTCAGACCCTGTTGACTGCATGCCAAGGTTTCAGAGAAACGACCTGTATGTTGTTGAGATAAAATGCCATGAGCAAGGCAACTTGTATGAGAAGGAGTTTATTTTGACTTAAGGTTCTGGGGGGATAAAGTGTGGTGGGAGGCAGAAAGCAAGCAGCGTGCATCTGGAATAGGGAACTGACGGATGGCACGCAGAAAGCAGGGAGGGAGAACTGGAAGCAGAGGAAGACTGTATTATCTCATCCTCCAGCAAGGCCGCCTCTCCTAAGCCCCCCTGGATGGCACTCATCACCTGGGGACAAGTGCTCATGTGCCCTAGCCTGTGGAGATATTTTTACTCAAGCCACTGCAGGATGCAGGTGGCAAGAGCCCTGCGGGAGAAAGGCTCGTTTGGTCCCCACCAAAGGGTGTTGCTTCTCCTTGGCCCTTGCTCCCTTCCCACCCTAGAATACCACAGCTCCCCCCATCAGGGCTTCCAGACTTGTACCAGTCAGCTCCTCACGGCCTGACTGACAAGACACTCTCTGGTATTGACTCCCAGCTCTCATCGTCTTATCTGGTGAGGACAGAGAAAGTTTCATTCTAGACCAAGCTGCTGCAATCCTTCTTCAGACAATCCATGCTGAGACCATCAGCTTGCGCCACCACCCACCCTGCTCAGCTCCCATGCTCATTTCTGCATCTCTACGTGTGTTTGTGTTTGCTAGTGGTCATGGAGGATACATGTTGAGGTGGGGGGCATGCCAAGGGAGTCGCTTCTCTCCTTTAAACACGTGGGTTCCTGACACCGAACTTAGGTAACCATTATCAATGCCAAATGCTATGTGCCAACTCCGCCATCTGATTAGCTGCCCGGCATCCTTATTGAAAGAAAAAAAATGTTCAGTTTTGAGACAGAGTCTCACTAGGTAGTCCCAGCTGCTTTAAACTTCCCTGTGTAGCTCTCTCTGACTGCCTTCAGTCTACGGAGATCCTCCTGCTTTGGCCTCCTGAGGCCTTGGGGTCAAAGGATTGGTCACCACACCCTGGCTAGTTCCCGTTCTCCATCCCTTCCTCCAGGCAGCCTGCTGCTGCTCCCAGCCTTTCGGACGGCCCTCTCTCTTTTGCTGTTTTGATAACATGCCAGGAGACCAGTGACCTGAGGAATGAGGCTATAGGAATGCAGTTGGGTCAGCCTGTCAGTTTGGAATACCCATGTCTCAAATTGGCTTGAAAGGAAGCCAGCTGCGCTGGGGCATACTCCTGGAACCTTAGCACCTGGGTAAGGGAGAAAACAGTCCCCAAGCCCCAGGACGGTCTGGGGCACATGAGGTAGCCTTGTCTCTATGTAAAAATCAAAGGAAGTGAATGAGTTGAAGGCAGCTCAGAGCAAATCTGTAGCATGGGTCGGGTCCTGGATCAAACCCCACTACCAAACAGCCTCACCTCAAAAAACAAATGAACTTATCAATCTATATCGTTCTTGTTTGTTTTTTGTTTTTGAAACCTCCCAAACTGGGCTAACTTGAAATTCAAAACGTAAACTAAGCTGCAGGGACTCCTCCTGCATCTGCCTCTAAAGTGCTAGAATTTTCAGCTCCTGTCAACAAGCCTGACAACCATGCAACATTTGCAAAACAAATATCTGAACCAGAGAGAGGCTGAGCAGTGAGGTGGTGTCAGACTCACTTTGACTGCTTTGCAGTTCTAGGACCCGAGGGTGAGTTTCAGGTGAGTGTGGTCTATGTGGTCAGCTCTGTCCCAACAATGAAGATGTTTCCAGAAAAAAAGATCCTCCTAGCCCCACCCAACATAGCCTATTGAGTGCTGAGGTGTAGACTGATGCCACCAAGTCCAGCTGGTAGACCACGTGACGTGGGGCCTGTCGACCTTTACAAAAAGGCTTCCAGGAGAGGATCAAAAGTCCCTGTCCTGTCCTAAAGGACAGCAGGTTCCTATGATAAGTGTTAAAAATGACTGGCGGTGAACTGTTGTTTGTTTTGGTTTGCTTTTGGTTTCTTTGAGCCCAGGTTGTCCTAGAAATAGCTTTGTAGGTTAGTTTGGCCTTGAACTTCTACCTGCTTCTGTCCCTGGACTGCTGGGATTAAAAGGGTGTACCACCACGCCTGACTGCTGATGAGTTGCCATTGTGTTTAGCTTGTATCTGTATAATCCAGTAGCAATAAAGAATTTTGAATCACATTTTTTTTCATTGTTATGGTCTTTAAAAACATGGGTAGCAAAAACAGTTCAACAGGTAAATGGTACCTGCTGCCAATTTTGATAATCTGAGTTTGATTCAAGACAACCATATGGTGGAACAGGAGCAATGACTCCCAAAGTCAATCTCTGACCTCCATAAGCAGGCCACGCAGGAGTGTTGTATCAATCTGCAAAGACTCACAGAATAAACAAACATACTGTAATGGTCCCATGCTGACAGAGTGGATGGATGCTTTTGTTGTGGAACTCCTGATGTGTTCAGAAGGCTGTGACATCCTCCACGCTATCACACGGACTGATTCCTTCCTTCAGAAACCTCAGCATGCTGTCTGGTGCTGGGACCTGCGAGGACCCCTGCTATGCTGACATTTTTATGTCTATCCACGGTGTTAATAACTTCATTAATAACTCCTTACTCCCCAGCAATCCATTTCAGCATCATCTATCTCAGCCTTTTATAATAGGGACCATTGGATGAAACACTGTGAAGGGAATGGCCAAATGAAACAGACCCCAGCATTGGTGTTGAACATTTGCTCAGACTAATACGCGAGAGGAAGCTCAACTTCAGTCTCATTCAAGCCTGTCAATTCTTGTAGGATCTTTTTGTTAGAGAAGCATTTTTTAAAATTAAATCAAATATTTATTGAATTGGAATTCTAATATTGAAATTATATTTTCTTCCAGTTTTCCTTGCCATTTTTATAATTTCTAATATATCTTTTGTTGTTGTTGTTTTTTGAGACAGGGTTTCTCAGGAACTAGCTCTTGTAGATCAAGCTGGCTTCAAACTCACAGCGATCTGCCTGCTTCTGCCTCCCAATTACTGGGATTAAAGGCATGTGCCACCACTGCCCGGCTAGTATATCTTTTTAATATTCAAACATCTAGGTTTTTTTGTTAAGATAGAGTTTTGCTGTGTAGCCCTGGCTGTCCTGGAACTTGCTTTGTAGACCAGGTTAGTCTCAAACTCTGTCTCTAGTATGCCAGAATTAAAGGCATATGCCACCACCATCCAGTTCTAAAGTCTACTTTTAATGAACTGTACTAGTAATACTTTATATTCTGTAGCTGATAACTCTAACTCACAGTGACTTGTTTCCTCTTAGAAATGATTCTGGATTCATGTTTAATGTTTGCATGATTTTTTAGAAGTTCTAAGATGTCTAGGTTGAATATATTTTCCCTCACTTTTACATTTTATGCCCTGGGGCCAAATTTATCTAGAACTTTAATTTCTTGACATAGTTTTACCCACTGCACTGAAAAAAAAAATTTTGAATTGCAGTCTTGTATTCTCATGGTGAGCTTAGTAGGCTAGCATTTGTGTCCGTCCAGCGACGCGGGAGAGTGATGAACTGTCTACTGGTTCCCATTGAAAGAAAGAGGGCTCTGGTTTGATAGAAATCTCTCTGGTTTATGCTTCTTGTCTTTCTCCTTCCTCATTTGGGAAAGTGCATCTGAATCCTTTTGTGAAGAATCAAACTGTGCAGTTAGTCTATGGCTCAGGGCCTAGGCTCAACATCTGCTCCCTCCCATCCCTCAGGAGGTGCTGATCGAGTACCCACCTATCTGGCTATCTACTTCTCATCTACATGGATCTAGAGCTGGAAGTCTACCAGATACTCAAGGAGCTCCAGGGAAGGGCGATTTGGGAATCTGTGTCCCACCGGGTGCTTCTGTTGCAGTTTTATGTCTGAATCCATTTAATTCCAGCTGCTCACCGGCGTTCCAGAGTGCAGTGATCAGAGAGAGGGGACTTGATTATGGTAGTTCTGGTATTCCTCTTATATAGTCTGTTTTGCTTTGGCTCATGCTGCCCTTGGTCACGGGCAGAGCACTGATGTCATCATTGGGTATCACTGTGCCTCTGTAAAGAGTTACCTGTTGCTTCTTCCTGGAGGTAGTCTGGGTACTGGGGGCTCGGTTATTTGGGGCTTCATGAAAATCCCCTCTACCACCTACACACTGCTTTCACATGCTGTGTACTTCAAAACATCAGAGAAGGGATGATTTATACCAAACAAATGAGGCCATTGAGTCGGAAGCCAGGAGGAAATGAAGTCCTGGTGAAGTGGATGAGGGTTTCAGGGGAACCGGCTATTCTTTCAGAGCTGGTAGGTGTTTGATCTGCCATGAAGGGTACTTGAAGAGAGAGATGCTAATTATCTTCTCCAGAGCAACTGGCCCATTAGAGTCCTTATGAGAAACTGACTGCTGCAGTTCCCCAAATTCCTCTTTCTGCGATATTGTCCAGTGTCGTCTGGAGCCAGGCTCTCTGCTCCGCACTCTCTGTGTATAAAGATTGTGCAGGAAAGCCTTTCTCAGATGACAGCCTAGCTGTGGTCAGGAGCTCAGGCAGATCCAGGGCCCAAGAGTTCTGGAAAGTGAGGAAACCAGCGGCCGTGTGATATCTGCAGGAAACAAGCACAGCAGCAGAAAGAAAAACTCAAAACATCAATTATTGAAAAAAAGAGTTCATCCTGAGTAGTGCCAGCAAAGTAAGGAGGTTCAGGTTAGCCTTTGAGTGATCAGAAATATCAGTGTATGAAGCTAGAAAAAAAATGACAATTCTAAAGCATTACTTAGGAAGAATTAGTTTAAAAAAATCCTTTATAAACAAGTTATATTTTAAATACCAACAAATTATAATGGTGAGTGTGAAAATCAAATCCAGTTGAAGAGAAGCAACATCAGAAAGACAGAAACTGTAGCCATTGGCTCTGTTATATTTACAAAAGTTCAGTTAAAACTAAAATTTGGGGGTGGGGTGGGAAAGGGGAGGCGGCGGTGGGGAAGAGACAGAAATCTTTAATAAAAAAAAATGTAAAAAAAAAAAACCCTAAAATTTAGCTTTGAGTGGTTTGACTTGAGTGTGGAAGCTTCAATAACAGGAAGAATGGGTCACTCACCCAGGCCAGGATGGCCTATGTTTATGCTGTTTCTGAGCTCTGCGGTCACTAGTGCTTCCTACAGCATTCTGGAACAACTCGCTGGTGTTGGAGTGTGGCTTACTAATGAGACAGCAAGCTAGGTGGGTGCTAATGGACCATTTCCTGGAAGTGAAAAGAATGAATCCGATACTCCATTCTTCCTCTTTTGTTACTGTTAGAGGGGGGACCGCTTGTTTGTCCTGGCCACCCGGCTAGCTTGGACGGGAAATAATCACACAGAAACTCTTAATTAAATCACTGCTTGGCCCATTAGCTATAGCTTCTTATTGGCTAACTCTTACATCTTAATTTAATCCATCTCTATTAATCTATGTATCACCACGAGGCTGTGACCTACCAGCAAAGTTTCAGCATGTCTATCTCTGCTGGCTCCATGGCTTCTCCCGACTCTGCCCTTTTTCCCAGTATTCACTCTAGCTTTTCCCGCCTAGTTCTGTTCTTCCCTGCCATAAGCTCAAAGCAGTTCTTTATTCATTAACCAATAAAAGCAACACATAGACAGAAGGACCTGCCACACCATGTTATAATCAAAGGTAATTTTTGACAATGGTGGTTTTTTGAAAGACCATCAGCAAAGTCTAATTATTTGTGGAACAACAGAGATTTTTAAGAGAAATAAAGAACTTATACACAGAACTGTAGAGGGCATGTGGTCTATGTGCTTATAGATACACATTAAAAAAGAAGTCAGAAATTCTAAACATGAAGACTTGTCTCTTCAGCAGAAGGGATTTATGCCTGTGACAAGACTGAAGTGGATGCTATTTACAGCCTCGTGATCTTTTGCTATTCTGTAGAGCCAGCCTAGATTCAGGCCCAGGCAATGGTGGTGCATGCCTTGAATCCCAGCACTTGGGAGACAGAGGTAGGTAGATCTCTATGATTTTCAGGCCAGTTTGGTTTACAGAGTTCCAAGACAGCCAAGGTTACACAGAGAAAATTTATGTCCAAAAAAAAAAAAAAAAGAGGAAGGAAGGAAGGAACGAACGAAGGAAGGAAGAAATACTGAAATACTGAATGGAACTCAAGCTGACATGAAGATAATAGAAAAATTCAGTAACCCTAATAGAAAACTCGAGAATATCTTACAAGTGGTATGAATCAAGTAGAAGATAGACTATCAGTACTTGATGATAAAGTAGAGGAATTAGATCAAACAAGCAAAGAATATGAAAAAGAACGAAAAAGCACTAATAGCAACATTCAGGAAGTTTGGAACACCACGAAAGGACAAAATCTTTAAATTACAGGCATAGATGAGGGAGAAGAGTCCCCGACTTATGGCATAGGTCAGATCATCTACAAAAATCATAGAAGAAAATGTTCCTAAACTAAGGAAATATCTATCCATACAGATACAAGAAGCACACAGGGTTCCAAGCATACAAAACCAGAGAAGAAATTCCCTAAGGACTTCCATAGTTAAAACACTAAATATACAGAATATAGAAAGAGTATCAAAAAGTGCTAGAGAAAAATAAAATTCTCATATAAAGAAAAACTCATCAGAATAACAACTCATTTCTAAGTGGAAGCTATAAAAGTTAGAAGAGCCTGAATCAATGCATTACATGCCCTCAAAGTCCATGGCTGCAAAACTAGACTACTGTACCTGGCAAAACTACCTGCTATAATGGAAGGAGGCTAAAAGAATTCATATCCATCAGAAAAACCCCAGAGAGAGCATTTCAACCCATGCTGTGGATTGAAGAAAGGAATAAACACAGCCACATGTCTACAAGGAAACAAATGAAGTTGTGATGATTGAAACACAATGTCTAAGAATGCAAAGAGGAACAATGAAACTGAACAAAATTACTGCAACCAGCACACACCTTTAAATAATAATTTAAAATATTAATGGCCTCGATTTCCCAATCAAAAGGCAGGCTGGCTAAGTGGAACGAAATTCACCTTGTGTAAGAAACTTAGCTTTGAAAGACAGGTGCCACCTAAAGTGGAAAGAATAGAAAACAGAGATACACTCAGATGTGACCAGGACAATCTGTACTGCTGTGTAATGGTTGACAAAATGACTGAGGTGCGTGTGTTTGACATAGTCTTCACATACCGCATGGCTGGAGTTACATGTACTCACGCTTAGGGCTTTGGCTCTTCTGTTGGTCTACATACCTGGCTTTGTTCCAGTATCATACTGCTTTAGCTATTTAGCTCTCTAATTTATATCTTAAAATCTAGAGTGGTAATCCCTCCAGCAATGGTCTTTTTTGCTCAGTATTGTGTTGGCTATCCAGGGCCTTTTTGGTTACGTATGAATTTTAGGATAAGTTTTTTTTTCAACTCCTGAGAAGAATGAAATGGGGATTTTGACTGGGATTTCATTGTATCTGTAAATAGCTTTTGGTAGGTGGTCATTTTAGTAATACCAGTTCTACCAATCTGTGTGCACATGAAGTCTGTACATTTTCTAGTGTTGTGCTCTTTTTTCAGTGATTCAAGGTTTTCATTGTAAAGGTCTTTAGTAGTTTTAGTTAGGTTTATTCCCAGACATTTTATTTCTTTTGAGGCTATTGTGAATGGGAGTGTCCATGATCTCTTTTTTTTGTATATTTTTTGGCAGTGGATAGAAACACTTTTGGGCCGGGCGGTGGTGGCACTCATCTTTAATCTCAGCACTTGGGAGGAAGAGCCTTTAATCCCAGCACTCTTGAGGCAGAGGTAGGCAGAACTCTATGAGTTCAAGTCCAGCCTGGTCTATAAGAGCTACTTCCAGAACAGGTTCCAAAAGCTACAGAGAAACCCTGTCTTGAGGGGAAAAAAGAAAAGATAACCTTTTGGTTATTCTAAGTTAACTCTGTATCCTGTCATTTTGCTGAAATTGCTGATCATTTCTAGAACTGTTCCCATACAATTTGGAGACCTCTTATGTGTAATATATCACCTGTAAATAGAGATAGTTTGGCTTTTCCTTTCCCTATTTGTATCCCTTTAGTTTCCCTCTGTTGCCTTTTTGCTCAACCTAGTGCTTGGAGCACAGTATTGAAAAGAAATGGGCTTAGTGGGCAGCCTGTCTCACTCCTGATTTCAATGAGATCTTTTCAAGGGTTCCTCCATTTAATAGAAGTTTGCTGTGGATTTGTCATACATACCCTTTATCATGTCGAGGGGTGTTCCATTCAGTCCTACTGTCTAGGACTTTTAGCATGAAGACATGTTGAATCTTGCCAGGGACATTCTTCAACTACAGAGATGATCATGTGGCTTTTATCTTTACATCCATTTATGTAACTATTTTATTTATTGACTTGTGTACATTTAACTATCCCTGCATCACTGGGATAAAATGAAGAGGACTGTAGTGGATAATCTTAATGATACATTCCTGTGTTCACTTTGTAAGTACTTTAATGAGGATTTTTAGATCTACATTCATCAGGGATATTGGCCTATAGTTTCTTCCTTTCTTTCTTTCTTTCTTTCTTTCTTTCTTTCTTTCTTTCTTTCTTTCTTTCTTTC
>JABTXL010005620.1:10338542-10389975 GCA_025134845.1 Neodon shergylaensis | reverse complement strand
TTCTTTCTTTCTTTCTTTCTTTCTTTCTTTCTTTCTTTCTTTCTTTCCATCTTTACTTGGCTTGGGTATGAGAATAACACTGACTTTGTAGAAAGAATTTGGGAGTGCTCCTTCTGTTTCTATTTCTTTGAATAACTTAAGAAGGATTGGCTATAAATTGTCTGAAATCTGAGTAGAAATTTGTGATGAGTACACTTGGCCTTGACCTTTTCTTAGTTGGCAGGCTTTCTATTACTGTTTCAATCCCCTTAATTGCCATGGTTTGTTTACATTGTTGATTTCTTCCTGATTTAACTTTGGTAGTTTGAATAAATCTCAAAATTTGCTCATTTCTTTTACATTTTCCAACTTAATGAGTTACAGGTTTTTTAAAGCTTTCTTTTACAATATTTTGAATTTCTTTGGTGTCTATTGTAGTGTTTCCCTGTTTATTTACGATTCTGTTGACTGGAGTCATGTCTTTATTTTGGTCAGTTGGGTTAAGAGTTTGTCAGTCCTGTTTATCTTCTCAAAGAACCAGCTTTTAGATTCTTTGATTCATTGTATTTTTGTCTAACAAAACCTTACTACCAGATATGAGAAATTCCCTTTTTTGAGGCGATATGAAACATCTACTTACCCCTGATAAAATACTAGGGACAAACCAAAGAAATTATTTCACCCAAGCCTAGATTCTTGAGTCCAGAGGTGTGGTTAACCCAAAGCAGTTGCATCGTGGAGAAACTTGACCCAGCGAGGGAAAAGATCCATGAAAACGCCATCTCTGGGCTCCTTGCACAACTTCCAGGCAGTGCAACTGAGTCTCCCCCATCCAGCAGTTGCTAAAGTTTACACAGTCTCGTCAGGGAGCTTTGTGGAAACTTCTAGGAGCTCCCCGAAGGGCAAGGCAGAGACTTGTTTAGAAGCCCTGTACTGCCGCTATGTGTTTGCTTCTTACAGGAACATGGGTTAGGAGTTCTGGAACTCACTTATATGGATACTAGTGTTGACCAAATAAATACAAAATTGTAAGTTATCAGAACTAGGCCTCTCAGAGCAGAAGAATGAAGCTCATTTTGAAAGAATAGGAAACCTAGAACGAGTCCTATGAAGTCTCAGTCTTGGGCGACTGGGGTTTACAGGACTGGAGGATTTTCTGTCAAGACTTCATCTTTCAGCTCTACCTGCAAACAGGCTACAGAGGCCTCTGTCTCCACTTGCCAGCCTCTTTCCAAGTGGCATCTTTTTCTTAGCGATTCATGGAAGACTTCCCATGTACCATGTGTCATACTGATTATTTAACTGTATGTTCTTATCTGAATTGTCATAACACTCACAATGAGGAAGTATGTGTATGTGTGTGTATGCCTATGTATGTGTGTGTGCATGTGTGTGTGTGTGTGTGTGTGTGTGTGTGTGTGAGAGGGGATGGTGGTTAGAAGCTTTCCCAACAACTCAGATCCAGAAAATAGGAAAGCAAGGACCGACTTACTAAACGCATGTAAGTCCACTTGCCTGATAGCATGCTTCTTGTTCTACTTTGCTTTCCATTGCTCTGATAAGCACCTGGGGATGAGAGGGTTTGTTTAACATCTGCATCCTAATCACAGTCTATCAAAGGGGGAAGGCAAGGCAGGAACCGAAGCAGAGGTCACAGAGGATGCTGCCTACTGACTTGCTCCCCATGGTATTCTCAGCTTGCTTTCTTATGTAATGCAGGACCTAGGGGTGGCACTGCCCATGGTGGACCGGGCCTTCCCACGTCAATCATCAAACAAGACAATGCCCCACAGACTTGCCTACAGGCCAATCTGATGGAGACTATTCCTCAGGCGATGTTTCTTCCTCTCAGATGACTCTTGTTTGTGTCATGATGGCCAAAAATCATGTCCATTCTCTCAGAACATCTCTCAGGGTGGGTATGAGGGCTTTGGTGTTAGAAAAACTGGAACTGGTAATAGATGGGGACAGGAGTTCTGGGCTCCGTTTCTTCAGGGAACTAGAAAACAATCGTGAGATTGGCAATTAACAATATGCCTCTTTGAATTACAAAGTTGGGCATCCGAAAAGCTGAATACGTGTTTACCGAAGCTACAGCCCTTCTTCGGAGGTACTCTGTAGAGGTGGGTTATTTTCCTCTCGTTATGGCTGCCTGGGAGATTTTCTCTCTCCCACAGGTAGTGGTTTACTAAATGATATTGTTTTCACACCATTAAAAGTAAAAAAAAAAAAAAGATAAGCAGACACTTGGTAAACTGGGATCCAATCACTAATGTTACCTTCCCAAGCCTCCGGACAAGGTCCTAATATGCCTTGTGCTCTGCTGCCACCTGCTGGTCATCTAGGAAAAGCAACAAAAGCTTCCAGTATAGGATGAATTTTGACAAAATACAACATCCATTCATGATAAAGGTCTTGGAGAGAGCAGGGATACAAGGAACATACCTAAACATGATAAAGGCAATATACAGCGATCCAACAACCAACATCAAACTAAAGGTGGGAAACTCCCAGCGATTCCACTGAAATCAGGAACAAGACAAGGTTGTCCACTCTCTCCATATCTATTCAATATATTTCTTGTCCTAGCTAGAGCAATAAGACAACAAAAGAAGATCGAGGGGATACAAACCAGAAAAGAAGAAGTCAGACTCTCATTGTTTGCTGATGATATGATAGTTTACATGAGGGACCCCAAAAATTCTACCAAGGAACTTCTATAACTCATGAACACTTTCAGTAATATAGCAGGATACAAGATTAATTAAAAAAATCAGTAGCCCTCCTGTACACAGATGATAAATTGGCTGAGAAAGAAATCAGAGAAACATAACCCTTCACAATAGCTACAAATAGCATAAAATATCTTGGAGTATCTCTAACCAAATAAGTGGAAGACTTGTATGACAAGAACATTAAATCTTTGAAGAAAAAATTGGAGAAGACACCAGAAAGTGGAAAGATCTCCCATGCTCTTGGGTAGGTAAAATTAACATAGTAAAAATGGCATTCTTACCAAAAGCACGCTACAGATTCAATGCAATGCCCATCAAAATCCCAGCAAAATTCTTTACAGACCTTGAAAGAATGGTATTTAACTTCATATGGAAAAGCAAACAACCCAGGATAGCCAAAACAATCCTGTACAATAAAAGAATGTCTGGAGGCATCACAATCCCTGACTTCAAACTCTACTACAGAGCTACAGTACTGAAAAACAACCTGGTATTGGTATAAGAACAGACAGGAAGACCAATGGAACTGAATTGAAGACCCAGATATTAATCCACACATATTTGAATACCTGATTTTTGGCAAAGAAGCAAAAAAAAACAAATGGAAAAAAGAAAGCATATTTAACAAGTGGTGCTGACATAATTGGATATCAACATGTAAAAAATGAAAATAGACCTATACTATCACATTGCACAAAATTCAAGTCCAAATGGATCAAAGACCTCAACATAAAGCCAGCCACACTGAACCTCATAGAAGAGAAAGTGGGAAGTATACACTTGAACACATTGGCACAGGGAACCACTTCCTAAATATAACCCCAGCAGCACAGACACTGAAAGAAACAATAAATGGGGCCTCCTGAAACTGAAAAGCTTCTGTAAAGCAAAGGACACAGTCAACAAGACAAAATGACAGCCTACAGAATGGGAAAAGATCTTCACCAACCCCATATCATACAGAGGTCTGATCTCCAAAATATACAAAGAACTCAAGAAATTGGTCATCAAAAGAAGAAATAATCCAATAAAAAATAGAGTACAGACCTAAACAGAGAACTCTCAACAGAGGAATCTAAAATGTTTGAAAGACACTTAAGGAAATACTCAACATTCTTAGTCATCAGAGAAATGCAAATCAAAACAATTCTGAGATTCCATCTTATACCTGTAAGAATGGCCAAGATCAAACACACTGATGACAACTTATGCTGGAGAAGTTGTGGGATAAAAAGAACACTCCTGCATTGCTGGTGGGAGTGCAAGCTGGTACAGCTCCTTTGGATATCAGTGTGGTGATTTCTAAGAAAATTAGGAAACAACCTTCCTCAAGACCCAGAAATAACACTTTTGGGTATATATCCAAAAGATGCTCAACTATGCCACAAGGGCATATGCTAAACGATGTTCATAGCAGCATTGTTTGTCATAGCCAGAACCTGGAAACAACCTAAATGCCCCTCGACCAAAGAATGGATAAGGAAAATGTGATACATTTACACAATGGAGTAGTACACAGCAGAAAAAAATAATGACATCTTGAAATTTGCAGATGAATGGATGGAACTAGAAAACATTATTTTGAGTGAGGTAACCCAGACCCAGAAAGACAATTATCACATGTTTTCATTCATAAGTCACTTTTAAACACAAAGCAAAGAAAACCAGCCTACAAATCACAATCCCAGAGAACCTAGACAACAATGAGGACCCTAAGAGAGACACACATGGATCTAATCTACATTGGAAGTAGAAAAAGATAAGATCTCCTGAGTAAATTGGGAGCATGAGGACCATGGGAGAGGGTTGAAGGGGAGGAGAGAGGCAGGGAGGGAAGCAGAGAAAATTGTAGAGCTGAATTAAAATCAATAAAAAAAGAAATAAAAAAGTAGCTTAGAACACAAAGATTCTATCCTACTTGTGCTTGGTGTATTTAAGATTGAAAAAAAAAGGAAGCAAAATAGAAACCATTTGTTGCCTTCATTTTTATCTGAGCACTCTAAGTCTCTTGTTATGTGTGACAAATTATAAAATATAAAAGTGTCTTCTTGACCTAGAATGCACTGAATACCCCAGAAAGCCAGAAGGACACAGAGTTTTGTATTAATATTAATATAAACGATTCCCTGGGATCTGCTGTGTCTGGGAATATGCTCTTGGTGCCAAACATTTTAGTCAATTGTGACGGCCATCAGATGCTTGGTAGTCACACCCTGAACATCCAGAGCCAGGAATGAAGAGCAACCAGTCCCCTCTAATAGTTTTCTGATCACTCACAAAAAAATTGGTGTGACTATAAATGTTCTCTGTTCATTTTTTGTTTTGTCTTGTTTTGTTTTTTTTCGAGACACGGTTTCTCTGTGTAGCTTTGGAGCCTGTCCTGGAACTCACTCTGTAGACCAGGCTCTCCTTGAACTCACAGAGATCTGCCTGCCTCTGCCTCCCATATGCTGGGATTAAAAGTATGCACCACCACCCCCTGGCTTTGTTTTTGATTTTTAGAACAGGGTTTCCCTGTGTAACAGCCCCTACTGTTCTGGGATTTGTTTTGCAGACCAGTTTAGCCTTGAACTCACAGAGATCCACCTGCCTCTACCTCTGATGGAATTAAAGATTGGACTTTGGTGTGGAGTACAGGAAGTTAAGCCTGACAGCTTAACTGGACCACTTTGTTGCTTGAATGTGGCAGCAGGGGGTTGCCAGTGATCATGATCACCATCATTCCCCCTTCAACTTGAGGCCGAATGAGATCTAAGCACAAGGCAGGTCCATCTTGGCAACCCATGACAATGCCAACCTAGCCATGAAATGGCTAATCAGTGATACTCAGAAAGGAGAAATGCAAAAGAAATGAATTAAAATGGAGTTCTTTTTTCAACCCTCCCCCAAAGGTGAATACAGTCAGCAGGCTGCGACAATCATTCCCTAATAACCCACATGAAAGACCAGCAGAGCTGCAGGCTGGAGACTGCTCCAGCCTTACACAAGATCCATTCACAAGGAGAACTGCAAGAAGCAGTCTGCCCAGCCATTCTCGGTATGTGGTCCTGGACCTCAGCTAGGCATCTGGGTCAGGTGTTTCCAGGTTCTTGGCCTCTTATTCAGGGAACCGAAATCAAGATTCACACAGTCTCACAAAAGAAAAAGTAACAAGAAAATGTATTAAAACAAAGGTATGGGACAGGCCAGCATTTGCTGCAAGCAAACAGTGGGCCACAAGGGCGAAGACACTCCAACTCAAGGGTCCTGGCTGCTGTGTGGCGCATCCTTCTATGGGGAATCAAGAGAAAGAGGAGTTTGTTTACTAAGGGGCATAAAGAGGGTGTTTCTCTGCTTTTACTGTTTTGTCCCTTCCCATAATGCATCTGATTTTGATTATTATGCGTGCCCAATAATGCATATGCATAAGATAGTGAATAGGGATTCTCCCTGAAAGTTTACTCGAGACACATTTTTGTAGGATTATACATGGACCCCAGACCTTTCTCTTGTACAAGGAGAGTGTGGTTGAACAGAATTTGTCTACATCTGATGGTTGTTGAGGGGAAGAGAAACTTATCCTAGCGTTCAGAGACAGGTGCATACATATCCTGGTGCAGGTGAGGCTGCATTCGATAATGCAGCAATTATGGGATGCGTTGCTGCAGAGAGGGTTGTTATGTATAGGAAAGGAAGCTGGACTTCCATGTGCATTATTAGAAGGGGATTGCATAAACCAAGACAAGTAGAGTTCCAGGTTACTAAACTATCCTCTATGCCTGCCTGCTTCAGTCCTCCTTGTTTTCCTTCCTTATTTATTTATTTATTTATTTATTTATTTAGTTTTTCAAGACAGGGTCTCTCAGCTTTTAGAGCCTGTCCTGGAACTAGCTCTTGTAGACCAGGCTGGCCTTGAACTCACAGAGATCCTCCTGCCTCTGCCTCTCCTGAGTGCTGGGGTTAAAGGTGTGCACTACCGCCGCCCAGCTTGTTTTTCATTCTTGAAACTTCCTTTTTCCTGCGTAGTTACTGATTACAGGGCTTTTCTTGCTTACCTGCCAGCAAAATAAAGGAAGCATGCACAGTTACACTCGATGCGCTTATGCTGACCTTTTGAGTGCAGGAGAAATCTGGTTAAGTAGGGTTGCCCCAGAGGCCCTACAGCTACAGCCCATAAACAGGAGGCGCCCATACACTGTCTAAGGGTCTTGGATGCCCTGCTCCTTTAAAGGCAATGTTTAGGTATCTGCTCTGGACTGCTTGTTCTTTGCGTTGTTTGCCTGCCTTGCCTTCATCTTCTGTTTACTCAGGATTTATGAAGAAATGTAACCAGCAAGTTCTACAAGCGGGAACTTTAACTGCTAATATAAAATCTCTCATTTTATTACTTGTCTAGCAACAAGGATTGGTCTCCTGGGATCATTTATGTCCCCATTTTGCAGGCAGTTGGAGGATCATTTGATGCCCTACGTCTCCCAAGAGTGGAATGAAGACATGGAGACTGTAACTACCCGCTCAGAGTTCCTGAGTGTTCGCTGGGCACAGCCGCTCCTACTCACTTGCCCCGTCTTAATTACTTCTCTGTTGCTGTGACCAAACACCGTGACTGAGACAGATTATAAGAGGAAGCATTTGATTGGTCTTAAGGTTTCAGGGGTTTAGAGTTCATGATGGTGGAGCAAAAAGCATGGTGGCAGGAACAGCTGAGAGCTCATATCTTGATTCACAAGCAAGAGAGAGCTCTGGGGATAGTGGGGGCTATTCCTTATCTTTAGTCTCTGGTCTCCTGTTTAGGAACAGTTGTGAACTAGTTATAAACTAGTGTGATCCCATTTAACTTCAAGAGTATCTTCTCATCAGAGTCTAGATGTGCAGACCTGACACTTTCTTGTGGTGTCCTAGTCGACTTTCTGGTTTTTGTGATGAATGCCATGATCCAAGGGAACTCAGGGGAGCAAACTTCTTCTCTTCACACTTATAGGAAGCAGCCCATTACTGAGGAAATGTCAGGGCAAGAACCTGGAGCAAAAGCCAGAGGGACTCTTCTTACTCCTTGCCTGCCTCACTGATAATTAGCATTTTTATATAGACCAGGGCCACCTGCCTGAGAAACAGCTCTGCCCGCAGTGGGATGCCCACCCCCACATTAATCAGTAATCAAGACAGTTCCCCCGCCCGGTACATGGGCATAGGCCAATGTGATCTGGGTAATCCCTCAGGTGAGGCTCCTTCTTCCCAGGTGACTCTAGGTTCTGTCACACTGGCAGTAAAAACTGAGCAGCACAGTCTCCCAGCAGACATAAGGAAGGCAGAGAAGAAAGTCGCCAGACCTCGCTGTCACAGCCCACGCACAAGTGTGGAAGAGGGAGGACAGTCATTGGTCACCTCTAGTGTCATCACTAGCATAGTTGAACTGACAAGTGTCTGGGGGCTAGAGTCCAGATCCCTGGCGCTGGCTTCATTGTTCTGTCTGTCTGTCCTTTCTGTCCCTATTTGTCCTCATCCTTGTTCACATATATTCTGTGATTATCTCTGGTTCTAACATCCTTGTCAACCAAGATTCTCCCCCCTCACCCCATCTCAGTCTCTTTCCAAGCCCACATGAAAATTCTGTAAGCAAGTAGCTAGAATCGACTATTCATTTGTTTTAATATGGGGTCGGGTTTAAATGAATACAATTTGTGTATTGTTATTTTGGGTGTAAAGCTAACCGTGAGGGAGCTGGGTGGGACGAAAAGCAGGCCTTCTTGCCTCTTCACTACAGTTAGGTGATGCTTCACGGAAGCTGGGAGGAGCTCTGGTGAGGCTCTCCCCGTTAGCAGATGACACCTTGTGTGGGTAAGTCAAGCTTACCTCCTGCTCCTAGGCAGCTTCCTCCTAGGCTCCCCTTCTGAAAGCTAGCCCATCACCCTTCCAAAATCTGAAGCAATGGGGGTTTCTGTCAACAATTCCCTCTATTTTAGCAACTGCCTAATCCTGAAGATGCTGCCAAGGTTTGCTTCCCTTTCTCTCCACTCCAGTTGCCTCTTCTAGCTCTCAGTTTTCTTCACATGGGCCATCTAACCCAGAGAAGCTATATTGTGGAATATTATTTTAACTATGCAAAGACATGGTATGTTTATTTATGCTGCAGAATATTACTTGAACTGTCTAAAGGTGTGTTACATTTGTTTATGCATATGTTTAATTATGTAAAGATGTGTTACATTTGTTTTACCTTGCCTGCCTAAGGCACCCGATTGGCCTAATAAAAAGCCGAGCAGCCAATAGTTAGGCAGAAGAGGGATAGGTGGGGCTGGTGGGCAGAGAGAATAAGTAGGAGGAGAAATCTAGGCTCGAGAAGAACAAGAGAAGAAGAAGAAGAAGAGGAGGAGGAGGAGGAGGAGGAGGAGGAGGAGGAGGAGGAGGAGGAAGAGAGAAAATGAGGGAGAAAGAGAGGGTCACCTCTGGGGCCAGAAACCAGGCAGTCACCAGTCAGACATAAGAGACAGTGAAAGTAAGACACACAGAAGAAAGAAAGGTAAAAAAATCCCCGAGCAAAACATAGATGAAGAGAAACAGGTTAAGTTATAAGAGCTAGCAAGAAACGAGTCTAAGCTAAGGCCAAGCATTCATAACTAATAATAAGCATCCATGCCATGATTTGGAAACTGGTCGATGGCTCAAAAGAAAAAAGCTTGCTACAAAGCTGCTTTTATTTATTAGAGAGTTGGTTTGACTGGCACGCCAATGACATTTGCAAATTACCCAGCGTTGACTGAATAATATCTGAATCCCAAAATTGGGTATATAACTCATATAACCCCCAATCAAACCCCAGATTTATTAACTCTCTTTATTGCCTGTTCAGAATTGGTCAAATTTTGTTTGTAGTTGTAGAGTTACTTTTAGAGCTGCATTGAGGAAGGCAAGTGCTTGGCTTTCAGCAGTCTGGATCTGGTTGGAGTGGCAGACAGTAGTGTGGGATGCTCAAGGCTGTCTGGGAGTCTATGTTAGATGATACCATGAGCTCTTTTGGCAAAAGGCAGAGGCTGTGCATGAGAATGCAGTTGAAGAAGGAACAAGAATTAGCCAGTCAGGTTGGCATCAAGATTGGGGACAGGGACTGGACATCCAAAGCAGAAACAACCATGGAAGTAACTGCTCAAACATCAGCCATACTCTGCAGACACTGCATCGTGTAGTCGAGCGGGGTGGAGCAGAGGCTGTGTGGGAAAACACAGTTGAAGATGACACTGACCCCATGAGAACCACAGCACCAGGAAGATCTCCCTGGGCCTAGCATTCTGCTTAGCAGCTCTACTAGATCCTTCTGTTTACCTGCTACAAAGGCCATGGTTCTGATGTTCTGTTCTGATATGCAACAGTGATTAACTCACACATCACAGGAAAGCAGCAAGTGGTTTCAGTACAGCGCAGCTGTGCTTGCTCAGACCAGGTTTTCCTAGGCAGGGAAAGCCAAAGGAACATATGACATCAGAACAACAGAAAGTGAGAAAGTCCTCCATTCCACTGGGCCTTAGGCCTGGGGCCTTGCTGCTTTAGTCTAAGAAAATTAAAAATGGGATTCTCCCCAGGGGCTCCTTCTTCAGGGAGTCCAGCTTTCGACCAGCTCCTGACTCATGCCGGGTACATACATCCCTCTGTCCACATTCACTGTCCTCCTATAGCTCAGAACACCACTTCTCTTGGCCTTTCCTTATCCCCTGACATCATTTCTGGTCTGCAATTTTGAATTTTCTCTTTTGCTATTACCTGAGCCAGCCTTTAACCTTGCTGAGTGGCCTGCCAGGGTCACCTGAGCTGTCCTCTGACATCCAGGCCATTGTGTTGTTAGTGTTTGGACTGCAAAGCTTCTCAGATTTAGAGCTTGAAGAATTATTTTTTTCTCTCTAGAATCCTTTATTTTACCTGTAGGTTTCTTTTTCTTTTCTTTTTATACAGAATATGAGATATTCCTTCAGGATCACAGATGTTATACAATAAGGGAATGCAGTATTAATTACATTCTTGTTTTACAGGGATGGTAACAGAATTTTAGCTTCATAATGGCAAAGCTGGTTTTCATAGCTCACGGTGCATTGCTTCATGGGGATAAACATACAGGGCCATGTGTCCTAGCTTTTGAAATCTGGTATCTTTCAGTAACACACTCCATTTTTTGTATAATCTGTGATGCTGGGCATGGGACTCGGTGAAATGTATTTCTCAGATTCCTTTGCTGGCTGCTTTTTTGTTAGTTTTTGCTGGTGGGAGACAGCAGAAAGGCTGGACACTGACAGAAGAAGAAATAGACTTTCTAATGTTTCTTTATTCTTGTTCATCTCTTCAGAGTCATTCAGGTGGCTTCAAGCCCCTTGGCTGCCACCAGCAGTTGAGTGTCACTATCTTTGGCAGGCAGTAGATAGGTCATGCTGTAGCCCTTTACCGGATAGTGTTGGACTCTTGATAATCAAGGCCTTGGCTAGGGTCATATCCTTCCACAGTAATCTGAGCAAAGCTTTGAGACCTCCGAATTTCAACACTAGCTGAAATAGATTTTTATGTCTTCAGTTCTGGAAACCCCTGTCTCTTCCTATTTGGATGTCATTTCCTGTGAGTCCTGCTGGTGCCCCATTCCCTTTTCATGCTGCAAATTATTCTCTGGGTTGCTGCAGTGGTCTCCTTTTATTCTTTCAGCCTTTGAAGCTATGAATAACAACCAGTCCTGTAGGTGGAATTTTCTTTCCCGGCCACCAGTCCCAAATAATCACACAGAGGCTTATATTAATTACAAATGTTTAGTCAATAGCTCAGGCTTATTACTAACTAGCTCTTGCAATTTAAATTCAGCATTTCTATTAATCTATATATTGCAGTACATCTCATGGCTTTACCTGTCCTTTAGCATGTCTTGCTCCACTCTTCTTCCTCCCAGCATTCTCCAGCATTTGGCTGTCCTACCGATGCTTCTTGCCCGGCTACTGGCCTGTCCATTCTTTATTAACCAATGAGAGCAACATATTCACAATGTACAGAATGATTATTCCACAGCACAGTCACAAATACTTCTTTAAGAAACCTATAATCTTCTTTTCTCTAGAGCAGAACCTGACTGGGACATCATGATCTTGAGTGTTGGTCTTTGAGTCAGGTCAACTCATTGGAAGAGTTTAAAAAAGAAAGGACTTGCTGCAAATCTTACTTATGTCATCATTTGGCACCTTGAGACTCTGCTGACAAGCTCGTCTTTCAGTATACATAGTGATTTGGATATGAAGAGTCCTTCTCTCCCCACTCCCCATGGTCCTACAAATGCTTGTGTGTTGAAGGCCTGGTTCTCAACTGGCTGCATTCTTTATGAAGGTGATCAGACAGGAGCAAACTTATTTCATTCATGGCTTAATCCACTGATCAGTTCCTGCTGAACTGGAATACTAAGAGATGAGCCTTGGCTAGGGTTAAGAAGCAGGTCATTGGGATGCACTTCTATCCTCTCCCATTCTTTCTCTGCTTCCTGTCCACCATTCCACTGTGGTACACTCTCTCACAATAGGCCCAGAGAAAGGGAACCAAGTAACAGTGAACTCTAAATTCTAGGCAACAAAGAAAGATAGATTCTGACTTCATTGGATCATCTGTCTTTTCTGTCATCATGACCTCATGTCTTTCAGCTAGAGGTTCTTGTTCTTAGAGAAGAGGAATGACTCAGGTGTCCCTCTGCCCTTTTCTAAGATGAAACTGAGACTGTTGCCTGGTCACTTTGAATATTCCAGGCACGTGACCAATTAAGCAAAGGACTACAAAATATTTGGATAGCTACTCCACAATGAGGGCTCCCTTTTAAAGGGCCAGGTTGGATTTTCTGTTTTGTAGGCAATATGGTCTCTGTCATAACTGTTCATGGCAGCTGTTCTCTCAACACTGTGAAAACAGGCACAGACAATACATAAGTAAACAAATGTGGCTCTGTTTTAAGGATGAATTAGGTGTGAAATTGGGCACTGGCTCTCAGTATCTTGGCTTTAGCTCCTGGTTTATAGACAAGTAACCAGAAATTACAGAGCATAGAGATAGTCATGAAATGCATGAATATTCAAGCATACAAATAGATATATGAGAGACCCTACCAAAAATGTTTCTTACAAAAGGATAAATTAAATTTTATAGATTTGTATGAAAATGTCACCATAAAACTCATTAGTTTATACAATTAATTTATGTTGCAGGGGGAGGGCCTGCTTGTTCATCTTGGCCACCTGGCTAGCTTCGCCCCAAAATAACCACACAGAAACTCTATTAATTAAATCATTGCTTAGCCCATTAGCTCTAGTTTTTTATTGGCTAATTCTTACATCATAATTTAACCCATTTCTACTAATCTATGCATCGCCACACAGCAGTGGCTTAACAGGTAAAATTGCAAGCATCTGTCTCTGGTGGATCCATGGCGTCTCTCTGACTCTACTTTTCTTCCTCCCAGAATTCAGTTCTGTCTTCTCCGCCTACCTAAGTTCTGCCCTAAAATATTCTAAAAGTATTGTGATATATTAAAAAGATATCTAAGAAGCTTATTAAAAAATTCAATATGACCGGGTGGTGGTAGGACACACTTTTAATCCCAGCACTCAGGGAGGCAGAGGCTGGTGGATCTCTTTAAGTTTGAGGCCAACCTGGTCTACAAAGCAAGTTCCAGGACAGCTAGGGCTACACAGAGAAACCCTGTCTCAAAGATAAACAATCAAACAAACAAAAAATGAAAAGCAGAACAACAGCAACACCAACGAAGAAATTCAATATGTAGTGTGGGGAGCACAAGAAGACCCGCGTGTGTGAAGTCGTGAGTGAAACTGCAGGGTTTGGCACAGCTGCGTCAGGGACTCCACAGCCTCAGAGCTGTGGGCAAAGGGAAACACCTCTTTCCCTGATCTGAGGTGAGGATCAGAGGGTTGGCAAAGGCATCCTCCATGTGTGGATATTGATAGAGTGTGCAGAAAATATTCACCATAATTTTCTCTCCATTGGATACTTGTGGTCCGATGACTTCTCTACATAGATTACTTTTACTGGGTTTAGGCAAACCTACTCCTTGTTCAGCTGTATGCAATAAACCCCTCTCCTTGTTCCACTGTGTGAAATAACTTCCCCCTTGTTGACTGTATATAATAAGCACCGAGCTTCCAAATGCTTCAATTTCTCCATCAGAGATCCCAGCCTGCCCAATCCCAGCTTTCCTTTCTGTGTGTCTGTCTGCGTTTGTCTTCTCTTCATTCCCTCACCATCCCAGTTAGGACTGTCCCCAGAGCCATGCTGGATGCTGCAGTGTAGAGGTTCACTTATAAAAAGCTAGATTATGAAGGAAGATTGAACACAGGCAGGGAATTTCACATGGTGTTTGAGAGTAAAGCGTCTTTTGGGCATAATAATAGTACTGTTTAAAAACCAAAGTCCACAGCCTTACACCTGGTAGGAGGTACTTAGAAGGAAATATTCTTATTTCATGGATTTGGTTTAATACGGCCTTATAAGAGAACTATGTGGGTATGTGATGGGAGGATGGGCTGAATGAAAAACAAGAGCTGGCGTTGACGTTCACTGAAACAGATTCTTGGGCACCGAGGTTTTGTTTTGCTGTTTTCTCTGCTTTTGTCTTTAAAATTTTTTCAAAAGGAGGAGTGAAAAATAGCAAAGCCAACTGTAGCTCAACAAAAAGCTTGGAGATATTCCCAGACTGATATTTCTACTACTTTGCTCTTTTATCATTTAAATTTTCACAGGATGAAAAGCACTTTAGACACTCAATGCTAAAACTATACCGCTTCATCACTTCTGCCCAAATCCAGTTTCAGATGGACCTAAGTCCTTGGGTAGGTGATTGCAGCACGCGGTGTTTTTGGCCAGGTTCTCCCGAGGTATGGTATAAGTCAGTGTGCGAGAGGACACGGATGCCCACTTTCTTCCCTGATTCTTTCCAGCAGAAGATGTGAGGACTGAAACGTCCATTTTCTTCCTTTTTCCTTTTGAACGTTAGTCACATATGCTGCGCCTTGAACGGTTTCGTGACCAGTCATGCCTAGCATCACCCTCAAGGACCATCTCCCTGACACATGTGACTACAACTACCTGAGATCATACTCCTGTACATCCGTGCCATGGCCCACATTCCGAGTTCTGCTTCCTGTTGTCCCATGCTATTCAGATAGGGAGAGCATGTCTCTGGAACCTCTCTACGCACTACTTTTAGGGGCTCGTAAATTTACAACACATGAATGACGTGACTTAGATCTCAGACCTATGCTCTGAGTTCAAAACGTGCCAAACTTTAGTACAAAACCCGAATTTTTGTGCAAAGCCAGAGAAGATAATGAGAAATAGACACTATACTGAGTTTAGCATCCCTGAATGTCCTTCAGAAGAACTGTCTGCTTCAAAGTCCTGTTGAGGCTTCCCTACCATTTGCCTTCACCTCTCCCTGAGATGGGCGAGCATAGGGAATAGCTTAGCCATCTGGGATTCTCTTTGAAATGGGGTATGCACACACTGCAGCCTTTGTGTATGTGCACAGTACACTCTCCACCCTTTACCTAGCAATGCACCTAGCAACCTGTTAGCAGTGTAGGAAACCACCTCCCTCCATCAAACTGCATGCATACCCTTTCTTAACTATGGAATACGTTTCTAGCTAAGGCTTCTGCTGCTGCAAAGAAACACCATAATCATGGCATCTCTTATAAAAGAAAACATTTAATTGAGGCTTGCTTACAGTTTCAGAGGTTTAGTCCATTATCACCACGTTGGGAAACACAGTGGCATGCTGGCAGGCATGGCGCTGGAGGAGGAACTGAGAGTCTTACGTTTTTGAGAGGTCTGCCTGCTTACCCATAGAGTGACACTTTCTCCAACGAGGCCACACCTACTCCAACAAAGCCACATCCACAAATAGTGCCACTCCCTATGGGAGCCATTTTCTTTCAACCTCACAAACAAGTTTCTCTTTCCTTTAATGACCAGGCCTGAACTGGTTTTAGGTGCTTGCACAATAAGGGTAATTATGCCCTCAGAGTGAACTCTTAGGGACAATCTCCTTCTTGGCATATTACATCTATCTATAATTGGGCATGCACCTGATTAATACTCAGATGTGCTTTCGGGCATGCGCCATGGAGAAATAGTTATATAATTTAATTGATCAATCAAAACGAGGACTCCAGTTGCTATTCTGCTTAGCAAGCAAACTTCTCCTTCTCTTGAAGGAGATACAAATTATGTCCTTGAAGCCCAGTGGTGGTGGCTCATGCCTTTAATCCCAGCACTCTTGAGGCAGAGGCAGGCAGATCTCCGTGAGTTCGAGGCTAGCCTGGTCTACAAGAGCTAGTTCCAGGACAGAGAAACCTTGCTCAAAAAAAAAAAAAAAAGAAAAACAAATCACAAATTATGTCCTTGAAGCCTTCACTCCCGTGGTCTGCTGTCGGTCCCGAGAGTGTGTTCCTTTCCAGTCTGTACTCTTGCTTTGCTTTGAATAAAGTATTCCTGCTACATTGCAAATCTGTGTGCGCCCATCTTTCATTCTTTTTTTTTTTTTTTTGGTTTTTTGAGACAGGGTTTCTCTGTGGTTTTGGAGCCTGTCCTGGCACTAGCTCTTGTAGACTAGGCTGGTCTCGAACTCACAGAGATCCGCCTGCCTCTGCCTCCCGAGTGCTGGGATTAAAGGCGTGTGCCACCACCGCCTGGCCCATCTTTCATTCTTGAATAAAAACCCAGAAACACATGGTCCAGACTCTGACCCTGGTAACAACAGCACTCGGAGTTTTGGTCTGACTGAAGTCCCCACTGCTCATCAGGTTCTGAGCCCCAGAGCCACCACTCTCCCTTTCTTCTCAGGGCCTGCCTCAGCACAGCTGGGTGCACAGGGGCCTTGCATTTCCCCTAGGAAAGGTGTGCTTTTATTTGTACACACAGAAGAGAAGAGATTTTTGTCTTTAATCCTGCTCGCTCAGGCATCCCCTATTCTAGGTCACTCCTAAAGCTGAAAGCTCATCGGCTTTTCCAGAGCTTATGAAAATGCTTAAGGCCTGGAGAGCCAAAGAAAAAGATTGGCTTCACACAAACAAAACTGCAAGGCTGGAAAACACCAATGTTAAATTAAATTTTTCCAAAAGAAAAGCCAACTGAAATAGCATATTACATGTAAAATGAAAACATGGGTAGATTCATTCTGTTTAATACAGTGTAAGGTGGGGCCTTCAAATGTAAGAGTCCAGGCCCTAAGTGGGTTAGAATGTGGCCTTAAGATTTGCAGAAGTGTTTAGATCCTGGAGTGGGCATAGGTCACACTGATGGCCCATCAGGCTAGCTGCCTTGACAGCAACCTTAAAAGAATGATATACTCGGTCCTGCGAATTTATGATTATCTTTCCTGGTCTGTTTCTTTTCTTTCTTTTTTTCTACTCAAGGAAGTAAGTTGCATTCAGAAGAATGGGGTTCCAGAAGCCTGAGGTAATGTAGTTTTAAGGTTAGCACCACCTTGTCCATGAAGGCATCTCAGAGCAAAAGTCTCCTCACTCTCTCCAGAGTCAAGACAGAAAGAAAATTTCACCCTCCTATCCTAGCGCAATCCTCTCACCTCTCCACATCACACCAAAAGGCAGTCCAATGAGCTTTAGATTTCAAATCAAACTCCTTGTCTTTGCTAAGATGGCACTCACATTCTATAGATCCAGGACTCTACCCCGACCCGGAGAGCCTTGAATCCAGGACCTGAAGCCCAAAGTGCTGTACCCTGTCTCACTTTGCATCTCACCAAATTACGAGCTAGCCGTGCTGTGTAAGAAGAGGAAAGCAGTGACCCAAAAGTGTTTGGAGTCTATGATGCCTTCTTTCATGAACAGTAACCCTCTGTGCAGGTCCTTGGTTGATGACACATAACCTTTACTGCACAGACCTCTCTTGGTCCTTACTCTGCAAGTCACATGTTTATTTCAGTGCACCAGTTCAGGTTGCCCTCAAAATAAGCTTGTTTGGGGTCCACACTCTCCATTTCCTTGAGGCTTTGGAATCCCCCAGGACTAGAAGCCATACTCTACTGCTTATTTGACTGTGTGTTAAGTCCTTCACTCTTTCTGAGTATAAGTGTCTATTTTAAATGGTGATTGTAGCTGTCCTGACAGCCACTGCAGGTTAGTTGATAAACACACGGGAGTCAGTGGTTGCTAGCAGTTATGTATGATACTTCACTGGGATTACCGTTTGCTGGGAAAGTGCCATTTATTTAAAAAGCCAAACTGATTTCACCCTAAGACCTCTCCAATAGCAAAGATGAAAGTCATTTCCATACACATGCCCAGTGGTAAGTAGGCAGGGGTAAGCTACAGGTACTGTAATTGCTAGGGGGTGTGGACTGTGAGGTGATGTGGGTTAATTACAACATAGAAGGAGAGGCCTGAGGCAGTAAACTCCAGAGGAGCAGGACTAAGCCAGCGATGTAGGCCAGAGCAGGCCTGAAGCTCCATGGGAGCGGGATTGAGTCGGACACCTAGGCTAGAGCAGACCTGAGGCAGTGAACTTCACAGGAGCAGGACTGAGGTGGCAAGCTCCATGGGAGCGGGATTGAACTAGTGACCTAGGCCAGACCAGGACTGAGTCAGCGATCTAGGCCAGAGCAGGCCTGGGATGGTGAACTCCAGGGGAGCAGGAGCTGATCCAGACTAGGGACATTTGCAGAAGCAGGACTGGGCCAGTGACCTCAGCCAGAGCCAGCCTGAGACAGCAAGCTCCGTGGAAGCAGGAATAAATCCAGAACAGGAACATTTGCAGTGGCAGGACTGAGCTAGCAACCTGGGCTGGAGCAGACCTGAGACAGTGAATTCCACAGGAGCAGGTACAGGGGCACAACTGCTGAGCAAGTGGGCCAGAGCCAGAGATCACTGTGGGTCCAGGGGTGAATTTGGGATCTTCAAGGGAGTAGACTGAGCCAGGACCCCTGTGGGTCTGGGCATGAGTCTGAGAAACTTCCAGGAATTAGGCCTGAGCCAGGACCTCTATGGGTCTGGGCATGAGTCTGGGACCTCGAAGGAGTAGGCTTGAACCAGAACCTCTGCGAGTCTGGGCATCAGTCTGGGACCTCTGAGGGAATAGGCAGGAACCAGAAAACTCTGTGGGTCTGGGCATGAGTCTGGGACCTCTGAGGGAGTAGGCCTGAGTCAGGTCTTCTGCGGGTCCAGGCACACCCAAGTCTGGGACCTCCAAGAGAGAAGATCAGAGCCAGAGACATTTGTAGGATGAACCCCAAATCAGGGACCCCTGCAGAAGCAGATCCAGACCAGGGACATTTAAAGAAACAGGTCTGAGTTGGCAACCTAGGCCAGAGCAGGCCTGAGACAGCAAACTCCACAGGAACTGAGCAAACCCCAGGAATGGGATAATTGAAATCTTGGCACTGACTGCACCACAAGAAGCAACCATCTGAGCCTTGGATCCACTGGTGCCTAGAAGATTAATCTCCAGAGTCAGAGACAGATCCAATCACACAAATTAGAGGAAAAAATGAGTAGTAGAAAAGGTAAGAACACATGCAACACCACAAAGAGCAACACAACACCAGTAAAATCTAGAGATCCTAAAACAGCAAGACTTGAACAACCAAATATAGATGAAGCAGAAGAAAATGACATAAAAAATAACTTCAGGAGAATATTTGAGATTCTTAAAGAGGAAATGAAAAATTCCCTCAAGAAATAGAGGAAAAGACAAACAAAAAATTGGAAGATATCAGTAAATCCCTTAAAGAAAAGAAAAAAGCAAAAAGCAATCAAACATCTGAAAGAAACTATTCAAGACTTGAAAACTGAAATAAAGGCAATAAAGAAAAAATAAGGCTAGGGAATTATAGAAACAGAAATAATGAGAAAATGATCAGGAACCACAAATGCAAATATAAACAGCAGAATACAAGAGACAGAAGCGAGAATCTCAAGCACTGATGCTACAATAGAGGAAATAGACTCATCAGTAAAGGAAAACAATAAGTCTAACAAAAGCTTAACCCAAAATATCCAGGAAATATAGGACACCATGAAAAGAACAAACCTAAGAATAATAGGTATAGAAGAAGGAGAAGTTCAACTCAAAAGCACAGAAAATATATTTAACAAAATTATAGAAGAAAACTTTCCCAACCCAAAGAAAGATATGCCTATGAAGATACAAGAAGCATACAGAACACCAAAAGACTGGATTAAAAAAAGTCCCCTCATCAAAACACTAAACATACAGAATAAAGAATATTAAGAACTACAAAGGAAAAAGCCCAAGTAACATATAAAGGCAGACCTAACAGAATTACACCTGACTTCTCAATGGAGACAATGAAAGCCAGAAGGTCATCATCAAGCATTATGCAGACATTAAGAGACCATGGATGCCAGCCCAGACTACTATACCCAGCAAAACTTTCAATCACCATAGAAGGACAAAACAATATATTCCATGACAAAACCAGATTCTACCAATACCTAACCACAAACTGAGCCCTACACAAAGTACTAGAAGGAAAACTCCAACCCAAGGAAGTTGGTTACATCAACAAAAACACAATTGATGATCTCACAGCAGCATATCCCAAAGAAAGGAAAAATACACAAACCAGCATTACCAACAATGAAAACTAAATTAACAGGAGAGAGCAATCACTGGACATTAATATCACTTAATATAAATGGACTCAACTCACTATAAAGAGGCACAGGGCTAACAGATACAAAACAGAATCCATCCTTCTTCTGGATACAAGAAACACACCTCAACCTCAAAGACAGACATCGCCTCAGAGTAAAGTGTTGGGAAAAAATTTTCCAATGAAATGGAACTAAGAAACAAGCTGGTGTAGCTATTCTAATATCTAACAAAATAGACTTCAAGCTAAAATACATCAAAAGAGACAAAGAAGGACATTTTATATTAGTCACAGGAAAAAAAATCCATCAAGAGAAAATCTCAATTCTGAACATCTATGTCCCAAATATGTAAAAATAAAACCACTTCTAAAGCTTAAATCATGCATTAAACCCACCCACTAACAGTGGGAGACTTCAAAACTCCACTCTCACTACTGGACAGGTCAATCAGACAAAAAATAAACAAAAAAGTAATGGAACTAACAAATGTTTTAACTCAAATGGACTTAACAGGTATCTATAGAATAGTCCGTCCAAACAGGAAAGAATATACCTTCTTCTCAGCACCTCATGGAACCTTCTCAAAAATTGACCACATACTCAGTTACAAAACAAACCTCAACAGATACAATATAAAAAAACCCTGGAATAATCAGATCATCATGGCTTAAAACTAGAATTCAACAGCAATACTAATTTCAGAAAGCCCACAAACACGTGGAAATTAAACAGTGCTCACCTGAATCTTCAATGGGTCAAGGAAGAAATAAAGGGAGAAATTAAAGACTTCCTAAAATTCAATGAAAATTATCATACAACATACCCAAATTTATGGGACATAATGAAAGCAGTGTTAAGAGGAAAGTTCATAGCACTAAATGCCTACATAAAGAAGCTGAAAAAAATTCCACCCTAGTGAATTAACAGAACATTTGAAAAATTTAGAAGAAAAAGCAGCAAACTCACCTAAGAGAACTAGATGGCAGGAAATAATCAAATTGAGAACTGAAATCAACAAAATAGAAGCAAAGAAAATAATACAAAGGATCAATGAGACAAAGAGTTGGTTCTTTGAGAAAACCAACAAAATAGATAAACTTTATCCAAACTAACCACAGGGCAGAGAGAGAAAATCCACATTAACAAAATAAGAAATAAAAAGGGGGACATAACAACAGACATAGAGGAAATCCAGAGAATCATCAGGTCATATTTTGATTTGCATTTCTCTGACAGCTAAGGATGTGTCTTTCAGCCATTTTCTAAGCTAATTATTTGTAAAGCAAGGCCCTCAGGCATTGCCAATGCTATTGTTCTTTGTGCCAACAGAGGAGAGTTTGATTTTTAAATTCTCCAGAGATACCCTCTCCTAGATGCCCATGAGGAGATTCAGACATTTTTCACACATGTATTTTTGAGTGGTTGCATCTAACTTTGGAGTTTGGAGAATCTGGAATTTGGCCACTTAGTGCCAAGTTCCACTTCTCAGTTATGATCTCTGTTTAGTACTTTAGCTCCTTGTGCCTCAGCATCCTTGGGTGTAAAATAGGAAGGAAAAACAATACCTCCTAGAGTGTGGTTAAAGATTACAGGAGTTTGGTTGGTTCTACTTCATGTAAGCACATTATTCTTTCAGGAAAATCAGAATTTTAGACAGCTATAGGCAATGTGTGAATTATCATGAAGTCAGCCATTGTTTCTCTTCTTACAATTTCAATGAGGATGGATGGCTTGGTGGTTAGGAGTTGTTCATGCTGGTGCAGAGGACCAGGTCTCAGTTCTCAGCACCCTCATGGTGGTCTAAAACCATTGGAAATTCAGTTTCAGGGGCTCTAACACCCTCTTCTGGCCTCCATGGGTACTGTGTGTGCGTGCACACATGCACACACACACACGTGTGCACGTATGCACATGTATGTGCAAGTGCCCATGCTGGCCAAACACCTGCACACATACAATAAAAGTAAATTTTAAGCTGGATAATGGTGGTGCACATCTTTAGTCCCAGCACTTGAGAGGCAAAGGCAGAAGGATCTCTATGAATTTGAGGCCCACCTAGTCTACAGAGTGAATTCCAAATCAGCCAAAGCTACACAAAGAAACCCTGTCTCAAAAAACACAAATAAATAAATTTAAATTTAGTGAGGAAATACTTCACATGTTTTAGATTAGACTGCCAACTCTCATGATTCAATAGTCTCTTCTTAAAAAATTCAAATAAGCCTTAATTCATAAGAGACAAATAAATGTGCAGCTGAAGATTCCAGTTTGTCTTTATGTGTGGACTCAAAAATACGGTGTCCCAGGGAGGAAGTGTGCTTCTGTTTTCTGATAGTTCCTCTCAGGTAGGCTGCTACTGCCTCTGCCTCCTGTCACATGACCTTGTAACCTTGGTGCTTCCCATGAAGCTGGCCTCATGGGCACCCTGCTACCTCTCAGTTGTTCCCCTGAAAGCAGGCAGCATCTGAGTGGCAGCTCACCTTCCCAACACTCCCTGCTCCTGGTCATCTTCCCACCACTCCCTGTCCCTGGTCATCTTCCCACCACTCCCTGTCCCTGGTCATCATCCCACCACTCCCTGTCCCTGGTCATCTTCCCACCACTCCCTGTCCCTGGTCATCTTCCCACCACTCCCTGTCCCTCGTCATCATCCCACTACTCCCTGCTCCTGGCTTTCCAGCTCTCAGTTCAATAGATTCTGATTCATTGCTGTTCCCACTTTAATAGATACCCTTCTTGTCAGCATGTCATGGGTTAACGTGGTCTTCTTTCTCCCTGTGGTTCATGTCAAGGCCACAGGGGACAGGCGCTTGCCCCTTGCCCTCATCAGTTCTGGGAGTTCTGATCCACTGCAGAGAGACAACTTTAATTCTTCACTCTATCTTTCTCCCAGGAGGATGGCCAGGTTCATTATCTAGTGTCTTCTCGATTTGGAAAATAACTTGAAGTTTTCAACAAGTCCAGGGGATGACCTCTCTGTAAAATTCAGGAGACAGAGGCAAACCATCCGTTGCTGTGGATACCACTGGATGGAGCGGCATAGCAAAGCTCTCCTCTCACCAGAGAAATCTTTACAAAGCCTTGTGTCTCTAACTCTCTCAACTTTTTATATATTTCGGCTGTGGTTTCATTCTGCTCTGTACCCTATTAGTCAAAACAGAGGTGGGAAAGATAGCTTTTTAAGACCGTGATTTTTTTTGAAAGAATAATTGAGAACAATAAGCCCACAGATTTCAATTTCTCTGTTTTTGTTCCCTTCTTTCTATCTTACCCTACCAGCAAAAGAAGAAACATTTCTGTCAGTCTCTCTGCTTAAAATGCTTGGAAGAATGCCAGAGAAGACTCGCCTACACAGAAGCAATCAGAAATTATTAAATGATAGCTGGGTCTGATTCAGGTAAGAAGAGGTCAGAAATCCCAGCTCAGTTTCAACCTATTTTCTTGGATGATTGTTTCAGTTAACTGCTGGGAAAGGCTGCCCCCGTCTAGCCTTAGAGGCTTGCTTTAAATCTTTTCAAATGGATAGCTGCAGGATCTCAGAATGAACATTTCAAGATTTAATAGCGGCTTTGCTGAGAGCAAGCAAGCCCTAATGTTTTAACTGCAAGACTAATTAGGAATATGGATTTATATTAATGGAAGCCATAGGTTTGCTGAGGGACTGTAGAGCATTTCCTTAAACAAGAATGACTCAGTCAGAAATTCTTGCATTTCACTAGCGCAACCCTGGTCTTCCTTCCTTTACCCCCTTAAAACCAGTGCCAACCACTGGTTAATTAACGGCTGTGAAGGAGGATGTTTGTACAGGTGAATATTTGGTGTGGATGGGGTGTGGGAAGGCACGTGCTTTTTAAACAAACTCCAGGTAGATTTGTGATCCTTCTATACCTTCTGAAGAACAGCTCGATGTAATACATCTTGGGCTTTAAATGATGTGCCCTAAGGAACAACCAGCACTCCAGATGCTCCACGGTGCAGTCTTTGCTAAGTCATTCTTTGCACGTCTGGTAGAACTTCATGAAATTCCTTCAAATTGAAATATGACTTTGTATCTAGCATTACAGAAAATGTCTAAAGGAACAGAGGCATGGAGGATGAGGTAGTTAAATTAGTTCCCTGTTTGTTTTAAACTCTATGTAAGAAGGGGGTTTTAAATTTTACTTTTTTATTTCTTTTCTCTATGTGAATGCATGTGGCATACGTGCACATGTGTGTGTGTGTGGTGTGGGTGTAGAGCCAAGAGGAGGCCGGTGGCTGTTCTGCTATACCATTCTCGGCATAATTACCTCGGGACTGGGTTTCTCACTGAACCAGGAGCCAGACTGGTGGCACCAAGCCTCATCAATCCCTCATTTCTGTCCAATACGACATTGCAGTCACAGGTGTGTATGTGACCATGTCCAGGCTGTACATGGGTTCTGGGGATTTGAAACAGTGTCCTCATGTTTATGCAGCAAGTGCGCTTACCACTGAGCCATCTCTCCACCCCATTTTAACAGTGGTTAATGCTGAGTAGTAGAAGTCTGAGTAACTTACCCAAGTCTACCTTGTTTCCCACTTTTCCATGATGGGTTTGAATTCTGAGCGTTTGAAAAGAAAATAATAAGTAGATTTTACTTTTGGTTGTGAGCCTAGCTTTTGATTACTGACCCATCTTTCCACACAGAAGCTAGTTCTAAGAGGCAAATTCATAGCTCTGAGTGCCAGAGAGAGAGAGAGAGAGAGAGAGAGAGAGAGAGAGAGAGAGAGAGATCCTATTAGCAACTTAATAGCACACCTGAAAGCTAAACTCTAAAGCAAAAAGAAGAAATCACAGGCTGGAAAGATGGTTCAGTGGTTAAGAGCACTGTCTGCTCTTTCAAAGGTCCCGATTTCAATTCCCAGCAACCACATGGTGGCTCGCAATTATCTGCAATGAGATCTGGTGCCCTCTTCTGGCCTGCAGGCACACATGAACACAGAACACTGTATATAGAATAAATGACTAGGTTTTATGTGATCCAGGGTCAAGAAACATCAGAAGCAAAAGTGTTACACATCCAACATTAAATAAGATAAATACAATGAGAAAAACATAGCTTAGTATTGACAGGAAAAGATCCAGAATCCTTTCTTCTAAGCATGTCACTGGTTTCAAATATACAATTTCCCAGTCAGAGGTAAATATTACACATTTACAAACAATGTACATGATTGCCTTGGACTCAATGAAATTAATATTGGTCATCCTGGAATGACTACCAGCAGTTATATGTGATGCCCTTAATTCTGTTGTTTATGCTAAAGAGAGAACTGAGATCACACTCATCTCTTCACTGACAGGCACAAAGAGACAAAGTTTCATGGAGGTCAATGGAAAATAGTGAGTCTGTGTTAAGAGGAGAAAAGAAAAAGCTAATGCACTGAGGGCAGATTGCCTTCTCAGACGGTGATTATCAAGTCTACCATCCTCCTTCAGCCATCTACTCTCTGAGTTATCTTTGTAGTTGACCTGAGGACTTGACCTAAGAGAAACCACTGATAGATGTGTAACTCTGTAGGTAAAGTAGTCCCATGGTGGCTACCACACCAAGTACTTAAAGTGGGAGAGGGAAAGGAGCATGCTCTTTCTGATGGGTCCCACCCAAAGCAGTGAACTCTGAGCGCAAGCTGAAGAGCCTGGCCTGGAACGTGCATTGTGAAAACAGACGATAGGAAACTGGCATTGTTTTGCAAGTGCATGCAGCTTTGCTAAAAACTAGAGATAAATTTAAATTGATCAGCAGCACGTTTTGCTCCAAGATGGGAAGCCAATTATAATAAAGAGGCTAAGCCTAAATTAATACTTTTGTTTGAGAGAATTTCAACAAAACCTACCAAGCAAAATGATTTCAATGTTCATCTAGAACAGGGGTCTGCAAGTTGAAACTCATAGGTTACATCTACTTTTGCCCTGCTTTTATAGATAAAATTATATTGACACACAAGTTGTAGCCATTTGTTTCCATGTTGTCTATGAGAGACACTGTATGTTGTAACATGACAAAATTCAGTAGCTGTGACAGAAGCCATGACATCTACAAACCCTGAACTATTACTATTTATGGAAGATTGTCAGTCACAGATCTAAAGGAAATGCCCTCTCTAGACCAGGCTGGCCTTGAACTCACAGAGATCCACCTGCCTCTGCTTCCAGAGTGCTTGGATTAAAGGCATGAGTTATCACCACCTGACTAAAATGCATTTTCTTTTTTTTTTTTTGGTTTTTCGAGACAGGGTTTCTCTGTGGCTTTGAAGCAAATGCATTTTCTTATACTTTAAAATATTATTTTGGTTATTTATTTTATGTGTTCAAGTATTTTTATCTGTATATATTTTATGTACCGTGTACATGCCTGGTACCCATGGATACTAGAAGTAGAAACTGAATCCCCTGGAACTGAAGTTATGGGTGCTTGTGAGCTGCCATGTGGGTGCTGGGAACTGAACTTGGATCTTCTGCAAGAGCAACAAGTGCTCTTAACTGATGGGGCATCTTTCCAGTCCCCCCTTTAAATTTTTAAAAAATATAATGTTACAATAGATACAAGCAGAAATTTATTGTTCACCAGACTGAACGGGTATGGCCCAAGTTGTAACCATTTCTACTTGTACAAATATAACTTTCTGTTTAAAATACTTCTTATTTTGTCACTATATTAAAGTTATATATATAGTATATATATACTATATATAAAGTGTAGTTAATCATATACTGCTCAGTTGGGATAAATATGAGTCCATGTATTTACATAAAAAATATAAATATCTCTGAATATGTCTACGAAAATAAATGAACTCATGAATAAGGATGAATTTTTAAGAAATTAAAACATATGCTGAAGTTACAACACGGCAAAGGGCCAGCTTCACACACGACAGGCACCTGGCTGCTTCTGTAGCACAATCTACTTAGTCATTTATCCATTCATCAAGGACAGAGAGAAGTAACAAGACCTTATCAGTAGCTGTCCCCCAACAGGAAATTGCCAGAGATTTTCTTTTTTTTTCTTTTGGTCATTTTAGTTATTTAATGACTTTAAATCATCTATGTAACTTTTAAAAAAAGTTATTTTAGAGCTAGAGAGATCTCGGCTTCCATGAGCACAAACTGCTCTTACAGAGGACTCTCAGTTTTCAGCACCCACACTGGGCGGTTCACAACTGTGGGACCCTAAGGGATCCAATGCCCTCTTCTGGCCTTTTCAGACATGTGCACATGCTTTAATTAAAAACAACAGAAACAATACTTTTATTAGAATGAAGAAGCAAATGGAAAATTATAGCACGGCTACCCCTCAGGAAGACAGATCTGCTGCAAGTTGTCCTGAGGAGATATGAGAAGTAATTACAATTTGGTCACTTTAATGAAATAATATATTTTCCCTCTCAGAATTCCTTCCTCCTAGTGTTTTTGACATGGGTCATCATGAGCTCTTGACACATCTCTTAAACTATCTCAGTCCTGAATTAGAAAGACATAATTTTCCATTTTCTTCTTGCCTGCCTTTTTCTTTGAATGTTGGCCAAAACCTAACTATGCTCCTCCCCAACCCTCCCCATGCTTTGGGTTCCTTATTCTCTCTCTCAAGCTCCTTGTCCGTTTTTGGCCATGAGACTGCTAATACTTTATGTGATTGACCTCCTTGCCTCATTCAAATGGTACAGCTTTCTCTCTTCTGTGTCTCCATCTTTTTTCTCTTGACAGCTGCAGAGATTTAGTTTGCCTGCCCAGGGTTTTCCCTTTTAAACTTAAATAAAATTGCCCCTGAGTTTCAAAATATAAAATAAACATCATTCTTATTAGAAATAAGAGGCAAAGGGAAAATTGGAAATTTAAAAAATAATAGATACAGAAAATCTTTAACCTTCCATTCCCTGCGTTATATAAGTCAGTCTAAAAAGAAACGAATCTTCAATTTAACACGGTCCAGAGTCACAAAGAAGAGTCACTAAAGAATAAAAATTGTTGAGCATATTTGGGCTGGAGAGATGACTCGGTGCTTAAGAGCATCGCTGTTCTTGCAGAGGACCCAAGTTTGTTGCCAGCAACTACAAAGGTGGCTCACAAGCACCTGTAACCCCAATTCCAGGGGATCTGATGCCTTCTTTTGACCTCTGTGGGGACCAGGTTCACATATGGTGCACAGTTGAGCATGCAGGGAAAACACTCATACGCATAAAATAACATAAATAAACCTAAAATGATTTTTAAAAAGTTGAGCCTCCTAGAAATCAAAGTACTACATTAACAGCAGATTTGGTTCTCCTTGTCGAGGTAGCCAGAGATTTCGTAAACCAAACCATTCAGTGCAGAGCACTGGCAAGTTTGTGGCAGAACCTACACTAACATTTCCTCTGTTTTACGAACAGACTGATTTTAGTTAGAGCAATACCTTTTCCAGACTTCCTTTACCACTCACAATTTCACAGAAGAAAGAACAGGAAGAGGGACAGTGATGCCCTATGACGGTAGGGTCTGCTTTCTACCCCAATACCTCTTTTCCTATGAACTCAAGCACAGACAGTGATTAGAGGATATGTCTGTTTATCATATTTGCTACAGAAAAAAATCAGAGCAATCTGATTGTCCAACTTTATATTATGGTTCAAAGAAAGCTGCTACACTTGTGCGTTATCCACAGTTGCTGAAGTCGTGCTGTGGAAGAGTATTGTGTGTTTGGGAAATTGTTCTTTATGAGTACTTAAATAAGATTAAAAATGGAATATCAGTTTTACAGCATATCTGTAAAAATGTAAACAAATAAAATCCTGGCAGAACACATACCCCTATATTAATATTAGTTACTTTTAGATGACAAGAACCTATCATTCATTTTTATTTTCCCATGTTTTCTGTATTGCACACTAGTGAGGCAATTAGAGAAACATTGCCGAAGTCCAACTGCTCAGAAGCTGTAAATTAGCTGCAATTTATGACTAAATTCTTAGAAACCGTTCTGTAGAATCCTGGTTAGCTAATAATTATGTTTGTTTTAAATAGCACTTATACATGCGAAGAAGAAAAGCTCCTAATTAAAATAAATGAATGTACCATGAGTGAAAATAATTGGGTGAGTCCTGGGTCAGTATTGTAAATTTGTTATTTGTATGAATTGATATCATCTACATCTCAACGGATTAGAAGGCACTCTTTTCAAAAGCATGGAGGGGAAAGGGCATTTATAGATCAGGGAGCCTGAGAGAAAAATGTGCCCCAAAGTCAAAGGGAACCTTGTGATGAGTGTCCAGAGAAAGATGGGTTTCAAAGGAGCCAATTATCCTCTAAGGTTTGGCATTCTGCAGCAACTTTGCACTTCCTAAGGAAGACTACGAAGCAGGAGTTAAGAGCACAGACCTCATCGAGTGAGCTGGATATTATGAGTAATGTTTCTGTGAACATAGTTGAATAAGTGTCTTTGTGGTAAGATTGTGCATCCTTTGGGCATATGCCCAAGAGTGGTATTGCTGGGTCTTGAGATAGACTGATTCCCAATTCTCTGAGAAACTGCCATACTGAGTGGCTGTACAAGTTTGCACTCTCATCAGCAATGGAAGATTGCTCCCCTGACTCCACATCCTCTCCAACATAAGCTGTCATCAATGTTTTTATTCTTAGCCATTCTGACAGGTGTGATATGGTATCTCAGAGTTGTTTTGATTTGCATTTCCCCAATAACTAAGGATGTTGAACAAATCTTTAAGTGTATTTTGGCCATTAGAGAGGCTTCTGTTGAGAATCTGTTTAAATCTGTACCTCATTTTTCAATTGGATTATTTGGTATTTTGATGTCAAGCTTCTTGAGTTCTTTATACATTTTGGAGATCAGTCCTCTGTCAGATGTGGGGTTGGTGAACATCTTTTTACCATTCTGTAGGCTGCCTTTTTGTCTTATTGTCAGTGTTCTTTGCCTTACAGAAGATTTTCAGTTTCAGGAGGTCCTATTTATTAACTGTGGATTTTAGTGTCTGTGCTACTGGTGTTCTATTCAGGAAGTGGTCTCCTGTGCCAATGTGTTCAAGGATACTTCTCTCTTTCTCTTCTATAAGGTTCAGCGTAACTGGATTTATGTTGAGGTCTTTGATTTACTTGGACTTGAGTTTTGTGCAAGGTGATAGATACGGATCTATTTACATTTTTCTACATGCTAACATCCAGTTATGCCAACACCATTTGTTGAAGATGCTTTCTTTTCTCCATTGTATAATTTTGGACTCTCTCTCTCTCTTTCTCTCTCTCTCTCTTTTTAAATTAACTCCTCTTCTCAACTTGTAGTTTCCTGATTTTGCATTAATGAAGTCTTCCTGAAAACAATACTCTCATAGATTTCTTTATTTTGTTCCCTTAAGTTTAATATGTAGTATTATCATGGTAAGATTTGAGATCAATAAGGGCTTTGCACTTAAATACTCTCTTCTTTGAGGAGAAATAAGGATATAATGGAAGGGAAATGGGAAAAGATACCTATAGGGCCGTTGTTCTCAACCTTTCTATTGCTGCCACCCTTTAATACAGTTTCCCACATCATGGTGACCCCCAACTATAAACTTATTTTGTTGCTACTTCAGAGCTGTAATTTTGCTACTACTGTGAATCACAATGCAAATATCTGTTTTTCAATGATTGTAAGGGACCCCCGTGAAAGAGTCATTCGACCTCTAGACGTGTCTTGACCCAGAGGTTGAGAACTACTGTTATATGTTGATAAGAAGATGTAAATGAAGAAGTTTGGGACTGGAAAACTGATTCCTTTGTGGCTACCAATAATCACACAGTTTAAGTGTTAGGCACTCTTAGGTAGATACATGTTCCTGTTTGAAGATCAGTTAGGGGAAACGGGATCGCTTTGGTCAGTGGTAAAGTTCTGGTGGAAGAGCAGAAAAGCAAGTTAATTAGTATTATAGGTATATAATAAAGGCTAATTCATGTAGTAATTAGCACATGTAATGTCTTGTTAAGTTTAAGAAGTATGGTGTGTAATCATAAATAATAAGAAAACCAATGATTTTTATCACACCAGAGTGGAGAAAGTAGGATGTTGTCATATACTTCAGAAGAAGCTAGGAGTACCTTAAATAGTATGCCCAGAGTGAAACAACAAAAAAAAGGGACTGGTTTGAAATATATAGAAATAGAAATCTCAGGTATAAAAGAGCATGGAGACTATTTTATTTTGTGTGTGTGTGTGTGTTTGCCTGCGGGTATGTCTGTGCACCATGTGTGCAGTGCCCATAGAGGCCAGAAGAGGGCATCAGATGCTCCTAAAACTAGAGTTATGGACAATGTGAGCCATCAAACCCTGGTCCTCTGGAAGAGCAGTGACTGTTCTTAACCACTGAGCCATTTCTCTAGGCCCTGGATTTGCATCCTCTTACCACCCTGCTTTATTCTGAATCCAAGTAAATATTCTTGTTTTAAGGTCAATATTTTTAGAGCATGGCAGAGTTCAGAAGATAAGCTACAGTTAAAAAATGACATTACAACAGTTTCAAAGACCATGACTTTTCTGTTTATTTTAGTTTGGCATCTGAAGCATTAAGTCTGCTATGCAACTCACTTAACTGCATTTAAATACTTCTAGTTAATTAGAACCAAAACTGCTGCATGACTTTCTAACGTCTTTCTATGGTGCTCTTGTTACATGTATTTTTCCTCATTAGAAATAATGAGACCACTTGTCTACTCCTAATTAGAGATTTAGCTACTGTTTTGCAAGGAGATAACAAAGCATTTCAAGATTAAATATCTATTTGCTAAAAATCAAGATACTTTTTATAAACATTATTTGGTGACTATCGTTTTGCATAAGTGCCATCTTCTAATAGCACTTAAAACAGAACTCCTGAGAAAAGCTTTCTGCTATTTTATGACTAAGAGAGTTATTGGGTAGAGCCTCCATGATACGTCTCTGTGTTGTGAAACTGTTTGCTTGGGATTGAAACATTCCCCTCTGAAGGGAGGAGAGAGGCCCACAAGACTCAGGAAGCTCACAAAACTGGGAAGACTCTGGGGGCTCCTCTCCAAAGTGAAAGAAATACTAAGTACTTGCTGAAAGGAATGGCACTCTGCTTGAGTGGTGTGGTTGCCTAAAAGTTTTTCATGTTCCTGTGAGTCATTCCCCAATCCACATGTCTGTAACCCCAATAAATTTCATTGCTTCGCCAAGTCAGCCTTGGGTAGAATCATTTCTTGAATCTGTTGCTGTCTTCCAGGGTTGGAAGATGTGGGGACATGGGATCTGATTCCATTCCATCACGAATTACTGACAGAGGAATTAAAACTTGCACTCTGTCTATGGATACTAGATGTCACGTAATGAAAGAAAAAAAGGGTAGGTTTTCATGAATCCTATTGTGATATCAATATAAAATGCTCCTCCCTCCTGTATCAAAGTGATGGGACTAGGAAGATAGTGAATGACCCAGGGTTGATCTACTATTATTTCGTAATTTGATGTTACTGCTGGAAGATGGTGGAGACTTTGAGGTTGGAAGAAGTAGGTCTCTGTCTAATTCTCATGTTTTCTTCTTTTCAATACACAGGCTCAGAATCAAGAGTACCAAATGACCATGGCCAAATTCTGAAACTGTGCACCAAAACCAAACTGTTTATCCTTAAATTATTTTTTTGGGGGGGGTTGGTATTTGTCACAGGGATGAGAGGGATATCAAAAGAAATAATGATATATAAAAAATCACAGTAACTCCCAAAGATAAAGGTATCCAAATGAGAAATATTCATTCATAAAAAGCATACTCTAGAGAGGAAGGAAGAAGGTGGTTCAAACATGCCTACTGGATGCCTACAGCTCAACCACACTGAATATGGCAGGTAGGTGCATGATTTCAGGGAGAGGCCACATGAATAGGGAAAACAGGAGCATAGAGTAGTTGGTTTTTTCTCCATGCTTTTTGAGGGTCCACCTATTTCTAGCCAGTTTTTCTTAAATTATCCCATCTAATTTTTTTTTAACCTCTGGGCTTTTATCTTTCTCTGTTCTATATACCTCTCTTTTCTTCTTACTCCGTGACTGGCTGTGTGGCTGACCCTTAGTGTGGCTTCCTCTCCTCCTTTTCCTGCTCCGTCTTCTTTGTCCCCTCCTATTTATTCTCTCTGCCTGTCATCCCCATCTATTTTTCTCTCCTGCCTAGCTATTGGGCATTCAGCTTTTTATTAGACCAATCAAGTGTTTTAGATAGGTAAAGTAACACAGATTTACAGAGCTAACAAATGCAACATAAAAGAATGCAACATATTTTTGCATCATTAAGCAAATATTCTACAGCATAAAGAAATTTAACACATTTTAAATTGATATTCCACAACAACACAGACCAGGGAAAAGAAACAAAGAACTCTAAGATCAGACACTTGGCAAAAGGGTTGGTGTGGTGGTTTGAATGAGATGCCACCTATACGTCTTGAGAATTGAAACCTTGATCCTCAGTTAGTGGCTGTCTAGGGAGGATTAGGAGATATGGCCTAGCTGAAACTATGCCATGGGAGTGGAGCTTTGAGAAGTCAAAAGACTCATATCATTTTGAATTAGCTCTCTGCTTCCTGTTTGTGGGTCAATGTGTGAACTCTAAAGTTTCATGCCTGCCTGCTGCCATGCTCTCCACTGTGATGGTGATGGATTCTCATCCCTCTGGAATCATAAGCTCCAAAGAAACCTTTCCTTCTATAAATTGCCTTGGTCATGGTGTTTTATCACAGCAATGGAAATGTAACTAAGATAGTACAGAAGGAAAAAAATTTCCGAAGCAGAGAGAGAGCCCACTATGGACACAGATTCTAATAATCTGAAACAGTAGTGTTTAAGGTGAGAGGACTGTGCTGTGATCTATACAGCAAACACACGTTCAAGGAAAGCCCCCCATGGTGCTTCTGGGCTGGTACTGTGGGGTGTCTACCACTTAAGATTTTTTTTCCATCAGAGACTTACACTTTCTTTTAATCTCAAAGTCACAATGTCCTCCCCATGGTTAAGCAAGGAAGCAAATCTAACATGAAAGTATGGGCCCAGGAAACTGGCTGTGGCTTGCGCATTGATTCATAGCTATAGGTCTTCATGATGGGAAGTGTGAACTGCAAACAAGAGGGAACTGGAGGGTGCTTTCATTTGGGAAACATTGTGTGGCTGTGCTCTGGGAATTTAAGGGGGACCAGTGGACAGGGATCACAAAGTACCCACATCTTGCCCAGCCCCCTCAGTGCGGATCACCTCCAGAGCCCTAGCAACATCTGGTGACTCCCTTTCAATAACTGGATGCAAAGACATCAAACTGATTGTGATAAAAGTTGAATTGAAGAGGTGATCAATGACTTCGAAGAAGATACAAATTGACTTGTGAATAAAAGAAATAAATTCGTTCAGGATTTGAGTGAGATGTTTTCTGATGAGAAAAGCCTGAAGGATTAAAAAAAAAAAGGATATCTTGGCAAAGGAATGCTCAATAAATGAAGTCCAGGAACTCAACATCATCTGCCATAAGGGAAATGCAATTCAAAAGTACATTGAGGTTTCATCTCACTGTAGTTAGAGTGGATGTCATCAAGAAAACAAGAACCAATGCTCAGGAGGCTGGTAAAGACACAAGGACCCTAGCATCTTGCTGGTGGGAGTATAAATTCAACCAGCCACCATGGCAACCTGTATGGAGTTCCTTCAAGTAAAATAGAGTTCCTCCAAAATACAGCAATACCACCTCTGGGAATATACCTCAAGGAATTGAAGACAGCACACCACAAAGCTATTACACGCTTGTGTTAGCCACAACACTGTCTGCAATAGCATATTAGGGAGCCAGCCCAAGTACCTGTCAGCAGGTGAGTGGGCAAAGAAAATGTGGTGCATATATACAATAGGGTTCTATGCAGCTGTAAAAAGAACAGAGTACAGTCATCTTCAAGGAGATGAATGGAACTAAATTGCACCAGATTAACGGAAGTCCGCTGAAAAGATAAAAGCAGAGTATATCTCTCATGGGTAGAATTTAAAGGTAGAGAGAAAACAGCATGTAAAGCAAAATGCAAAAGGGTGAGTATAAAGATAAGATGGAGGGAAAGGGAGGAAGAAAGACAGATGGGGAGAAAATGCACAAAACATCAAGTATCTGTGAATGAAAATAGGGCAATAGCTGAACACAGTGATGCTCACCTCTGGTCCCATCTCTCAGGCAGTGGAGGCAGGAGGATTGAAAGTTCTAGGCCAGCCTGCACTCTGTAAGAAGATCCCATCTCAGAGACAAAATCAAAAACAGAAGAAAGTTATCACAATGAAACCCATTATTTTGTACATCTAGGGCACGCTGATAAAAGGTGACCAGTCTTTGGTGATTATACTGAAGCAGTGGCTTTTCTTGTGTTGCCACTGGGTGAGACCCAGGAGAACGAGATAACCCCCGAATGTTAGGATGGACGAAGTGGGAAAAGTGTGAGAGGAAAACGGGCAGTCCAAAAGAGTACAGGACGGAAATGGCTGTGTAATTTTTCAGTGTGGAAAAGTGCTTGAGGAGAAGATGCGCTGGCCTGAGATTAGTTAGTGTCAGGCGCTGTTGCTGGGATGCTCGATTCGGATCCAGGGCTGACAGGCTCACAGTCCTGGACCTGAGCAAGAGTGGAACTTGAATAGCTGACATCTTGTGTGTATTCGGCTACTAAGACACTGTTAAATGGTGATGGTGTTAAGCAGAGCCGTGATTATGAGGCAGGGGACTTGCACTTACTGCCCTCTGAGGTTTAGCCCCCCCCCCGCCCCCTCCCGCAGCCTTCTGCTTTGCTTCCATCTAACATTGAAGGTGCCGCCTCTGATGCGAACTCCGTAAGGGGCGGGTGCTCTATGTTACAACACACAGCAGTGGCACGGTTCTTTCCCAATTCCGTCTAGGATGGCCAACTCACTGAATCACGGACCACTGCTGTGGCCTCTGGAGTGCTTTCAAGGAAGATCACTGTGCGGATGCTTTCCCGGAACCCCTCAGGCCTCCCTTCATCTCCTGCGGTTCCTGTTATGTTGCTTGTAGGATTTGACAGCTGTGTGATCAAATGGACCTTGTTCTGCGAATGCATGATTCATTTCTGCTGATCTTTTATGGGCTAGGCGCCACTGTGTGGTGCATGGACACAGGGTATTTGCCTTGAAATGAAGCTGATGAGTCTGAGTACAGCGCTCAAAGGAGGAAAGGTCTAGCTTTTGGAAACAGACACCTGTTTCGGCGACTACTTAGCTTGTATTTTTGACTTTTGATTTCGTGTTTATGTCATGTACGTATGTTTATCTCACAAGTGTGTTCTAACTTCTTTTTCCTGAGGCCCCATGTTTTGTAACCAAATCGGGCTGTGTGCATTGACTGATTTTGGTCCTTGGCTCAACTTTCCATTAAAGCTGTTCCTCTAATTCCAGTTTCCATTATTCCCATATAAGGACTATCCTGTTACAGCCATGGTTGTGTTGACCCAAGGTTCAGAGTTCACAGAAGCATCAGGTGACTGCTAGAAATTCAGTTGGAAACAATTTCTCAAGAGCCAAGCACGGAGCATGGCCAGCTGTTGTGTTAGGCTGCTTGTATTAAAATGCATTTAAATTAAGATCTAACCATATGTTCCTCTTATGAAGGTTAGGCATAAAGCAGGGGAGAAATTGGTTTCTCTTTGGAAAAATGAGGATTTGTCCCCAGGAGAAGAACATATAGATGCTGTATATAGAGAGTGATAGGTGGTTGTATATCATTTACTGAGGGATTATGGGATTAAACTATTTTGAATTATGGGAATTTGATGGTTACCCACTCACAGTGTTTATACTCGAGCCTGGCTTAGTGGACGGCTAATTTCATGCTGCCTTGCCATCCCTTTGAACATGAATTTAACTTCTTCATGATAGACCTGAACTCACTCTTCACACACCTTCCAGCTCTCTCCCCCTTCTCTGTACTTTGATGTCTCACACACCCTCCTTAGAGGACAGCTAAATATAAACGCCCCCATTCATCTCTGCACACCACATGGACTGCACAGACACTGTAGCAGCCACCTCTCAGAATTATATATAGGACCGTAGAGGTTTTGTGACAGCTTGATTTACATGCACCATTTCCAGCTCTCTACATGAAAACCCTAGAAAAGGCTCAGTGTCATAGGTATCCCCATATCAGGTTTCATGCTCACTGGTTGACCATACATGTCCTAGGTGGCTCCTTTCCCCTCTCTGGCCCAGAAAGGAAGGTCTTCTCTCTCTGGGACTTGGAAATCATAACTGCACCTGTTATTTGAGGTGTGTGGTCGAGTTTTATCTGACCAACACATCTGAAAATAGTGTCTTTCCTGGTTAAGAGTCTTCTAAAGACTGGCATAGTAGGAATAAATGGGAGAGAGGTGAGAAAATAGTTTCTCAGTGTGTACACATTTCGTGGGAAAGATATACTTAGTCATAGATCAGACTCTCAGGCATTAGGCTATATGATGGTATTAAGAAGTATCTCACAATGGTTAAAGGGATGGCTCAGTGATTAAGAGCATGTATTACTCTCACAGAGGACCTATGTAGCTTCGGGGGGATATGATACCATCTCCTGGCCTACACATACATTACACACACACACATAGCACATACACTCACAATACAAACATGAAAGGCATAGTGTAAACACAAAGAAGCCCATTGGGCCCCCCATGGGACAGGGAAGAAATTGATATCTATTCTCTTGCAACCTCAAGACCAAAATGTAAAACTTTGCAATCAGTTCTTTGAATCTTGAAACAAAGTGTTGATACAAGACCTGGAAATCCTAAATCCCTTCCACCCTGAGAACCTCGACTCTCTTCTGGTTATGTGTCTAACAAAGAAAGACATTTCCTTTGCCTGACTTAAAAGATGAGAAGTCATGTCCCATTTTTCAAGATCCATCCATAGGTACTCATTCCTAGTGAGAAGGACCTGAAGAGAGGTGCATGGGCACTGCTTGCAGAAACATGCATATATCTGGGTCTCAGTAAGTCATTGGGTTTAAACCACCATTAGAAGTACCAAAGAAAGAGAGCACACAGAGGTAAGCCTTTCTATAGAGCACTGTCTCTTAAAGAGGAGTGTGGGGATTACAGTAGTGTGTCATTAGGTATTAGCAAAAAGAGTGTAAAAGGTAACACCTGTCAATAGTGAGAAATTGCTATACAATAGATATATTTGATTAAAGTCCAAATGCTAAATGTCCCTCTGCTTCACAAACATTCCTGTTTTACAGATCAGGAATGCACTCTGCTACGTGCTCAGCAGAACTCAATTTGGAGAGTGCTATGTTGCTTGTCAACATCTCCAGATCTGCTCACTGGGAGTTGAAGAGACTGCCAGTCATGTTCATGCTTGACAATCCCCTTTGCACAAGCAAGACACAAAACTAATGGTCATGTCACCTTCTCTCACCAATGCTCAGGGCAGACAAGGCCTCAGGGGATAATGAGATCATGTCAATTCTGGTTACTACTCTTAAATGTCTGCAGCCTCCAGGAGCTGAGCATAAACAAGCCACTGAGATGCTATTGAGTTAGGAAATGGCATCTCTTTGGCTCTCTTTTTCTAAGAAGTCCCCCCAGAAGGGAGGAGCATCTCTGGTGCTTGCGTCCGTTAATTATTCAAATATTTGTGGAGTTAGTTCTACATCTCTTTGAATGCAAATAGCTTTGGTATCTGGTTTGGAGACCTTTTTGCATTTGTCAAAGCTTTTGGAGAGGATAAGAGGAAGTGCCAATCACTGACTAGGAAGCTTGAGAGTTCATGAGTTATGAAAACATTAAATTAAAAGTGCCGAATTCTGTAGTTTGGAGAGCTTGGAGGAAGAGATCAATCCATTTTACAACATGGAAATCATTTTCTTCTTTGATCTAAGGGAATATGAGTAGAATTCTTGGGCTGAAATAGATGTTCAATAAATAGATATTGCATGATTAATCAACAGAAAATAAGAACACAATGACAATAGGATGATTTTTATTTTTTGGTGTTAATGGCTGTGCAAAAATGATGGCGTGAGGTTGGAGCATGGGATTTCCTCATAATACTTAACTAAATGAGAAAAGACATGCTCATTCATTAAAACAAACCAAGAAATGCCATAAAAATTTACCATCAGAAATTTCCCCAAAAATTGACAATTACTTATAAGACAGAATTTGTAAAAAGTATATCATCTATATATATAATTAGAAAAACATAATTTGAATATATATTTATATTTTATGTGAATGTAAATATAAATTAAAAATATATCACTGTAAAAAAGAAAACATGTGTCTCTTCTTATTGCTCTAATTAGGCACCAACTACCCAAAGTCAAGTCAATGGAAAGAAAAGGGGTCAGGCACATTCCAATCATTTTCATTCTGCGTTCAGTTCAGAAGAGTCCTCTGCTATCTTGCTGGAAGAGAAGCTGCCTGGAGGATAGAAGAGCAACATGGGCACACTTGGAAGTGCTGACTGAATCTGATGAAACCTGGTCACACTTGAGAACCAGTACTGAGTGAATCTGATGGGGTCTGGGTACCAAAGCCCAAGGTGGAAGGTCTTCCCCAGTGAACAGGAAATACCTCCCCCAGGCTGAGAAAATGATTAGAGATAACAAATAAAATTTTAGGAGAACAGAACTGTGGACCTCATAGACTTTATGTACACACAAAGCCAACCTGAAGCACCCTCCCTTTTCAAACCAAATGAAGTACAAAGAGAATCTTAGAGTACTGGCCCACAGGAGACCAGAAAATATAAAATAAATGCTCAGAGTAGCACTGCTAGGTATGTCTGACATTACATGATTTATAGGATATCATATGAGAACAGTATAAGACATCTAAAGTAAATAAATATATGCATATATACATTTTCTATCTCTCTATCATACACACACACACACACACACATATATGAAAACACAGAAAACTTTAAATGGTGCTAGGAGGAGTTAGTACAATATTAATTAGGTCAAGATGGGCATCCTGACAAATCGGTAGACTAAGATGACCGAGGGAATAAAGGAGACCAGAAGGAACCTGCCTCCAGCATAGCACGGAATGGAAAGACTGATGGAATCACCACGCGTGGGCTGTGCCTGACTCACACAAATCACTAATATGAAAGAGAAAGGTGAAATTCTCACACCAAATGAAGAGAAAGAGGGAAAAGTACAGATGGATTTTGGAATATAGATAAGCAAAGAGGAAGAGGATGCAGAAGAATGTAAGGCAGAACCAAACTTGGTGCTTTCGAAGTAGATATTCCAAAAAGAAAACAGAAACAGTCTCCAAGCACCAACAGAAAACCCATCCTGAAGTGAGAAGAACTCATCAGAAGATTGAAACAAGAGGAAAAACAATTTAGAAATCTCTCAAAAATTCACAGCACAACAATAACCAAGTGAATCTGAGACTGAAGCTTGAACCCCATAGAGGCAGTGTCTGACCAGGTACCCGTGAGTCTGGGCAACTTAGAATTCATGTTTAGCATCTAGCTTTTGGCTGAATGTTGGCAGACAAAGAAATTTTTCTCTTTTAGTCTGTTTCTATTCATGACAGAGAGATGCTAACCATCACATTGATCTCAGTCGGTGGAGAACTGTGGGCTAAGTAGCTGCCTGAAGTTATTTGTAATCCTGTTGTATCATGAGCTAGAAAAACCAGTGTCACTATTCTAAAAACATCTGTGGAATATAAAACAATTTTTACTAATGACTTACATCTTTATAAATATTTATAAATAAATAAATAGGTGTAAATAGCACCTATTTACAGTACGCTTGAAGGTGTCCCAGATGAAATGGAAGACATTCTCCAGTTCTTGCCTCTGCTTTCTTTACACAGATCATATAGACAAGCAAAGAGGAAAACGATACAGAAGAGTGTAAGACAGAACCAAACTTTGGGTTTTTGAAGTAGATATTCCAAGAAGAAAACAGAAACATCAATAGAAAACCCATCCTGAAATGAAATATAATAATAGAATACCTCATTGTTTTAAATCTGTCAGCTTATTATTACTTAACCAATCAAATATGTTGTTATTACTAACCTCCTTTTATAGAAGAATATATTAATTTCCATTGCTATAACAAAATACCAAATGCTGGGTACTTGATATAGAAAAGGAGTTTTTATTCAGCTTACAGCTCTGCATCTGACCCAGTGGTGGAGCACGTGTGTGGAAGACACTACTGGCAAGACAAAAGAAAACCAAACAAGATCCATAGTTACTCTTATGAAAAAATCCATTTTTGTGAAACTGAATTCACTTACCTGAAATCAGTAAGGCCCCTGAAATGGGCACAAGTCCACTCATGAGGGTGGAGCCCAGTACTCTAAGGAACTCTCTTCTGTCTTGCCTTTTCAAGGTTTCACAGCCTCAACACTACTAAACTGGGGGTCAAGGATGGTGTCCTCTAGGGTTGTGCTTCTTTTTCTTCCCTGCTCACAGAACAAGAAGACAGGAAATGCAAGGTCTTAACACTCAGTGAGTTCTTACTGAAAGGGAAAAGACAGAGACAGAGACAGAGAGACAGAGAAAGACACTACATACACACACAGAGGCAGAGACAAAGAGACAGAGAGCGACACATACACACACACACAGACAGAGAAAGACAGACACACCACACACACACACACACAGAGAGAAAAACACAGAGACACAGAGAGAAAGAGAGAGAAAGAGGGAGGGAGGGAGGGAGAGAGAGAGAGAGAGAGAGAGAGAGAGAGAGAGAGAGAGAGGAGAAAGCTCATAAAGAGACATCTTTCTCAGGTGGGATGGTATTAGAGTTGGCGCCACAGTCTGCTCAGAGGGTAGAGGTTTCTGTTTGTTTGTTTTTGTTTTATGTTTAGGGAAAAAAACTTGTTCCTTTTCTCCCTTTAGAATTAGGCTCCCACAGGAGATTGGATAATTCAGACAATGACAGTCAAGCTGATTGGCTCCCAACACAGTAGCTCTCCAGTGGGAGATTTGAAAGTCTCTACCCTCACCTCCACATTTCTCCCCATGGAGAGGGAAGAAAGCCATGGAGTCTTTGCCTTAGAGAAGATGTACTAGGAAGTCAGCCATCTTACATGTTCCATTGCAAAACCTTTTTCCTGCTTGTGTGCCTGCAAGGATCTGTCTAACTCCTAGATTCTTAAAACCATTTCCAAATCATAGGTGAGAGTTGTGCGGAGCAAGTGGTTTGTCCAGATGCAGAGTAAGCTTGGGGCTCATGGCACCAAGTCTCTCCTTTGCACCATGTGCCGAGACAGTTTATGAACAGACAGCTCTGCCCGTGGGTAACCAGCGGAGTCGTCTCTAGGACTTGCAAGGGTTTTCTATTCTAATAGAGAATTCTTTGGGCAGAAATTTAGTAAGACTCATAGTGCAAGGATGACCCCTCTTTCTTGTTTCAAAGCAGAAAATAATGAAGTGAGTTTTCTGTCTTTTCTTTTTTTAATTAGACTTATCATCATTGACCCTGCTAGATCCGAATTCACCAAGGCCTTGTGGAAAAAAGAGGAGGCTGACCTCGCAGGAGCAGAATTGTCTTTTAATCAGAAGGAAAGAGGGTAAAAGGCTCTCTGCAAGAGTGCAGGGCTTTATAGGGCAGACAGGAAACGTGGGTTAGAAGAGTCCATCTGCAGGGTTGTTCCCCTGCAGCCTCACACGGTAGATACTGTTCGTCTCAACAGAAGCTTCCTGGAGTTGACAACCTACAGAATCTGTTAACACCTTCCCTATCTGGAGCCTCTCAGCCCACCTGAGGCTCTTAGGTTGCAATCCCTAGGGCCACCTTCCCTTTCCTCCTCCTTTTAATTATGAAGCAGGCACAGTAATATTGTCTGCTTGTCTGCCTCTTACTATTGCATAGACTGTTTGTCTGTTTTTTAATAGTAGTATTTGGACACATAGAACAGTGAAGATACATTCATAGGCCTGAGGGAGGGGGGAGATGATGACTCCCCCCCCCCTTTTTGCTCCTGAATGATGTTCCACAGTAGCTGAATCACCAGACAGGAAGAAGGGCAAATGGAGTTTACTGACACATCAGTACAGGAAGAGGGAGAGAGAAGCACAGGAACAGGAAGATGGCTTTTAGAAGACGTATTATGATAGGGTGCTTATTAAATAAACCTGAGGCCAAACATATCTCAGCCTGGAAAATTGAGTTACAGTGTGCAGCCGTGATGCCCTTGCTATTTCCAATCCGGTTCCTGTCCAGCTCTCTGAAGCTTTCCAGATAGTGTCAGTTATTCCCACTGCAGCGGAAACCCAAGCCCCATGTTTCCTGTGGACTGTTCAAGACCGTTAGTGCTTAACAAATATTTGTTATGTTCCTGCCATGTGTGGGATACTAAATTAAGTTTGAAAATGTTAATGCATTCCACCAGTGATTCAGCCAGTGGGAATCAGGGCAGCCAGATATATCTGAGATTGATTAGTCAGGGCTTTGGGGACAAGAGGAGGCAAGGCTGGCCTGACCTCAGGGGTGGTCACTTGCAGGGCTAGGCTACTCTCTATTCCCTTCCCTCCTTCTTGCTCCTCTTGGCTCTCATTCTTGTTTTTCTTTTTCTAGTGTCCCCTTTCTTTCCTCTCTGCATATTGACATTTTTTTTTAAAGCTATGATTTCCTCATGTAATTCCAGCCACAAGGAGCTCCTGGCTTATATACTACAGATTTGCTTCCAGGGAGCCAATTAGCTTCAACTAATCAGAAGGATCCCGCTTGGCCTTGGGATGTGCAGACTGTTGATTTGAAGGTTGGTTACATCTATCAGCTAGTTTGTGGTGCTCTGCTAACCTGCTAAAGTTGGCTACAAAACCCAGAAAGGAGGATAGAAAAAGACACAATGTTGTGGACAGACTAGCACCATTGCAACATAGTATCCATTCATCTTGGCTACAAGCCACTGAGAAGAACTATTTAAATGTTCATGCTGTCATTCAAAAACAAGTAAAATTTCAATTAAAATAAATAAAAACCTGAGGATGAAGAAATAAAGTAGCCATAGTATTTATAAATGAAGTTGAAACAGTGTTTCAGTGGGCTAAATGGCTTTCACCATTCATCAGGATGTGTTCTAAGCGTTCATTTCCGGTGCACATTTTCCTGACCCCAAACACTGCTTTCCCTTGCTTCTCTGTATCCTTTATACCGGTACTGCTCTCACAGTTGCCACAACAGCAATTAACTGTTATCTGATTAACAAACCTCTCTTATTCTGGTGATGTTGTACCCTTCATGAGAGCGGAGGCTAGAGTTTAACCTGTCTGATATACAACAAGCACTCTTAGGTGCCGATAAACAAAAGGAATTAAAAAACCATGCGTTTAGGTTGCCTGTTTCCAGCTGGGCATGCCTTTGTGTGCCTGCACAGTCTCCCCTGGGTTCTACTGTTTTGCTTCTGCTGCCTGGAGCATGAACTACACAACCAGGAAAATCCTCCACCCATCTGCTCTTTCCTCAGTGGGTTTTGTCTTGTTTGGATTGTTTCCCCAAGACACACGTCATAGTTCTGCACCTCACTTTACAGTTGTCCTCACAGGATGGCATAATAATTCCTTGCATTAATTTCTGGCATAATAATTTTTTGCATTAATTTCAAGGAGCACCATGGAAGAGGGTACAGAAAGACTGGGAGAACCAAAAAATCAGAAGAAGGGCTGTGAAAGGCTATCCTCTGGGTATGGTACAGCCAATACAATCAAGGCACCACTGCAGCAATAGCTCTTTGCAATGGGTGTGAGTAAGACCTGGCCTGCCAACAACCAATAATCGATGGAGTGGGACCAACAGAATCCCACCCATCCCTGCTGAATTACTGGCTGCTGGTGGATTTATGGTGTGCTAGTTTGAAAGAAAATGGCCTCTAGGGGACGGGCACTATTGGGAGGGCTGGCCAAGTGGGTCACTGTGGAGGCAGGCTTTGAGAACTCGTATATTCTCAAGCCATGCCCAATGTTGCCTATGAGTCAAGATGTAGGACTCTCAGCTACTTCTCTAGCACCCTGTCTGCTTGTACACTGCCATGCCCCCCATCATAATGACAAAGGATCGCACCTCTAAACTGTAAGCGAGTCAGCACAATGAAATGTTCTTCCTTTATAAGAGTTGCCATGGTCATGGTGTCTCTTTCCAGCAACAGAAGCCCCTAGCTAAGACACATGGGGACAGGTAGTCATTGCCGTCAGTTTTCTTCCCACTCCTGAGGATCCTGAAGGCTCCAGTAGATAGTTTCGAGCCCATATTTCACAGATGAACTCGCATAACTCAGTGGCTACAACCAACCAACCAACCAACCAACCAACCAACCAACCAACCAAAGAACAGAAATGTGAGAAGCGGACTTGCATGTACTAGGTAGGGGTAATAACAGTGGGAGAGGGGCAAGAACAGTTGGGTGGGATTACAGTAATCAGAATATACTGGGTACATTAGGATATTGCCTAAGAAAAAAATTTGATAAAAGTTAATTTTGAAAAATTTCTGTTTTGAGCCTGGAGAGAAGCCTCAGTGGTTAAGAGCATGGATTGCTCTTGTAGAGAGCCTAGGTTTGATCCCAAGCACCCACATGATGGTTCACAATGGTTTGTAACTCCATTTCCAGGAGATCTGATACTCTCTCCTGGCCTCCATGGGCGCTAGCTGTGTATGTGGTACAGACGTACATGTAGGCAAAACACCCATTTACATAAAAGAATTCTCTGTTTAAATAGTAGTGCAACTCATATCTTCTGAGTGATCACTGAAGCCTGGCTACGAGATGCTCCCTTTCCCTCCCTTTCCCTGTTAGCCTGTGATGCCTGACTAGTTGGGGGTTGTCTTTAATAGATTTTTGTTTTCCAATCAACTACGACAAGCATTCGTTGATTATTACAATTTACTCCTTGCAGATAAATACATGTGTAAATGAGAAATGTACTAGTAAACAAAGCTGTGTATTGCATGACATACAAAATCATGATTTTGTTTCTTTAAGAAACTGCAGGGGTATTTTATGAGTGGAGAAGACATAGGAAAACTGCAGTTCTCAGCTGCAGAAAGGCCCTCTCTGTGTTCACAGTGAGCTTGATTGGTAATCACATTTGATTTCTGGTCAAAGTTGCTTAACAAGAAGGTTGATGAGCGGCAGCCATGTTGTATTCAAGAGACCACTAAGAGAGGGTGTGCTGGCTTGATTCTGATTAATCAGGCGCAGGCGTCAAAAGAGCAAGAAGGCTCAAGCTTGATTCTTGTTCAGTGTTAGGGTATTCTGGTATTCTGGTTTGAATGGGAAATGCCCCCTAGGTACTCATGTGCTTATTTTTCTGTTTGGTGTGTGTGTGTAAGCATGTATAGAGTACATGCATGGTCTATACATGTGTATAGAGGTATATACATGGCAGAGAAGGCCAGAAGAAATCAGATGCCCGGCTCTCTCACTCACGGCCTTATTCCTTTGAGACAAGATCTCTCCCTGAACCCGAAGTGAGGCTGATGGACTGTAAATCCCAGTGATCTTCATGGCTTTTCTCACAACAGTGCTGGGACTACAAACGAACAGACACTCCTGGCTTTTTACCTGGGTGATGGGCATCCAAACTCTGGTCCTCACTTTTGTGCAGCAAGCAGTCTTACCCAGTGAGCTGTTTGCCCACTCCCATGCTCATGTGTTTGAATACTTAGTCCCTCCTTGGTGGTACTGCTTGGGAAGATTGTGGAACCACAGAAGGTGACTGATGGAGGAAGGTCATTGGTTAAATAAACTGCCTTGGCCCTGATAGGTAAGAACATAGGTGGGTGGAGTAAACAGAACAGAATGCTGGGAGGAAGAGGAAGTAAGCTCAGACTCGACAGCTCTGCTCTCTGGAGCAGAGACGCCATGCTCCCCGCTCCCGGGCAGACGCACGCGATTAAGCTCCGACCCAGGATGGACGTAGGCTAGAATCTTCCCAGTAAGCACATCTTGGGGTGCTACATACATTATTAGAAATGGGCTAGTCCAGGTGTGAGAGTTAGCCGAAAAGAGGCTAGATATAATGGGCCAAGCAGTGTTTAAAAGAATACATTTTGTGTGTTGTTATTTCGGGGCATAAGCTAGCAGGCGGCTGGAGTGCTGGGGATGCAGCCCTGCTGCACCTATTACTACAGGTAACCCTTGAGGTTTCATAACCCAGCCCTATTCCCTGTCTACTCTCTGCTTCCTGACGGTGGATATAGTATGACCAGCACACTGCTCTTCTCATCTCCACACTCCCTGTCATGATGGACTGTATCACCCTATGCTGTAAGCCAGGGAAATGAGACCTTCCTTTCACTTTTCTTGTTTTTTTTTTTTTTTTTTTTTTTTTGGCCAGCCCTTTGTCACAGCAAAGGGACAGATAACCAGCTGTTTAATTTGCTGTCGCTTTGTTTTACAACTCCTCTTTGCAACAACAAGTTCTGTTGACCCATGCTATCATCCGCCGGAGGGAGCCAGATGGTAGGGAGGAGACATAAACGATAATGGGGTTGATTTATGCTTGTCTGAGTTAGGGTTTTATTGCTGTGAAGAGACACCATGACCATGGTAATCCTTATGTTGCAGGAGGCCACTTGCTCTTCCCGGTCGCCCATCTAGCTTAACCCTGAAATAATCACACAGAAACTGTATTAATTAAACCTCTGCTTGGCCCATTAGCTCTAGCTTCTTACTGGCCAACTCTTACATATTAATTTAACCCATTTCTATTGATCTGTGTATCGTCACATGGCAGTGGCTTACTAGCAAAGTTTTGGCATGTCTGACTCTGGCGGCAGCTCCACGGCATCTTTCTGACTCCGCCCTTCTTTCTCCCAGCATTCAGTCCAGTCCTCCCCACCTAGATCTGCTCCACCCCACCCTGCTCTGCTATAGGCTCAAAGCGGTTTATTTTCAATGATAATCACAGCACACAGAGGAAAATCCCACATCAGTCTCATAAAGGAAAACATTTAGCTGGGGCTGGCTTACAGTTCAGAGGTTTTGTCCATTATCATTGTGGCAAGAAACATAATGGCATGCAGGCAGACATGGTGCTGGAGAAGGACCTGAGAGTTCTACATCTTGATCTGTGGGCAACAGAAGGAAAAGCCATACCATGAATGTCACAGAAAATATAGCTGAACTAACATACAGTGAGTGTGATGTGTGTCATGTCAAGCATGTAAAATGTGTTCTACATGTCAAGCATGCATTGGCATTTGTGGAGCATGTTCTTCATCTCAAATGTTAATGTCTGTGGAGTGCATTCTTTGTGTTATGCCTGTGTTAGTGCTTGCAGGATATATTTATTAAGTGTATTTTGGTATGAGTGTTTTTGAGTCTGTATTATGAACGAGCTAATTTCTTGCTCTATAACCCAGAGACATAGCAGTGAACCTCAATGGTGCCTTGGACAAGGGAATTGTAATGGCGAGAGTGGTGAAAGCGATGTGTTTTTCTCCTAGTTTTGACCTAAAACCACGTTTACTGATCCTACCTACTTTATTTCTTAAGAAGAATCAGACTCCGGTTACATTTTGAAGGTTGAGCTCTACTTTCAAATTAGCATTCTAATTTTTCAGATTGTTCATGAAACTGGGGCCTGAGTGCAGGTCAGACTGTGGAGTCCACGTATTAGAAATCACTTTGGTGAAGCACTGTGTGTATCTTAAAGGAGACAGGTGAATCTTAGCTAGGAAATGCCTTTCTTTTTTCGTTGGCCATCTAAGGACACTGTGAAAACTATAATACCTTTAGTGTACAACAGCAGCTCTTTAACTGACCTGTGTGATCTCTCCATGTGACTTTGCTATAGATACATGTGACCCTGAACTGATCCAACCACCTTAAGCAGACACCATCACAAAGGAGTCAGCACAAACCTTCAGTATAGTTTCCAAACAGGCCACTAACAGGTGCATTAACTAATGCATGGAGCCCCTGCTGATAATCCCAGAAGCTAATAGGTTGCTTTGCAAACACCCTGGAAGCAATTCAGCAGCCATGACAACACACTGAGAAGCTATGGCCTGGGTCTTTGAGAGATTTGTTTTGATCTGTGAACCTCTGGGGCTGCTCCTATATTTGCAGTTCCTTACAGATGATAAGTGGAAAGAGCGTTATCACAGGAATTCCCATTCCTAAACCTCAGGAAATGAAGTAGATAGGAAATAGGTTACTCTCCAGAAAAAGAAACTAAGCAAAGTGGTATTATGTGATTGGCCTAAAGAGATCCCTTGAAGATAGTAGCTATGCCTTAACATTTTTCCTTCTGAGCACCCTGCCCTTTCCCTCTTGGCCTCTTGACTACTACAGCCTGGGTAACAAAGTAATTTTGTTCTGTTTTGTTTTCCTTTACAGGAAATGGCTCTGCCAGAACCAGTGCCTCTCATAAGAAACAATTTACTCTTGTAGAGGGAAGCATGTCACCACCTGGGAAAATTCAGAGCAAGTGCTGGATCAAAGAAGTGCTTCACTTTTAATTTCTTTTAATACGCATGCCCAGAAACTCCGATCTTCTGGGGTGAGATATATTCTGCCATCTTCTACCTTGTTAACTTCCCACTTAGCCACCTTTCTCTTTCTTGTCACACACAGTGATAGTCAGGAAAGCGTGCTGAGAATTATTTTGCAACCCTGCTGTGAAAACTCACCTCTTTTGAAAAAAAAAAATGGAGACACTGATACATTACCATTAAGAGATCCTGCAAAAGGTTGGGAAATATGCAGATAAATCATCCTGGCATTCATGAGGATTTAATTGCTTTAAAATACCAGGAACACTCAAGAAACAGTTGATAAAAAATTAAAAGATACCTTAGCAGAGGCAAATTACCAAAAGAGTGGAATCTTATTGTATGGTCTAGACTGTAATAAAAGCACCAGTGAGCAGTTTGCTTCTTTGTAAGCCTTGAATGCAAGGAAGTGACACTGTGTTTGTTTGTGTGTGTGTGTGTGTGTGAGAGAGAGAGAGAGAGAGAGAAAGAGAGAGAGAGGGAGGGAGAGAGGAAAAAGAAGAGAGAGGAGAGAGAAGAGAGAAGAGAAGAAAGGAGAGAGAAGAGAGAAGAGGAGAGAGAGAGAGGAGAGAAGAGAGAGAGAGAGAGAGAGAGAGAGAGAGAGAGAGAGAGAGAGAGAATGCTTGTGGATAGGAATTTTTAAAAGCAATTCCTGGAAGGACTCACTTAAGTACCATGCTCTGTTTGCTGAGAAACCTAAAATATCCTAATGAAAAATTCAAATAAAAATTTCCAATGTCTTCTCCTGAAGGTAGAGGCAAGGCTACAAGGCCCAATTTCTAAATCTCCGAGTCATCATTAAACTTTCCTTGGTAACCTATTGCCTACGTAGGTTTGTACAGCTGCTAAACCTACAATTCTTTGCAAGTTTGCCGTTGTCTTCACATGTTATTGATAGAATCCTTCATTTCTATAAGTCATTCACCTGCTTTATAGCCACTCCTCTGGCAGGTTCCCACTTCTGAAGGCTATTTCTAAAGTCATTCTTTATAGCTGACCTGGGAGTAAATTCCCAGTCCGGCTCCTTCTCCCATAAGCTGTGTAGACAGCCCTGAATGTTCTGACTGCCAGCAAGTGTCACAATCACTCATGTGTACTAAAGTACAAAAAATAAACTAGGGCGGTAAAAGTGAGGAAAGAAATTACATTTTTAATGTTTTTTCCATGTCAATAATTCTTAAACCATTATAATAGTTTCAAGGAATTAAAAAATGCGCTGTGCCTGGACACTCATATCCTGGTGGCTCGTTATTAGAGAGTTTTAATCTCATAGGGTGATTCCAATCCACCTGTCCTAGTTGGCTTTCTGTCGCTGTCATAAACACTGTGACCCAAAGAAACTTAAGAAGGAAAGGTGATTTTAGTTTACAGATTGTGGTCTGTTGTTGAGGGAAGCCAGAGGTGACACCGCCCACAGTGGGCTGGGCCATTCGTTATCAATCAAGAAAATGCAGCACAGGCCAGTCCGGTGGAGCAGCTCTTCTGCTGAAAGTCCCTCTTCCCAGGCGACTCTAGTTTGTGTAATGTTGATCAAAACTGAGCAGCGCATCATTATTTTGTAGAACTTATGCTTAT
>JABTXL010005620.1:10299093-10324103 GCA_025134845.1 Neodon shergylaensis | reverse complement strand
CCGCACCGCACCGCACCGCACCGCACCGCGGCCGCACCGACTGCGGGCTCTGGAACCTCGAGGCCGGTATGGCAGCCTAGATTCGTCCTGGTCGCCCCTGGGAACCAGTCCTCCCATGGATCCTTCCCTAGGGCACTTTCAGTCTCGGCCGCTTGGCCCTTGGACCTCTTAAGACAGTCATTGGGAAGCAGAGCCAGCCAAGGGACAAGCAGAAGGATTCCCCGAGAGGGAGCCCCGAGTGGGCGGTGATGCCTGGGGGCCAACTGCTCAGAGTTTGCCGGGGCTGCTGCCGCAGGATGCTCCCACACACCTAGATAGCTGGGTCCCCAAGCCGGGCGTACCTAAGCCTCTGCAGAACCAAAGCTGTGCCCAGAACTTTTGGCAAGCTTTGGTGTCTGGGCTGCCATGAGAAGCTCCAAGACTGGGGAGCAGGAGGCCTGCTGCCCCTCACCTCACTTTCCTTCTGCTTGGTCTCCTCTCTCCGTTCTGTTTTCCTTCCCTCCTCACACACCGCCTTCCATGTGCTACACTCAACAAAAAAATCTGAGCCCAAGGAAGCCACGGTGTTGACCAAGTATTAAGAGAAAGGTGGGGAGGACTAATTCGTCCAGTTTTTGTTTGTTTGTTTGTTTATCGAGACATGGTTTCTCTGTAGCTCTTAATCGGGTGTCCATGATGCACATGACACAGCATGCCTGGGGTGATTTTAAAGCAAAACTGATTTTTTTTAAAAAAAAATTACATTGCAGGTATCTTGGGTTACATCACAGGTGTATGATGCTGCTAAGCTGAAATGCATTCTGTGCCTCCCTATATTCGATCTCCATGAGATGCGACTGTCCCGTAGAACACATGCGTCTTTTGGACGTAGCTCTTGCCAGTTCCTGGCTACACCGTGAGAAAGGCAAATTAAGTTAAAATGTATGATTAAAGTAATAAAAGTCCATGCAGTTTTAGTAGATCATAATTTCATTTTCTTTTGATGAACCCACTTTTTTTTAATGCAGTGATTTTTCAGCCTCCCACCCCCCAGTTTGGGGATCCCAATGTTTTTATGTGTGACCCGAGGAGGAGGAACCTGGAGATTTTGTGAACATGCCTTGCTGATAATGTGTGCAGGCCGATGATTTCAGGTGAAGAAATTTAGTTGTGATTTTGCTCAGTGTACCTCATTAATCTTCTGACATCCCAGGAAAGAAAAATCTCTTTTAATACAAACATGTTTTTAGTGTAAAGTTGGCCTATTCAGCTCTTCAAATCAATACATGTAGGACTTAGCAAGGAACATATTTACTCTAGTTTCTATTATTTTTAATTTTTATAAACAGAACAATTCCAGTTTGTAAATTTACAAAACAAAACAAGTACAGTATTAGAAAAGAACAGAATAATTGAGATGGTATGATTAATACATTTGAGCTGTCTAGCAAACCGATCCATCGCCTTCCTATTTTCCTAACATATTTGTGAGCTAAGCAATTTTGCAACATGTCTACTTGTATTTCCTCATTTGACTGACTTCTTAGTTTATTTCTAGCTTGGCATATTTTGCCGAGATGAATTATCTTTTATTTCTCTAGAGGGTACCTGCTCGGATATGCCTGTTTACTTTTCTAATAGGGTTGATTTTGATTGAGGAGCAATTAGTAAGCCATACATAGTTTTGGGTTCTTGAAGTCATTTATCCAGGTTGAGACAATATTTAACAATGACAGGTACTGTGTACGTGCGTTTAGGAAAGATACCTTTGTGTTGACTTGCAATCCGTTTAAAATGGGCATGAGTAAAGAGTTTCAGTTTGCCGTTAGCTCTTTATGCTACCTGTTTTGGCTCGTGAGAAATAAACCAGGTCTTGAGTTAAAAGATTTAGATGTTGGTAATTTTTTTTAAAAAACAAACAAACATTATTGCAGCGTTGAAACTGACCTATTGCTTTTTCTAAGAAACCCAAGCTGCATAATTTAGAAAAAGCTTCAGGTGGTTGTGTATCAGACACGTGGATTCCTTTAGCACTAATTGTAAGTCCCCTGTAGCAGTACGGTGGAGAATGTGATGTGTTAAATCCTTCTCCTGGGAAGGACTTGCTGTCTCAGCCTCTGAGAATCTTCTTAAGAGAATACAATACCTTCAGTGGGTGCAAACCCCGGGGAGTGATGGGGTTGTAGAGGACCCCCTTGTCCACAGCCACACATACTGTCTTCTAGAGCAGCCATATCCAGTGCCCAGTGGATGTGGGAAGATGAAGATCACAGTGTCGGCACAACTTTAAGGAAGCCTTGTAGCTTTGGAGCACCTGGGATGGCTTCCATTGTGGTTTAGTTATACCACATATACCATGGCTGCTTCAATCCAAGTTCTTCCTCACATGTGTATAATAGAGCAGTGTCTAAGAAACAGCACACGAATTTAATGTCAGAGGTGACTTGCTAGAGAAACTAATCTGTGACAAAGTGCCCCGTGTGTGCTCATTTTTCACCAGTTTTAATAGATGTGGTGTCAGTTGGCATTGAAGGACACCTCTTTGTCCTTGCATCCCTCCATGATCCTTCCTTCCTTCCTTCCTTCCTTCCTTCCTTCCTTCCTTCCTTCTAACTTCTGTCTATTGATTTGAATATTACATATCCCATTTCTATTTTCTGTGACTTTAAAAATGTTTTTAAGACACTTCATTTTGTTTTGTTTTTTATTTTTTATTTATTTTAGTTTTATTTTTTTGAGACAGGTCTCATGTAACTCAGGTTGGCTTTGAACTCACTCTGAAGCCGAGGGGGATACTGAACTCCAGATCCTCTTACCAGTACTCCAAAGTTCCAAGGTTGCAGGTGTGAGTTACCACACCTGGCTTCGTATTTTGTCTTACTAGATACAGTAAATGAAAATTTCTATTTTCTAGAACTACGTAAAGACCTCATAATTGTATCGTCTTGATTCTCATCCTATTTCAAAATTCTTTAGCAAAGTAGTTCTACCGTATTTTTATACAGCATGTCATCTTTATATAATTGGCTCTCTTGATTGCTTTTGCAGTCAGTGCTTACTTAACCTGAGCTATATCTCCTGTGCTTCCTGTATTTCTCTTCTTCCTTTGGATTTCGGTTCCTCAAGATGACAGAAATCTCCGAGTCCCTTTTGCTTGTTTGGAACCGTGTCTCGTTCCAGTGCTTTAATCATAGAGCATCCGGGAGGAGAATCCAGAACTGACAATTGCTTTCCTCATTACTTTGAAGACCCAGCTTCCCAGCCACTATTGCTGAGAAGTTGGCCCCTGGCGTGTTCTTTGTCCCTGGTGCTTTACTGTTTCACTGTAGTGTGTTCACGTGTGGGCTGGCTTTTACTGTTGCTTCTTGGGCTTTTGTGTGCTCATTTAATCAGAGGGTTCCTGTGTTTCTTACTAAGAATCCATGGCATATCTGAGCCTATTTTGCCTTGCCTCCTCCATCCTTTTGTTGTCTGTGAAAATTCTGCTGCTCTCATCTTGGACCTTCTCTTTTCATCTGTCATAGCTGTCACCTCTGTATTACTCTCCAATTACAGATAATCTGAAAGATCTTTGGGTGGCTGTCCAGAGGCATTCCATAGGTGTTCCTGTCTTTATTGATTTATTTATTGATTGATTGATTAAGTTGTTCCTTGAATTGATTTATTTTCTCATGGTTAGAAATGCTGTCTGATCTTTTCAAAGCTGCTTGCTTCTCCTTAGATTTTCTGTGTTTTTTTCTTTTTCCTTTTTTTGGGGGGGGTTTGTTTGTTTGTTTGTTTGTTTTAGGCAGGGTTTCACTGTGTAGCTTTGGAGCCTGTCCTGGCACTTGTTCTGTAGACCAGGCTGGTCTCGAACTCACATAGATCTGCCTGCCTCTGCCTCCCGAGTGCTGAGATTAAAGGCATGCACCACCACGGCCCGGCTCCTGTTATGATGGATTCTAATCCTACTTTATTTCTTAAAATTACACTGTAATAATTTGTAAATCCCATCAGATTGTTCTCTGACTTGAAATTCTTCTGGGATTGCTCACCTAGTAGTGGCAACTGCTCGAACTTTGATAGCCTCATAGTTCTTCCATAAAGCATAGCCTTCCTCCATAGAAGGCACAGAGCTGGTGTCAGTTAATCTTTGGCATTCCGATTGTGACTACACAGGAGAGCTCCTCTCCATCCCCTATTATGCTATTATGTTAGGAGGCTCTGAGTCCTCCTTAAATATTGCATTATGGCAGGTAGTTATTCTCTTTATGTTTAGCATGCAGGCTTGGCTCCATTTTTGCAGGGAAACAGTGACAGTTTCACCCCTAATGCCTGCTTTGCTTGGTGCATCTAGACTTTCCTCTGAATTCTGCTGCCGCCACATGGTGAGGTACCAGGAACCTCCCCAGGACAGGCTGCATGTTTCCTGCAGGTGAAGAAAGATATTGGTTTTAGGCTGTAGGAATAAAGAGCGTCTCTGCCCTGGAGCTTGCTGTGACTGGATTCCCATGTCTTTCCCATGTCTGGGTTTTGCCTTGCCTGTTAAGGTTACCTGCTGTTTTTAGCTCAGCCCTATTTAGACATAGGAAGAATGAATCTCCCTCGCCATCTATGGCTAAAATAGGGCTAGGAGACTTTGTACCTGTGAACCCCACTGCTGTATTGTCCCTATGACCAGAAGCCACCAGACAGTCCTCCAGCCTCTTCCCACTGTTCTGAGGCTCTGGTATCACTTCCGGGATTCCAGGCGTGCCTAGTGGAGGAGGCAAAGAGAGATGCACGTTCACTGTTGTGTCTGCACTGGGGTATGTGCTATTTTGACAGCTTAAATCCTTAACCATGTTATCCATTAATGTAATTGAAAATACTATTGGGCTGTATTTCCAGTGACATGTATTTGTTGTAGAGAAATTATCGAAACCCCGATTTAAAATTCCCATGGAAGTTAACTCCTACTCCTGCAGGTGGAGAGTGTAGTACCCAGCCCTACTCTACCACTGAAACCCTAGACAAAAAACCTGGGCATGCTATTTTCTCCGACTTATGTTTAAGCATTTGAAAAATATTAGTCCTTTTAATCTTTTGCTACCTCTGTGGGAAGAGCTAAAAGAACCCTTTATCCAGGGACACTTTAAATCTTAGAGGAAAATATGATTATTTGCATAAGTACTTGCTGATGTCAAAGGGATTAAAGAAAAGATTCCAGGTTCCCGGCTGTTGGTTTCTTGATTTCTCTCTCAGGGCTGGCACTCAGAACCATGGTATTTCTCAGAGCTGAAAGTGATCTCAGAAGTCAGCTGTTGTTTTACACCTCAGAACATGGAGACCTTGAGATGTGGAAAGGGAATCGGAGCAGCTTGTGTTCATCAGCAACTGGGCTTGCTGGCTCTGAGATTTTACTGTTTCCAATGTATCGTTTCCTTTCCTCAGCATGGGCTTCTGAGGAGACACGGTGCTCCCAGGGAGGTCTGATGCCTTAGCACCCCTTCCTGAGAAGAAAGCACACTTCTCAAAGTAATTTTTCTTTTTAGTAACCAGGCATTTTTGAAATTTGCAAAACATACCGGCTTGTTACCTAGAAAAATGAGCGTGTAGCCCCAACTTGTATCTACTATGAGGATTGATGAATTCTTAGGGAAGATTTCTAGATACAGGCTTTTGCTATCCTTGCGTGCTAACTCAGGGCCATCTTCGCTGGGCAGAATGACTTAGGTTTAATCCTTCATTTTTATTATCACAGTCACTCTTGCAGGCCCGAGGACAGTGGCAATTGCCCCGAGCATAGTGCATTGGTACACCTAACGCTGAAGGATATGTTTTCCTGGCAGGTTCTTGAGAGCCAGTAGGTGAGAAGGATGTTGCAGGACTAACAGATGTTCAAACAGACTGACAGTGGGAAACACAAACAGGCGACTCAACCCACAATGCTTGTTTTCTCTTCCCCCATATACATGGAAAGACACACACACACACAATCTTAGGACTCCTTGGATAGCTCTTTGATCTGCTCCTGTTTGCTTCGCTGTCACTCTCTTACTGCACAGAGAGGAGTGTCCCTCTGAGACTGTTCTCTAGTACATCAAATGATAGGAACTGAAAAAGCACAGAGTGATGCTACTGTCTTTACTGGAACATTTTCCGAGGGGGAGAAGAAAACTCTACCCGTGTCTTCATTCCACTTTGCATCCAGGTAATTATAACCACAGAAGCATAATTGTTTCTGAATACAGAGGTTAAGATGGAAGAGCAGTAATTGTTAAAGCAGTTCCGATTACTTCAGAGGTTGCCTGCCTATGCTTAAAGGGTGCGCCCATTGACTGGCCTGTAACCTACTAGAACTCCTCCAGAAAAGATAGCTTGTGCATGGTCATGATTTGTCCCAGATCGAAAAACCCAACGCCAAAAGGGAAGAGTGTCTGAAAACGATCATAAATCATAAAATGAAGCCCTCTCACTACAGTCCTTTCTTTTCCAAATGTTCCGAGCGAGAACTAAGATTTGTAAGTCCTGAGTTTATTATTGAGATGATAGTAATCGCCAGCATGTGTGGGCCCAGGTACATAACTCAAGACTTCTGAGATCATACTAATCTCTCAGCCTCTTTTTAGTGTTGGTAGACAAACTATTAAGGGAATCTTGAAATAGTTCTATGGAATTAAATATTACTCATGAGAAAAATTGTTTGGGAAATTATTTTTAAAATTTGAGATTAGCACAATACTTTGAGGTGATCCAAACTTTGCATTAATAAGAGACGTGCAAATCCATCCACCCAACAACATGTTGGACCATTCAGGGGACCACAGTTAGTGCTGACCATGATAGCGACAATGGTGGTAAAACTTAAGCAGAAGGCATTAGATTGAATTGGGCTGGAAGTATGGCAATTGCTGGAGATGGACTCTTCTTTCGCACAATTTTACTTTTGTCTTCTTCTACTGCAAAAGTAGGAAAAGATAACTTTATTCAACTTCCCAGCCTCCCTTGAAGCTGGCAGCATCTCTAGTGACAAGGATTAGATGGTCTGAACAAAAGGCAGGCATCTCAAGCACCCAGAGGTCCCAGAACTTTATTACTTTCCGTTAAGCATTGGTGACTTTGCTATGATCGATGAGCAGCCATCTTGCAACCATTAGACATAGATCCATATGCTTAGAATGATGGAAAAAAATACATGAAGCTTAGATCCGAGCTGAGCCTTAGGGAAGAGATGTCAGCTCAGCCTTGTCTGCCTCCAGACATAACTTTCCAGGAGAAAATTAAACCTCTTAATGGTTTAATCTACAAATTGTTAAGTTTTCTATTATTCTCACCTGGATATATAAATTGTTACAATTTTACATTTTATATTTCCGAAGGATAAAATTAATGTCTACAGACTTTCATAATTACCAATCTTAGATTGTAAAAATTGTCTAATTTGTATAAATATTCTCATCTTGAAGATGTTTAGGTGTGAAAACTTTGGATAATTTGTAAAGATTTCAATTCCATTGCTTAAAGAATAGCATGAGAAATGAAGAATTTCTGTTTTGTATTACCAAGCAGAGACTTCACATTTTATTCAATGGGTGAAACTTTAAGAGGGAAACTCTATTTCTGTAAGTCACACCTCCTACTTAGCTTTAACTTTGGTAAGATGCAGATACAGCTGGAGCATACCAATGAGCCCTGGGGAAAAAAAAATGTGTTCCCCATTTGGCCTAAGAAAAACATCTAGCAAGGTTGGTTGCCCTCTTTATCAGTCAATGTAGGTTTCCTTCTGGCTTTATTCTTTTATAAAACAAAGAAGTACTTTAGGGGGGCATTAGACATTAAGAAAGGATATCCATTTAGTCCGTGGCAAAGGAAGAAAAATCAATTTTTTTTCCTGTAATTGTTGCCACACGTTAAGTATGGTGTTCTGAGAAATCAGACTCTGGCCATGTTATGCACTAGGTGCTTATGAAACACTGTCCTTTTGTCTTCAAGTTTATGTCTGTGGACTTTGATTTATTTTTTAATATTATGTATAATTAATACCTAAGAGCAGATGCTTACCATGAGAAAGAATAAAATTCACTGAATCCAAATGGGTCTACTTTGCTATTCGCATGTAGGGTATTGGTGAAAATACCCAAATCATTGAGGGTTTTATTTTCCAATTAATGTAGGAGCTGTTTATTCCCATCAAGAAGTATAATAGAGGTTTTTGGTTAAATTTTTCCCATTAAAATGGGATGAGGCAATAATTCTCACCACAGTTCAGAGGGCTATTATGAGAGAAATGAAATAATGGATGCGAAGTGCATTAGTTGGCTCTGCAGGACGTTACATAAATCCCCAAAATAGCAGCATACATGTGTAAACAAGAAGATGGATGATAATTTCCAAATGTGAGTTTCATAACCCAGGGTTTGCAGTGGGGTTTTTGGAGGTGAGTTACACAGCAGCACAACGTTTGTCTTTGCAGTGGGTTCTCACAGGAATGGCGTTGTGAGGGAAAGAGAATGGCGTTTTATGGAATGATACAATATAGCAAGAGGCTTACCCAGATGTCAGAAATAGTTTTGGTTTCTTAAATGGTTGTTAATGAGAAAACTCTTCTCCAAATAGCAATCATAGTGGCAGTGAATATTAAACCGAGAAAAGAGCTTCCAATAGTCGCATCACTTCCTCTGTGTGGTGTGGCATCGTTAAAGAAAAGAAAAACATCGATTTTTAATTAGGTGTATGTGTGTGTGTATCCATGTATGAGTTTTAGACATAAATGCAGATGCCCACAAAGGCCAGCAGAGGGCATTACATCCCCTGCAGCTAGTCTTACAGGTAGTTGTGAACTCCCCATAGTGGATGCTGGGAACAGAACTTGAGTCTTCTGCAAGAACAGCACATGCTGTTAACCACTGTGGCAGCTCTTCAGCCCCCAATAAAACATTCTTTAAATTCATTAGACATTCAAGATTTAAAGTGATTAAGGTGCTTGGCCAGCAAGGTCATGGTAAAAGTTGTACCTTTGTGGGAGAGCAATGCCTCCTCCTCAAGTCAGGTTTTAGATGATGAACAGGAAGCCATAAAGTTGACACGTGAAAGTGGCCAGGAAGCAGGACTATGGAAGGGACACTGCTTTTCTCTGTCTTATTGCCTTGAGCAATTTCTTGAAGATAAATGTTTGGGAGTGATTTCATAAGTGGCAGATGCTAGATACAGTAGCTAAAATGGAGCAAAGCTGGTCCGTTAATAAGGAAAAGTCATACTTTGTAAATTGGATTGTTCATCTCGTTGTGTGTGTGTGTGTGTGTGTGTGTGTGTGTGCATGAACATGCACATGTGTGTTATGCATGCATGTGGAGGTGAGAGGACACCTTCAGGGGTTGGGACTTGCCTTCCACCCCGAGATGTGGTCTCTTTGTTGTTGGTGCTACACACTCCAAGTTAGCAAGGATTCTCCTTTTTCTGCTTCTCATCTGGCCTGAGGTGCACTGGAATTCTAGGTGTGTGCTTCTGTGTGAGATTTATGTGGCTTCTGGGTTTTCAAATCCAAGTTCTCGTGCATCCGTGACAAGCACTTTACACACAGACCCGTTTCCTTGGCTTTGATCTCTTGTGTTACTTTTGATCTCTGCAATACATTGTCTAATTTTCTGGACTGCCTTATGAAAATGAAGAGGAAAGTCAAATTCAGTGAGGTGCTTAGAATGGGATGAAATGAACCCTTCCTGGTAGCAGTTACAAATAGAGAAGGAAGAACTCTTAGCAGAAGGTACGAGAGAGGTAAAGGTGAACAGTGGAGAGCTGGGTCGACCAAACTGCCCTGGAAGGTCCAGTTGTTTTTTCCACATGAAGCCTTTACATCTACTATGTTCCACAGAGATCTTTTTTCGCTGTCAGGTGATGATATGAAACTGTTTGGGGTGGGTTGGGTGAGGAGCATGGGAGCCCTGGGCTGCCATTTTGCCTCAACGGGGTGAACACGCTTTGTTTCTTGCAGTCATTCAGGGACGTGTATTAGAGTAGAGACAGTTCTAGTTTCAGTCTATGGATTTTAAAGTTAGCGTGATTGACTCTAGCTGTGGCACAAAAGATAAGAGGATGTGATTGTCTATTCCCGAGAGAAGCATACATCCCTACCACGTAAATCTCATTGTTTCATTGCTTGGGTCTCTCTGTCTTATGATGAAACTCTAATTGAAAGCGTGGCAAGGAGTTTTTGTCTGGCTGTGTCGAGAGAGGACGAAATAGGTTTGGTGGGGGCTAATACCTTGTTTAGGATAACCATGCTGTGGATTTCATAACCTCGTTCTTATGCCTGATCCCTTCTGTCCTGACATCTGTAGCTTCCCCTTTGTTTAATCTTCTCTACTGCTAGATGGTGCATAATTTAAACCTTTATAAGAAAGAATATGTTCAGGGTAAAACTTTTGAAATGTTTTACAACTAAAATTGTCTTCCTTGGGCTTTATGTCTGATGGATAGCTTTTCTGGATGTAGAATTTTAGAGAGTCATTCACTTCTGAATTTTGAAGTAAGTTTTGAATATTTGTCTGTGTAGCCACTAATAATTTTCTACTATTTAAAATCTTGATCCTTTAAGTGTGATGTTTTCAACCTGAAAACATAGTATTATCATATTACCAAAATTCTGACGTTTCAAGGCAGTGTGCTTCGGAACAGTCATTTCTTGGTGGTTGTATGGGTCTCTGATTGTCTTCAGAACACTGGGAACTTTCTTTGTGTGTACTGGCTATTGTATCAATTCTCAAGCGAATTCTCCCTGTATCTTAGCATTTCAAATCAGAAAAACAGAATACAGCTTAATTCCATTGTGCCTTCAATAGTCAACTAGCATTCATGACTTGATTATAAAATGAAGGTGTCTGATAGGGTAAAGACGTAGCAATAATAGAAAGCACTAGAGTCAATGAAATATGAAATGTTCCTTTTGCTTCTGTCTTCTTAGAGCTCCAGTGACTAAATTCCATCCGATCTAATATTCTTTCACTCTAAAGTACACCATTATTTTAGGTATTATTATTAAGACAATATTACAGATGAACTGTATACTATTTCCTGGTCCTTAGGAAATTAATTTCAATTTTATTGATAGAATTTCTTTCAACCTAAGTAAATATGAGCCATCTCATTCATTTGTCTCCTATGAATGTATAAAGAACGCAGTAAAGCAAATTAGATGAATTATTCTTCAAATGTATTCATTATTCAGAGTTTCAAAATTCACATTCAAAATCCCTCTCATCTCAATCTCAGGCCATTCATACACGTGCTTATTCATGCAGAACCACTTTAATGTGCCAGCAAGGGTTCCAGTCCTGAAAAGACCGTTAGCTCTTACGTTGATCAGGCTTGCTTTGTAGACTCTCCTGGGTGGGTGTTCTTAAACAGGAGTGCTCCCCCATGGATCTCATTCCTTCTGCACAAGGGTGTGACTTCTAGGTGGAGAAACACTCCACTATTGCCTTTTGCTTTCTCTTCCAGCCAAACCAGCATCAATTGTGCAAATTTTGATGACTGGGCAGACCAGGCCACCCACCATGCCTCTGCTGTGTTCCTAGCGGTAGGTGGAACATCCTATTTTCCGATGTAGCCCCATTTTAGAGCTCTAAGCACATGGAAATTCTACATGCACTTAGGAACCAAATTAATCATTTTTTTAAAAATGAAGTTTCTTACTCCTTTACTATAAACCTTAATTGTAAGGGAAGGAAGCATTTAAATATTCTCAAAGTGAAACAGAAAGCACAAGAGTCCCTGGGATCCCTCTAAAGCCTGGCTGTGTGGCAAGAATTGCAGCCCTGCTGGGAGGTGATGAAAATATGAAGAGAACCATAGTTTACTCTGAGGCTTCCCTTACACCTCAGCGAACTGTGCCTGCAAACAGTGGAATACTTCTGCTACTATCCCTTTCCATAGACTCAAGTGAAGTCATGCATGCAGCTCCAGAACTTGATTTTTCACTCAAAATTGATTACAAATGTAGACTTGCAGTGATTCTGTGAAGGATCATATGGACTTTCAATTATATATTTTTATTTACATTTTTATAGTTCCTTCTTTGATGATGACGACTCCAACTGCTCCTGTGTTTAATGTTTGCAGTTTTTCAATGCCTTAGTAAGCATCCTAATGTCAATGCTTAAAATTGCAGCGTTAAGAGCTACACACATGTAAAACTTTTTTTGCATCAAGTGTCATTATAAAAAGATTGTGCCAATGTATATTGTCATCAGGCATCCACCAGAGTGATCACTCCCCTACTTTCTGCTAATCTGGATTTTTTTTTTTGCCTTGGTCAATTAGAGGAGACAAAAATAATCTCTTGGCTGTTTTCATTTTATTTTTTGTTGAGTTCAAGGGAGTCTGAAATATTTCTTAATTTGATGTGTTATCCTTGGAGTGAGAATCGGCCCAAAGACAGTGTGAATAGTGTGATTTGGAATGGCACCTTGGTTGGTGGCAGTGGCCAGCATCTGGTTGGCAGGGGGATGAGTAGTCACCACTTTGGAGTCTAAGGAGGGCTGGTGAACTCTGTGGTTTTTGCACTTTATCCCCACCGATATCCTTTTTATTGCCTTACCTAAGTGTCTGGATCCTTCCAGGCAGTACACTTACGGTTACTTTGACTACTGTATCTGTGTCAAGATGGAGGCACAGCTTCCAGACAACTTCCAGAGAGTATGATTCTCCCCTGATTCATAGACTCTGTAACCCAAGGTCAACAAGCAGAGGCTCATGTGTTCTTTGCGTCAGTAGAGGTCAGAGAAAAGACCTTCTAAACCTGAAGAAGAACATAGATATTTGTCGGGTATGGGGTTTAGAGAGGAAATAGGAACTCTCTATAACTTTCCATATAGGGAAGGACCAGAAAGACACACTTGAAAAGCGGACCAAATTCCCACTATGAATTCTGGGTGAGCTTAGAATGTGAGTTTAGAGGGTGCCTTCTTTACTTTAACAGTGAAGATTGGGAACCTCTGGAATCTTTGGGATCTTGGCTTGGTGAGGTGTAATAGATGTCTTGTTTTAGGAAAATTATCAAAAACAGGTCGGGACGATGTGGAATGTTTTATTGCTGACTGCTGCACGCATTTGATGTGTTGAGTCTACATGTGCCTGATAAATGCCAGAACCTTTTCCACTGGGGCTGATTTGAGTGTAGGAAGTTCATGGACTCGCTTGAATGTTTCTATTGCAGGATTACCATTCGTTATTTCACAGAAAGAGACAGCTTAAGAAGTAACATTTTTTTGACAGATAGGTTAGAACTTTCGAACATGTATAGGTCATGACATGTGACCTATTGGTTTTTCATTATGCCAGGTGCTGTATGGATAGGTATTTAGCATATGGAAATGCAAAATGAACTAAGAAAGTGCAATAGATAGGTTTGCCATGAGATATCTTCTGTGCCAAATGACAAAGATGTGCCATCAAGAAGAGAAATAAACACACTCGTTAAGCCATTCAGAGTAGCAAAGTCACCTGTGATAGACGTTATACCAACTTGAACTGTTGGAACACACAAGGGAATCTAACTCCTGCTTATAGCTGCTGAGAAGGGATTTTAAACACGCAGCAAGGAATCTTAGCGTTAATAGCTTGGGGTTGGGTGGTTTCTAATTACGCTCATTGAAATTTAAATAGCATTCTCTGAAGTACAATTAATTATATTCTTAGGTATAATCCGTCTTGTCCAGGAAGTCATTTTCTAAATGAGTAACTTCTTTGCTATTCCTGCCTGGTAAGCCATCCCTTTTCAGAGACGGTCCTCAAGTCGTCATTAACAGTCATTCTTCTGGTAGCACGGTGAATGCCTTCTGATAAACTGGGGCGTGCGCTCTGTTCATTTATGCATAGTTACTGCCGTGGAACATTCTGGTGTTCATAAAATGCATTTAAGACTGTAGCTCAAGAATTCAATTTTTATTCTTTCAGTAACTGCAGCCAAGGGCTATATTCTCATTCAGTCTGGATAAGTCATCCTGACATTCCTGAGCCAGAGGAGAATGTTTGCTGAGAGCTGGCACCAGGGGGTGGGCAGGAAGTGGTGTGGATAGCTTCCTTTACAAGCGCAATGGCAGGGCTTCACCCAAGTGTAGTAATAGATTTTGGAGTATTCCAGGGTACCTGAGTCCACACTTTCTGCTCGGCTCTCACAAAGGTAGCCTGCAGCACTTATTTTTAACCATTATACCTTTATAGGGACTCAGCATTGTTTACTTCTGGATATTATGTAAATAATATTTATTGGGAACCCTCCAAGTGTCAGCCAAGTTACTAATGCTTTAAAATGCTTCCATGCAGAATTCTTACTATAACCCCGCAATGAAAACATGGTATTTATTTTGAAGATCCAAGTCATGGAGGAAGAGTCAAGTGATTTGCATGAGTTTATATTACTTTTCCAGTCTCTGCTTAATTTTTTTAAAAAAATGATTGAGTTTAAATGTTCCAGACACATATATAACTTCATACAATCTTTACCATGAGGAGATGTGCTGAATTTTGTTTGAAAGTTTTAAAGGTGAGGAAACTGAGTGGTTCACAGAGTCAAAGAAAATGTTTTGGCTTCTCTTGGAACTGGGATCAAAACCTAGGGCCATTTCTCTTCAAAGCCTGCATTTTAAAACTCCATTGGCTTAGAAAGCTCTTTAAAAATATTATATTCTAAATAATTATTTTGCAAGTGTTTCCTGTTTAGTTCTTTTGACACCTAAGTACATAAGTGGTACCACTTTTCGTGTGTGTTGAGCTTTAATATGGAGAGCCTACTCACGGCCTTTTAGCATTCTGCTAAATGCTTTTCACCTTTGATCCCACTGACATATTGAGAACAATTCCTGCTTGGACAGAGAAGCAGCCATGTGTCCTCTACCAAGTGGATGCCAGTAGCACTTTCCACACCTCACTCAAGTTGTGCTAACAAAAGTACCTCCAGATTTTGCCAAATACGCTTTGTAAGGTGGCAGGCTTTGGGATCAGATGTATCATAGAGTTGCACCTCATCCTTGCCGTTTATTACTGCTTGCCGTAGGGTCTTGGGAAAGGTTTTGATCTCTTTGAGCATTGCGTTTCTCACCTATTCGGGGCTAATAATCCCTCTTAGCGATTTCATCAGGAAGTCACAAGTGAGTACTCATGGCACCTAGCATAGTGCGTGCCATGTGGCCAAAAAGTTAAGGTAGAGATCCTAGAAATGCAAGTTGTGTTTATATTAATGGCAATATGATCATATAAATTTCCTTTGATGTGATACTGCATAGACTGGTCGTAGCCAAGCTAGGCAAAAAAATTTTTGGCTATCTGATGTAACTTAAAAACTGCCATTTTTTTTTTGGCTGAAAGACACTTAAGGAAATATTCAAGATCGTTAGCCATCAGAGAAATATAAATCAAAACAACTCTGAGATTCCATCTTACACCTGTAAGAATGGCCAAGATCAAAAACACTGATGACAGCTTATGCTGGAGAGGTTGGGGGTAAAGGAGACACTCTTCCATTGCAGGTGGGAGTGAAAACTTGTACAGTCATTTTGGATATCAATATGGCAATTTCTCAGAAAATTAAGAAACAACCTTCCTCAAGATCCAGCAATACCACTTTTAGGTATATACCCAAAGGATGCTCAATTGTGCAACAAGGACATGTGCTCAACTATGTTCATAGCAGCATTGTTTGTCATAGCCTGAACCTGGAAACAACCTAAATGCCCCTTGACCAAAGGATGGATAAGGAAAATGTGGTACATTTACACAGTGGAGAACTACACAGCGATAAAAAATAATGACATCTTGAAATCTGCAGGCAAATGGATGAAGCTAGAAAACATCATATTGAGTGAGGTAACCCAGACCCACAAAGACAAATATCATATATACTCATAAGTGGCTTTTAGACATAAAGCAAAGAAAAGCCAGCTTACAATCATAATCCCAGAGAACCTAGACATCAAAGAGGACCCTAAGAAATACATACATAGATCTAATGTACATGGGAAGTAGAAAAAGACAAGATCTCCTGAGTAAATTGGGAATATGGGGACCTTGGGAGAGGGTAGAAGGGGAAGGGAGAGGAAGGCAGGGGAGTGGAAAAATACATAGCTCAATAAAAACAATTTTTATAAACTTAATAATATGTAAAAAATAAAAAATAAAACCCAAAACTTAAAAACTGCCATTTTTATAATGAAATTTCAAAACTGCATAAAAATTGACAAAGCACACAGGAGTAAGGAAAGAAGTAGAAAAGCAAAACTAAATGGAAATCAAGGGCCACCGCCCTGAATGAGATGATGCTGGGATCACTTAGGGTTTTGTGGGGTATTAAGTCAGGAATTTTATTCTGTAAAATGATTCTTATGCTTTGGATGGCTCTACGGAGAGAGCCTCTGTTGGCCTTGGCGGCAGGGGAGCTGCCTTCTCCCTGGTCTCGGCTCACAGCCTTCTGCTGGTTTGGCATCACTGGCTTCCTTCCCCAGAGCTGACCTTTTGCTGGAGTTCCTCTGACTCATCTTTGGGTTTCACGCTCAGCTTTAGCTTCTGTTTTAAGAATTTTTTTTCTAGGTTCCTAGATATCTTCCCAACAGTTATCATCTTGATTTCATTCCCCCCCCCCCCACATACACTAGACCCCTTCCTTCAGGGATGACCCTTTGTCCTGCCACACCTGAACTGAATTAATTGCTAGGAGGTGACATTTATCACTTTCTGCTGTGTCCCCTGGTCTCGGGCCAAGTTGAACAGATCTCTTCTAAGCCTCTGTGGCTATAGTCATGTAGATTTTAACCATGTGTTGTCTGTGGTGCTGAATGCCTAGGATAGCAAAATGCCAGGGTAACTTTGAGGGCTTTTCTGTTCTAAGTGGGCCAAAAAAATTTCCACATTTTGGGGCATACTTGGCTGGCTTAGTTTCTTGCAAAACTCTACATAGAGAGGCATACTGGCTAGGGAACCCTACTCTAAAGTCCCTTATGGAAGCACACACTCAAAGGCAGCAGTTACTCTCTGTCACGACTCCCTTCCATTTGCCTATAAGACACTTTCTGAAGGTCCCAGCCAATCCTCGTTGGTCCAGAAACTAAAACCTGTTTGGCCAGGATAAGGATCCCGATGTTTCTGTGAACACTTGACAGGCAGTACTAAGTACGTTTAGAAAGACAACAGGAGTATGAGAACTACGAAGAAATTAGGGAAAGGGGAGAGAAGCCTGTGGAAGGAGTTCAGGAGGATGTGCTAAGTGTTAGGAGCGTGGGTTACCATGGTAGCGTCACAGTGCTGTGATGAATTACCAGAGGCAGTTAGCTTACAGAGGGAAAAGGTTTATTCAGCTCATGGTCCAGGATTGGGTTTAAGGTCTCTGGTGAAGGTGTCAGATAACACAGGGAGTGAGGTTGTGTCAGAACAAAAGATTCACATCACAAGCCAGTCAGCAGGGCAAGAGACTGGTTCCTACAGTCCCACTTTCTAAGACCTCCCACTAGGCTTTACTCTACAAATGTTCTTCTGCCTTCCCATAGCTACTTATGAAGACCGTTGGGAGACCAGAGTTGGCACCAACAAACTATAAGGGGGGAGGATGTTCAGTTTGTACACCAAAAGGTATGGGACGTGTCAACCATTCGCTATACATTTGAAATCTTATGTGACAAATAAAGAGATATTTACATAATAATCCAATTATAGCAGACCATTGCAATTTTCATTTAGATGCAAGGTGTGCAATGAGAAGTCAATTCTTAAAATGTTTAAGTTCCTGCTTTAGTTACGGGGGGGGGGTGTTAGTTTTGGCAGGGAAAGAAGGAACAGTGGGGAGCCATAATTTTGGGTAAAGAGATGGCAATTTGTGTTTTAACATGCAAAGTTTGAGATGCTTTTAAAATAGAAAATGATAGCTATCCACAAAGTACTTGGGGTGTGGTTGTGTTGCAAGACTTTGAGACGTGAACTATGAAGGGATCCTGTGTTTTCATTGTGGGTCTGTGGAAACCATGGATGATATGTAATGACAATGATGTGGAGCAGTGTATTCTTTAAAAGAAGATTCTCCAAAGCTTAAGAGATGTGTTGCTTTATGCAGTAATATTAAGACATTAAGGACACATTTGTAGGAATTATAGTTCTTAAAGCAAAAAGAGAAAAATTAAGAAAACTGTTTCTTTTTAATTAAAAATATTGGACAATTGTGAAAAAGCATGACAGAATATATTTAGAACATTCATGCTCAGAAGTTCTACATTTGTGTTGGGACAGAGCTTTGAAAAATAATGTCGTACAGCACAGGCAGTGCTGACTGGCTGGTCTTCACTAGTGTGATGGTAGAGCAAGCACCGAGTGTTTTGGGAACGTTGAACAGAGGGTTAAATCAGTGAGGAAGCCCCGAAGCAGGCCAAGGTTTGAGCTCTAGGCATTACTCAGAACACAGAGCCAGGTGGACAGAAGGACTGGGGCAGGCTCTGGGCTCTGGACAGAAAATTCAGTCCAAAATTGACTAGGCTACATCGCTTGCCAAGAACTCTGCTTGAGTCAGCTGCTGGTTGATAGAAGTGCTGAAGATGGGAGGCAGCCTTCTCTCTTGTTTGCTAGGTTGTTGTTCTCCAAATCCTTTGGCCCCTTTACCACTCTAGCTGAATTTATTTTTTAAAAATATTATATCATAGACAGGTATACAGTTACTGTCAAGAATAAATGAAAACAGACATTCTCAAAGATGAAAGAAATTGATGAAAAGGTAAAATTTGTGTTTCTAGAACCCAAGATTATTTTGTGCTCACTCTGCAGCTTTTGAAGACTCTTGATTGACTTCTCAGTAAGCACAATAAATGATACTCAAAGTCCACAGTGATGAATGGCATGCAAATTTTTTCAATTAATTTCTCTTCTTAGTGTTGTACTGATATACTTCTAGTTATTTATCTGTGTACTATGGAGTAGCCTTTAGGCTATTCTAGGCTCTTGCCAGTCCGTATTTCATGGACATATGTTTTCATATGGCTTCGGTAAATACTTAACTATAGACTAGCAAGGTTGTTCTAGCTATGCAGAAAGTACATGGCTACACGAAAGATATTGAATTTCCCGGAATACATATATTCATTCATTCTTCAGTCAACATACACTTTTGAGCAAACACACATGCTTTGAGAGCCAAAATTAAATATTGTATGTCTGTTTTTGTAGAAATTTAATTTACCAGAAGTATCAATTTGGAAGCCATCGATGTGATTAAATCAGAATTTCAAGGCACGGTGGAGGAACATAATTATTTACTAAATATTTGGTCAATTTGGAGAAGAAATTGAATGCTGCTGGCTTTGTAAATTAAAAAGAAGTACAACCAAAATTAAAAGTCAAGCTGAGACTGAATACCATACCTGTTCCAGATACTGAGTCCCTGTTAGTGGGAAGATGGGAGTGGTGTTTTGAGGATAACCCTATGCTATCTCCTCAGCTTACTTAACAATCTGAAACGACTCAGAAAGAAAAGTAGTTTTGGCTTTTGTGTGTTTGTTTTTAAACTTTTTTTTTTGAGAGGGTTTCATATCACAGTCCAAAGTAGCCTGGAACTCACAATGTAGTGAGGCTGGCCTCAGAGTCCCAACAATCTTTTGCCTCAACTTCCCAAGTGTTGGAGTTATAGCTAATTTAAAGTGGTACAAAAATGAAAAATAATCACAGAGAAATGGTTGGTGTACTTTCCTATTAGGGAAGATGTATTTAGAAGTCAACTCTAAAAATGCTGACCCTTGGAAAGAAACTTGGGTCAAGGACACAAAGATAAAACAATTTGCACGCACATTTTATAATTTGTGTACATGCTTTATAATTTGTACACATGCTTAGTAATTTGTACACAGCCCTGTGTTTCTCCGTAGAAATAGTTCAGCTACCACCTTGTTTTCCCATTCAGCACCATTTCCTAGGTCTATGTGTTTCTCTTCTCCCCCTCCCTTCATGCACCACACACACACACACACACAGTCATCGTAGAAAGTCTGGAAGAGCATACTGCAGGGCTCAGCTCCTTCCCTGTGGCTGCTCCTTTGGACAGCCTCTGGTGCTTTTTTATAGATCAAAATGCCAGCATTCTTTTGTTATCAGCCCAAACACTCAGATCAGCATGATTCCTGTTCTCTTTTTCGTGATACACTATGTGTGGGGTAGCATGTGTACGAGCCCAGTTTGGGGAGAGAGAGAGACAGAGAGACAAATAGACACAGAGACAGACAGAGACAGAGACACAGAGAGAGGTATATTTGAAAGTAAGGTGGAAATACAGTGATTATCCAAAATCTGACAGCTATTTAATAATAAACAGTTGAAAATACGTTAAATCTTTATTGTGATGGGAGAAGGATAGCTTGAAGTAAAAAGACCCAGCATTTCTTCTACTCAGTTGCTTGAGCCAGAGCAGGAGGAAAGGGTAGCCAGAAGTGAAGAATCTCTGGCAAAGGGACCTTTAAAACTGTGAGTAGAAATAGATACTGTCATAGTTTTCTCAAAAGGTAAATTATTAATTTATATCAATAATAATGAAATGGTTCCTACTCTATTTTCAACGTAAGATAGTGATCAAAGATGTCTCACCATGGGTTTTTACTAAGAATGTCAATTGCAACATTCTTAGTAAATTGGGCAAGATGAGAAATAGCCTTATTGTCTAATGTGAGAAAATTGTGCTATGATCAAACCTATGAGAAGTATTTTTCTAGAGTATTTTTGAATCGGAGAAAGGAATATCATATTGTATAAATTAGATAAAAGCAAGGTGCAATCTCATGTGTAATTTTAGCCGTTTCCCAAGTAGCCTCTTGACGAAGCACATTTTCTAAAAAGCATCTTTCTAAAATTATAATGTCAAAAATAACTTTACATCTGAGTAAAACCAAATGTGTTCCTTAAACATACTGTCAAAACAGAACATTGGGTCAGATTCTTCTCAAGTTGTGGACTCGCAGCTGATATCCAAGATTGGCATATACCTTGCCAAAATGCGTGTCTTCTGGGGAGCGCCCAGTCCCAGGACTGTTACCCTGATATCTGCCATACTGACAGCATCTAAAGCCAGCAGGTCCTTGCTGATCATAGGAAGCACAACCAGGAAAACAATTAGGGAGAAGCCAAGAGTGTGTGCAGTTCTCTCATGGGACTGGCCATGCTCATCTTCCCCTTTGAAGGAGTTAGCCTTAAAAGGAAGGAGGTTGTGCCTATGGATGCCTCTCCAACAGCAGCAACTTTCAAAAGTATTTTTTAAAAAAATATTATCTGTTTATTTGGGTGTCTTTTGAGGCAGGTTTTCCCTCCCTAACACAGGCTCACCTGAAGTCCGCTATATGGCACAGCATGGGGCAAACTCAAAGCAGTCCTCTTGCCTCAGCCTCCTGAGAGCTGGTCTTACAGGTGTGAGTCACCGTGGACACCTTAGTCACCCCCACCCCCACCAAAGGAAATAAGTAACAGTTTATTCGGGTGCTGTTTTGAAATCACAGCTCAGGAATACAGATTTAGATTACCTTGAATTCCATTTTTAAGAGTCAACAACTTTCCATTTATTATTGGTGGCAACACGGGCTTTAAATTTGACTTAAAATGCCAGGCATGGTGGTGCACACCTTTAATCCCTGCACTTGGGAATCAGAGGGAGGTGGATTTCTGTGAATTTGAGGCCAGACTGGGCTATAAAGTGAGTTTCAGGATATCTAGGGCACCCTGTCTGGAAAAAAGAAACCAAACAAACAAAAAACAAAAACAAAAAAAATGACTTAAAGTGAAAATGTAAAATTGAAATGACTGAGCCTTGGCTGTCTCAGAGAAGACAATCTGAACAAGAACAAAGTGTTTGTCAGTGTGTAAGTGTATGCCCTTTATCTACCCCAACTCCGCAGTTCATGGGAGTATGTTTATTATGTCTTCCCTACCATGGCGCGCCACACTCTAGCTCCCTGAGTATACTATCATAACTTTTATTGTCATGACTCAACTCTATACCAACATTAGTTTAGTATAATTTTGTTTCTGCTTTACACATTATGAGTAAGTGGGAACGGTTGGAAGTGTGGGCAATAAGATTATTGATCAGTGTTTTAGAGATTGGATCAGTTTTTGCTTAATTCATTCACATCTTTATTCCTATATTTTCAATAACACATGTGTCTAGTTTGTAATCTCACCAATATAGATTATAAAAACCTCTCTTATGAAACTGTTCCTGCCGTGGACACCTGCTGTGCTGACCGATTTACAATCTAAAAGGCTATCCTCCCTACAGTCATGCTTAAGGCAAGTGCCCATCTAGATAAGGCAGCGAGATTTCTCCTCTCAGATAGGAATGCAGAAATTAAGAAACAAGACTGGATCCTTTCAGCCGTGTCTTCCTATAGTCGGTCTTATGCCCATGATAGCTCAGTAAGACTGCGTTAGCAGGCTTTCTAATTCCTTTCTCATCAACCCCTTCCACCCTCAGCACTGCAAGGAATGAATGTTTCTGGGATGCAAACCTGGCTGTGGTATTTTTCTGTTTAAACTCCTCCAGCAGTGTCCTGTGGCATAGAACTCGCCCATCTGTGTGCACTGGGTTCTTCCCTCTCAGGATTCTGCTTGGCGTCTCCCCCAGTGTCTTGCTTTTTTCTGATAGCATCTTAATTACAACCTTATGAACCAGTTGGAGGTTACCCCAGACGGCATACCTTCTTCTGTGCTAGATTTCATTCTGTCTCTGGCCTTATTTTGTGCTACAGTTCAGTTCTCCCTGGCAGAGTGATCTGTTGCTTTCTGGTATTCTTAGAGCCATAAAACTGTAATTTTTGCTTATTTCATGGGAACTCCTTAATGGTCAGAATGAGCCATGGCTTCCTCACCCAGCTGAGGGCGTGCTATACTGTAGATGGCTGATGTTTACTTGAATAAAATCTTTACATGTCTCGACTTTTAAAATCTTGGCAACAAACTATGAGCCTCGTGCTGCTACACAGGTAAAGGTTTGGAAGCTTAGAGATGCCAGACTTTTATGCTATTATTTACCTAATATCAGTCTGTCCCTTCCATCAAACTAGGCTAGAGTATGTTGCGATAATAAAACATGTCAATATTCCAGTGGCTTCCATGCATCAAGTCCCACTCAGTGCTCCATTGATAACTCGCCAATGTTCAGATGCTTTGGGGTCAGTGTGACAGAGCAGCCTTCATCTGGGACACTGCCATTTGTCACAGCAAAAGGCAAGAGACTTGGTATACATACAGAGTTTGGAATTCTCTCAGTGTCCACTGGCCAAAAAAAGGGCACATGGCTGTTCCTAAGCACAGCAGGGATATGTGAGGATGGCATTGGCGAAGGACAAAGTGACAAGAAAAATTATGAGAACACGAGAAAGGAAGAAAAAAAGCCTTTACCTGGGAGTTTAGTTAAAGCTTCTTACCAGCAAGAAGCAAGAACCCCAAGCAACATTTCCTGTGAAGGCTGCTAGCTTTGAATTAATATTCCCTTTCTTACATAATATTTAGGTTGGCATAGCAAGGACTAGGTTTAAGGCCTGAACATGCTTGAGATTGCACAGGGCCTCATCATCTTCCCAGATATTTTGTAGGTATCTCAAAGAAGACTGTTTGCAATAAAGACATCTTACTTTCTCCCATCTTTATCAATTGTAGGTATCCATTGGGAGCTAGCCTATGATTTCAGGGTGATTCCTTAACAACCGTTTATTAATAATAACTTCAAAACCCACAGAACTGATACCTGTGGGGACAGTAATGACAATTAAGGAAGAGTCTTCTTTGAGAAACCCACTCCCGTGGTCTGGGGTCCTTATTTCTTTCCCAGTGCCTCTCTGTCACATAGCCCTCATGCTAATTAAAATACCTTCAATACAACTCCAAGTTGGCTTCATGCTGGCCAGTCCTGAAATTCTTTTCTACATCAAACCCATGAAACCAGAGTGTTTGCCCAAGATGGGGTTCTTAAAACGTTCTGAGACCTCCTTGGGCTACTGAGGATAACAATATGGACCTGTGTCTCTGTTCCCTCACCACTAAGAGCATCACAGAAAGAATGAATTTGGAAAACAATATAATCAACCACAGGGATTATGATTGTTGACTACTGTCAACAATTTGCAAATGTTTTAGAAACAGTGAGGAGTTAATTATTATGACTACAAGAGAAATTAGAAGTATGACCAAAAAGGAAGAGGACAGAAATGTATAGAGACAAACATGGCAAGAAAAAAAAAACCACAATAAAAAGAATAAGAGACAGTTTAATACATGGAAAGATGTACCACTTCTCCTTCTTCTATCCCTATTATTCCTAGATTTGGGCAAAAGGTTCAAAACCATGATGACGATTTTCACAGAGACAGCTGACCTGAGCTAGTGAGAGCTCACTGATTCTGGACTGATAGCACGTTAACCTGCATAGCACCAAATTAAGGTCATTAAATGTGGGGGACAGTTGTGAGGCTTGGATAGTCTGTGGGGCTACTGGCAGTGGGACTAAGATTTATCCCTAGTGCTTGAACTGGCATCCTGGAGCACATTCTTTTTGGAGGGATACCTTGCTCAGTCTAGATATAGGGGGAAGGGCCTTGGTCTTGCCTCAAAGTGAAGTGTCAGACTTTGTTGACTCCACAGGGAAGCCTTACTCTTTCCAAGGAGTGGATGGGGAGGTGTGTGTTGGGGAGACAGAGGAAACAGGGGGAGGAGAGGGAGTTGAAATGGGGATAACTATGTAAAATGAGAAAAGACTGTATTAAAAATTCTTAATAAAAAAAAAGAAAACATGGCAAGAGCAGACTAGGGAAAAAAAAAAGACTGTAAGGTTTGGTTAGAAAAAGTCCTTAGTGACATTTTAGTCACTTGCACCATGACAGCAAATAGGCGAAAGCCTTTGACTGTGATCTAACATAGAAAGAAGAAAGAAAGAGACAGTATTTGTCTCTTGGGGTCCACTGAAGAAATGAAGTGAAATGAAGAAATGAAGATCTGTGCTGGATGTACAAAGAGCCTGAAGCTCCTCCCTCCCTTCCTCCCTCGCTCCTTCCTTCCTTCCTTCCTTCCTT
>JABTXL010005620.1:10243810-10293060 GCA_025134845.1 Neodon shergylaensis | reverse complement strand
TCTCTCTCTCTCTCTCTCTCTCTCTCTCTCTCTCTCTCTCTCTCTCTCTCCTTGGAACAATAAAAAAACATTATAAGAGTTTCCTCTCATTGGTCAAAAGCACATTCCTAGGGTAAGTGAATAAGAAGCCTGAGTCATTTACCATGGCAACACAAGGGTTTCAAGGTTTCAGGAGTAAAACTGTGATCAGACTCTGGGCGCACAGTGCCCAGTGACAAACTTTGAGACACAGGTCTATTGTTAGCAGACTTGGAAGGTGAAGAATTGTCATGCTCTTCTTAGGGTGCTCTGTGTAGCAACCTTGGTTGGACACTGGTGACTCTGACCTTGTGCATAGCTGTAAGGTTTGAAACTTATGATCCGTTTACAAAAAGCCTTTAGTCTAGTTGGAACTTGCTCTAAGGTAGAAGTGAGGTAATTATGTGCAGTTTGTCTTAGCAAAACAAAAACAAAAACAAAAAAAAAAACAAAGCAGACTTTTAAGTGTCTATAGTTTTCATGGGTCAAATAGATCTAGTTATGATAAATGTCATATGTTGTAGGAGCTGTGGGCTGTGTTCCTGCCGCCTCAGCTCCTGGTCGCCTGGCTAGCTTATGCCCCGAAATAACAACACACAAATTGTATTCTTTTAAACACTGCCTGGCCCATTATATTAGGGTGAGAATTAGCCTAGAAGAGGCTAATTCTCACATATTAATTTAGCCCATTTCTAATAATTTGTGTAGCACCGCTAGGTGCGCTTACTGGGAAAGATTCAGCATGTCTGACCTGGCTGCTTGCTTCATCGCATCTGCCCCAGAGAGGAGAGCTATCGAGTCTGAGCTCACTTCCTCTTCCTCCCAGCATTACTCCACCCACCTATGTTCTAACCTATGAGGGCCAAGCAGTTTCTTTACTTTTTAACCAATGACCTTTCTCCATCAGTCATAGTATATATTCTATATATAAAAATATGTAACTCAATGAAAAAATCATCTTCCTGACCATCCAGTTATATGTGCCCATAGCACTGAGATGTAGTCATGAGATTACATAGACACATCACATGAAAATGTATGGTAAGGGGGAGCTATCACAGCTGTTATTGCACAAGTGAAGTTACAGATGAAACAACAGTTTTCAGAGTCAGTGGCCCTGCAAGCCCTGGCTGGTGGGTTCCCTCCATCTAAGAATAATTTCTCTGATGGGTTGACATCTGAATTATCAATTGCTATAAATGGTAATTGTGTCATGGCCCACAATATCTCGTGGTCAATGCTTGTGACAACAAATGATTAAAATAGAAAAAAAAATCTTAAAAAAAGAAATAGACTGAAACAGACAAGCCATTGTTACAGAAATACTTTCCATAGAGTACAATACGTTTTCTCCTCTAGGAGGCCAAGTTTAATTCTCTTTGCCTTGAGTGTGCATTTAGTTGGCAAAACAATTGAATATAAAAAAGACCATTAACTTACAGTGAAGAACTATGGAGGACATTACCTTGATTACATAAAATTTGATACTGTCATTGTTGGTCTGTGTAGAGAGCTAGTACCTGATGCTCAGACAAGTTGAGATTAACTACCCTCCAATCTCCCAAGTCCATCTCGATAATGATAAAAACATCAGATACACCCAAGCCATTTGGAAAATACCTAGAAAAGCAGCCCCTAGATCCACTGAAACCATGAAACTCAAGGAGAGTAAGAAGTCTTCACATCACAGAATGGTAAAGAGCTATGGTACCTTGATACAGTATTCTTGAGAGTATCTTGGAATAGAACAAAAGGTGCTCATGGGAAAATGGTTGAAATATTAATAATGTTCCATGCTTTCTTATTACTAATAATACATGAATATTGGCTCACAAGCTTTGAAAATGTAAAAAAAATATACCAGGGCTATGTAAGATGTTAATAGCAGAGGAAACTGGATTCCAGATGGTACATGGAAAAATCTCTGTATTGGCTTGCACCTGTTTTTAAGTCTGAAATTTCTCCATAAACAAACAAAAAGTTCACTGAGATTATTTACAAATACAGCACACCAGAACGTCAGAGAAGCTGCTAGAATGGCTCAAGTGTGTCTTTAGTACTCAGCTTCTATGATTAAAAAACAGGAGGGCTGGGGTGTGACTCACTGGAGAACACTCACCCACAGTACACAAGACTTTGGATTCAACACAAGCCCCATGGGAAGTAATAGTAAAAAGAATAATGAGTTAAACTTTCTAACCTAAGCAAATACATCCCAAGTTAGAGGACCTAGGTGTGATGGGCGGATCATGTTGGAAGCCAGTATTGGTTACCTAAGGAGTTCCAGGCCAGCTTGGGCTGTGTAATCACAAAGAAAGATCTTGTCCTAGTCAAGAAAAGAATAGACATAAGAGCTGAGATTAATTAATAAAATGAGGAGCATAGAAACAACACAGTGATGAAACTAAAAAGCAAAGAATGGCCCATGTAATTGATAATTCTCCTTCTAGACTTACCAAGAGCTGCAGAGAGCACACAAAAGACTAATACTAGGAATAAAGAGTATGCATAGTTTGCCAGATGATTGGAAGGTTGTGATGAGGATTAAACCACAGCCTAGTATTTTCGTGTTTCCTGAACATGGGGAATTTTGCTCTTCCTTGAACTTAATGCAAACATGTGACTTTCCAAGCTAAATACAAACAAGTCATGAGATCAACGTTGACTGAACTTGAAGCACATCTTTTTAGTAATGAAAAATAAACTCTTTTTATGTTAAATCATTTAGCTTTTAAGAGTCTTTGTTGCTAATTTATAATATAGCATATTTTCTTTTAATCATATGTTATTGCAAGTTTCACAGACTGGTGGGAAAAATTATATACTTATGAAAATAGGTTTAAGTCAGATTTTTAACTATAAAAATGGTTTCTCAGATAAAAACTTGCAATCTATAATGAGAGATTAGACAGCAGCTCCGACGAAGACAGCAGCTGCAATGGCATAACAGCTTCACTGGCTCTCCCCTCCCTAGACATTCAGATCTCCGTGGTTCTTGAGCTCATTTATGAAACTCCTTAAGCTTAACAAGGCTAGCAGAAAACCATAGCTGTAGAGGATAGAGGATAGATTTAAGCTCAATACAAGAAAGTACTTTACTAATGAGTTTAAAAAACTCATTCAATAATTATATTTATCTGTCTACCTACCTACTAGCATGCTGGGCCAATTTAAAATTTCTCTGGTATTTTAAAAGCAGCTTTAAAGCATAGACATCTCTAAACAATAAATTATGAAATAATAAGAACTTATGATTTATATAAAAGTAGAAAATAATTCTGAGAGCTGATCTTTTCCTGCTTTATTTTGGTGTTAAGCATAGTCTCAGCTATTAAATTTGGATAAGGGAAACATGGAAAGATTTCTGCTGAGCGTCTCTCCCAAGTTTACATTTGTAGTGTCACATCGATAGCTTGATATAAGACACATGGGTATTTACTCTTTAGAAATTGTCAAACTTGACAACTCAGAGCCTCACTCTGACACACGCTTGTTAAACACTTATCAGAACACCAGTGTGTCAATGTTTGCCTCTCTACCTTAGAATTTAAGCTTCATAAGGTTCTTATAAGTTTCATAAGCTTCTATAGATTTTGTTATATTTATTGTTGTCAGTGTTCAAAAAGCATGTACTTATTAAATGATTTAATGGTGAGGTCACAACAGGTCCAGCAGCAACTTTCAAACAAAATAAGAAACCAAGGATTGTGAGGTATGGATGAGTTTGCTGTTGATTTCTGTGCCTTCCTTTATACCTACCTTAGCTTTTAAGTGGTATAGTGGATAGATAGAAAATGATGTCTAATACTGTTGTGTTTGCTAATAGAAGTTATTCCTCACAGTTTTCTAAAGAGAGCTTCCCAGAGCAATTCTTGGACTGTTTATAAGTTTCTGAAGAGTTGATATTGTCTTCCTTTGTGTTCAGTGCAAGCCCAATGTCAGCTTTTATGAACAAAGAAATATGCTAGTAACTCAGAAAAATGTTAGCCCCTTGTCTTAGTTAGGGTTTCTGTTGGTGTGAAGAGACACCAGGAAATGATCTGAGTCACTGGGAATGACTTGTGCATTTATGAGACCTCAAAGCCTCCAGCAAGGCCATGCCCACTCTGACAAAAACAAGCCTCCTAAAAGTGCCACTCCCTATTATCTTATGGGGATCAATTACATTCAAATTACCTCATCACCTAGATAAGAGCTCTGAAAGCCCACAGATTAAGATAAGACTGGGAAGTGATGTGTCCATCAGTCCAGACAACCAGGCTGTGGCTGACCTATATCAAGGCTGAATAAGCAAAAGTGAAAACAGACACACATCCTCTCAGAACTTTCACTGGAAAGTTCTCTGCACTCACATGCATTGGCTGCCTTCATGAAGCCATGAGAGGAACTGCCCTTTGCCTGCTTTTGCCACATTAAAAAAGAAAATGTTTCCTGAGATCAGGATCGATGAACTAGAGATCTGTAGTCTGTGGCTGGGCCACAGATGCATTGGTTTGCCCAGCAGTTCAAGAAACACAATTAGTTACCAGACATTGCATGTCATATTGCACAAACATTGTGGCTTCTGAATTCCCTTTACGCAGTATAGTCGCGAACACCAGACTTGAGTAAGGAGGTAACAGTCCAGCTGAACTGTTCGCTAGCTGGATCATCCACTTTCCAGCCCAGGACTGTGCTGGCCTCCTTATCCTGTCGCTTTATCTGACCCCTGGAGCCCTTTGATGCCACTTTATACCTACCTTTCTCACATAGGATTGCCCACAGCTGATGGGCAACATCTCACACAGGTTACATTCTGTTCTGTAGCAGCCAGTAATAACTTCTTCTAGGCAGAGAGCCTCCTTGGGTCCAATTTTTTTTCAGGCATAAGTGAATGGACTGAACCAGCAGTCGCTATGGTTTCCTGTTGCTCTGGCATTCTGTGCTTACACCGAATAAGTTTATCACCTATGCTATCCTCTTGCAGCTCTTAGTTCCAAGGCTTCTTTTTTTCTCTATTGCATTCTTTTAATCATTTCCATCATCTTCTAAGGATTCTTACACTCAGGGTGTGTAGAGAATGGCATGTATGTGCTTGATCCACATCGAAAGGAAAGTTTAAGTTTTTCTCCCTCTATGAGATTTTGCTTCATTTCTGTGTTGCCTTCATGTAACAAGAAGGAGTGAAGCCCGTTCCCAACAGGATTCCAGAGCTCAGAGGGTTATTTTCTTTTGTATTACCACCATAGTTTCTGGGTATAATTTGCTTATAATGTAAAGAGACCTTTGCTGTATACTTCTAAATTTTCAATAGACCAGCAAACACCAATTATCATTAAATTCCTATGGTCAAGGATAGTCTAGGTACAGGTACATACTACCCAAGACACTCATTTATTTGAAAGCAAAATGCTTACCACATCCAAATAGATAGTACCTGAATTAGCATTTTTCAAACCTGATTCATAAGAACTCAGATACTTTCCAAACATAGTATGTGCTCCAGGAACCAGACAACAAGACATTGGACAGTCCTGAAGAGATGTGATGTTGCTTGAAGCATACCTAATATAACATACTTTCGTAGTGTCTTTTTCATTTTTTGGTTATAAGATATTGTAATAAAAATGGACTACATTTTATTTTAGTTCCATGCATAAATTAGTTGAACTTAGTTATATGAAAGGTTATTTTCCTCTTCATTTATTTTTATTTAGGAGATTTTATTTTTGCTTTTTTAAAACAGGGTCTCACTATATAGTCATGGCTGTCTTGGAACTCAGGATGTAGACCAGGCTGGCTTAGAACTTGGAGAGATCTGTCTACCTCTGCCTCCTGAGTGCTGGGATTAAAGAAATGAACCGCCGTGCCCAGTTGTTTTTACGTTTTAATAATGTGTCTGTGTGTGAGTTTGGTTTTTGCTAGAGGTAGATTATAGTGCCTCTTGAGGCCAGAAGAGGGCATCAGATTCCCTGGAGCTGAAGTTACAGTGGGGTGAGCTCATGCCTGCACACATGGATACTGGGAACCTAACCCAGTTCCTATGCAAGAACCATACAGGCTTTTAACCAATGTACGATCTCTCCAGTCCCTCAATTTATTTTTCCAATTTGTAGGCAGAAGCCTTTATGCAATGTAATCTGGAGAGAGCCTAAGGATTGACATTATTTTTTAAAAACAGGTGAGACAGTTTACTAACGGTTTTGTATGTCCTTTAGCACATCAAAATGCACAGTGACAAGGTATATAGTTGCCTCTTGGTTGTGAAGGATAACATTAGAGATCACACAGAAATAAAATCTGTAGGGATATATGCTTTCAAGGTAGAAATAATTTGTGTTGAAACAGTTTACATTCTAGTTTAATTGGTTCATCTATCCTTTTGACCATTATAAATAGGTGTATTTGTGTGGATGGATGTTCATATTGTTTGTTATGCATATTTGTGTGTATGTTGTGTGTATGTATTTGCTTATATGTGTGTGCATATCTGTTTGTAGTATAATATTTTTGTGTATTGGTGTGCATTTATATGCACATGTATTTGCAGTATATATTTGTGTGTGTTGTGTCTATGTATTTGTATGTATGTACATGTGTATGTATTTGTGGTATATCAGTGTGTTTATGTGTGTGTGCATATGTATTTGTGTATGTGTGTGTTTCTCTTTATTGCAAGAAGAGATTTTTTTCAGGGTTTAGCTCAGCTCCAGTAGATGGTTTGATATCAGCCATTCACTTAATTGCATTCCCTTGCTTTCTTTGTCCTTTGAAGAAAGATAGGAAAAAGTTCCCAAGTCCTTCTGGAAAGGTTCTTCTAGTGTGACTCACTCTTGGAGATTCACAATATCTTAGACTTTTGTTGCTTGAAAGTGACAAGCGCAAAAAGAAAGAGTTTTATGGAACAAAAGGAGCACCTTGGAAGCTAATGAATGCTTTGCATAATGCCATTGTGTTGTTTGATGAAGTTAAAAGATTGTTCTAGAGAAAATAACATTTCTGAAAACTAGTCATAAGTAGTAGCAATGCCAAGGCCATAATTAAGGTAGAAAATTTCATTCTGTCCTTTAAAAGTTGAAATTACAGCAGCAGCTGAAGTGAAAATCTTTATGTTGTTTACATCCAGCTTTCCAAGGTTAGGGCTGACTCCTTGTCCCATGTTCAAGTTGCTATGATTTTAAACACAGAAAAAAAACAGTTTTAAAGATATGTCTTAACTATTTTAACTTCTTTTTTTTTGAGAGCCTTCTATTCAAATTCATAGCTCATTTATCATCTTGATGACTGTTTTCCATGGTTCTTTTTTCTTCTGAGTTCTTTTTATATTCTGCCTATTAATCCTCTGCCAGGTATATAACTGGCAAAATAGTTTCCGATGTTGTGGGCTTCCTCATTGCTCTGTTAATCCTTTCCTTTCCTGAACAGAAGCATTTTAGTTTTATGAAGTTCCATTTGTCAATTGTTGGCTTTAACGCTTGTGCTAATGGAGTCCTGATAGAAAACACTTTTCTGTACCATAAGTATCTTGAAGGGAACTGTCTGTTTTTTTTTTTTTTTTCTGGCAGCTTCAGCATCCCGGGTTAATTTTCATCCAAATATAAAAGAATAGCACGTCATGAAACCTTCTCAAAAATTGACCACATAACTGGGTGGTGGTGGCACATGCCTTTAATTCCAGCACTCGGGAGGCAGAGGCAGGTGAATCTCTGTGAGTTCGAGGCCAGCCTGGTCTACAGGAGCTAGTTCCAGGACAGGCCTCAAAGCTGCAGAGAAGCCCTGTCTCGAGGAAAACAAACAAACAAAAAATGAACACAGGTAACAAAACAAACCTCAACAGATACAAAAACAAAACAAAACAAAAACAAAAACAAACCCCAAACTGGAATAACTACAAGTATCTTATCAGATCACCATTAGAATTCAACAATAATACTAATTTCAGAAAGCCCACAAACACATGGAAATTAAACAATGCTCACCTGAATCAACAATGGGTCAAGAAATAAATAAAGGAAGAAATTAAAAACTTTCTAAAATTCACAATGAAAGAAAACAGTGTTAAGAGGAAAGTTCATAGCACTAAATGCCTAGATAAAGAAGCTGGAAAAATCCCACACTAGTGAGTTAAACAGAACACCTGAAAACTCTAGAACAAAAAGAAACAATATCTCCATATCTATTCAATATAGTACTTGAGATTCTAGCTAAAGCAATAAGATAACAAAGGAGATCAAGAGGATGCAAATCAGAAAAGAAGAAGTCAAACTCTTGCTATTTGATGATGATATGATAGTTTACATAAATTTCCCCAAAAATTCTACCAAGGAACATATACAACTCATAAACACATTCAGTAATGTAGAAGGATACAATATTAACTCCCCCCCAAAATCAGTAGCCCTCATTTATACAGATGATAAATGGGCTGAGAAAGATATCTGAGAAACATCACCCTTCACAATAGCCACAAATAACATAAAATATTTTGGAGTAACTCTAACCAAACAGGAAGACCTGTATGACAAGAATTTTCAATTTTTGAAGAAGAAAATTGAAGAAGACATCAGGAAATGGAAAGATTTCTCATGCTCTCGGGTAGGTAGAATTAACATAGTAAAAATGACAATCTTAGCAGAAGCAATCTACAGATTCAATGCAATGCCCATCAAAATCCTTCACAGACCTTGAAAGAACAATCCTCAACATCATATGGAAAAGCAAAAAAAAAAAAAAAACCAGGATATCCAAAACAACCCCATACAACAAAGGAACTTCTTGAGGCATCACAATCCCTGACTTCAAACTACCTCAGAGCTACAGTACTGAAAACAAAGAGTCTGGTATTGGCATAAAAACAGACAGGAGGACCAACGGAAACAAATTGAAGACCCAGATATCATTCCAAACACCTAATTTTTGATAAGGAAGCAAAAATTATAAAATGGAAAAAAGAAAGCATATTCAACAAATGGTGCTGGCATAACTGGATATCAACATGTAGAAGAATGAAAATAGATCCATATCTATCACCATTCACAAAACTCATGTCCAAATGGATCAAAGACCTCAACATAAAACCACCCACACTGAACTTCATAGAAGAAAAAGTGGGAAGTACACTTGAACGCATTTGCACTAGAGACCACTTCCTAAATATAACCACAGTAGCACAGACACTGAGAGCAACAGTTAATAAGTAGAACCTCCTGAAACAGAGAAGCTTCTGTAATGCAAAGGGCATGGTCAAAGATGACCAATGACTGCTGAGAGAAGGAGAATCAGTTTTATCCATGGATAAGCTCCTGATAAATAATAGAAATCCCAAGAAGTCAGTCATAGACGCACATACCTATGAGCAACACTGAACGGACTCAGTGTTGTGTGTGCGTGTTGTGTGTGTGCGCTCGTGTAATAAGGAGGACAAGGTCAGGAATTTGAGATGGATGGTGGTGTGAGAGGAGTTAGAGGGGGAGAAAGAATAGGAATGATGCACAACGGTACTCATATTTGAAACTCCCCCCTCCAAATTAAAGAAAATAATGCAGGGAAAAAGGAAGAAGTGATGTGAACGTAGAGTGTAAATAATGTGGAATAGGAAGAGGATTACTGAGTCTTATGCCATACCGAGAGAGATCCCACTGTAGCCTCAAAACCCAGTTAATGAACAGTTTTACAGGCTATATTGTTTCTTAATAAATATGATAAAGGTTTAGATTTAATATAAAAACATACTGCCCATCTGTTATATATATATACACATATATTATGAAAAGTTGTAACAGAACCAAAGGAAGACAAATGCCTCTATAATAAACCATGTCCAGTGTAAACACTTTAAAGTAACTGCTTTATATAAATAAAAGATTAAGAAGAAAAATATCATTATGCTGTTTACATATAAAATAATATTAACTTGGATTCCAAGATAATTATTTTCTTAGTACATTAAAAAAATAACCCATCGCCGGGCGGTGGTGGCGCATGCCTTTAATCCCAGCACTTGGGAGGCAGAGGTAGGCGGATCTCTGTGAGTTTGAGACCAGCCTGGTCTACAAGAGCTAGTTCCAGGACAGGCTCCAAAACCACAGAGAAACCCTGTCTCGAAAAATCAAAAAAAAAATAATAACCCATCATGAAGTGGGCATGGTGGCACACACCTACAATCATATCAGCAGGAGGTAGAGGCAGGTGGAGCTCTGTGAGTCTAGACCAGCCTGGTCTAGAGAGCGATTTCCAGGAACGTCAATACTGTTGTTAAAGGAGAAACCCTGTTTCAAAAAACCAAAACCAAAAACAAAAAAGAAAAGAAGAAAAAACATCATTTCAGTGAATTGTTGTGCCTTTATAATAATCTCATGAAAGCTGTGATTTACCTAAAGCATTTTCAACACTATGCTAAATATCAATAATGTGAAAGAAAACCAAAGATGGGAGACCAATGTTTCAATCTTAGGAAAAGAAACGACAAGAGATATGAGCTGTGTAAAGATGAGCCACCTCTTCAGTTGTGATAATACAGCAGCACCTGATGAGCGCTCATTAGCCAGCAGGCCCAGTGCTGGGCACGGATGAGTTAAGGACATAGAGCCTATAACTCAGGTTCTTAGAGAAGCTAAATAAGAAGGAAAACCCAAAGAAAAACATATAGGCATCCTCCTGAATATTAACCTTCATCAGGCGATGAAAGGAGACAGAGACAGAGACAGTGACCCACATTGGAGCACCGGACTGAAATCTCAAGGTCCAAATCAGGAGCAGAAGGAGAGAGAGCACGAGCAAGGAACTCAGGACCGCGAGGGGTGCACCCACACACTGAGACAATGGGGATGTTCTATCGGGAATTCACCAAGGCCAGCTGGCCTGGGTCTGAAAAAGCCTGGGATAAAACTGGTCTCGCTGAACATAGCGGACAATGAGGACTACTGAGACCTCAAGAACAATGGCAATGGGTTTTTGATCCTACTGCACCTATTGGCTTTGTGGGAACCTAGGCAGTTTGGATGATCACCTTACTAGACATGGATGGAGGTGGGTGGTCCTTGGACTTCCCACAGGGCAGGGAACCCTGACTGCTCTTTGGGCTTACGAGGGAGGGGGACTTGATTGGGGGAGGGGGAGGGAAAGGGGAGGCGGAGGTGGGGAAGAGACAGAAATCTTTAATAAAAAAAATAAAATAAAATAAAAAAAGAATCTCTGTCTCCAAGAACAGAGGAAGTGGCTTGCCTTGGATCTTATAGTTGTATTTTTCATCTCTAGACTTTCAGCTTCTAGCACAGAGCTGAACACATAAAAGGCAATCAATATCTACTTGTATTGAACCAAGTATCTGTTGTCAAAGAGAACAGATGAGATTTTGAAATCATTATGTTGAGTCATGTTTGGGCTTCTTAAAAAATAGTAAATGAAAGGGAACATGGATCTGGGACTTCTTGAAATTGCTAGGATACTGGTAGGATACAGAATTATATAATAATACCGATTACATAATTATGGTTAGAGTACACAGAGCTAAACATTTCGGTATACACTTAATTCCTGTATACACTTAATATAATGGTAAGAGTAGAATTCAGGATAAAATACCTTGTCACCCTGGGAAAACAATTTACTCTTTTTGAGCCTGAGATTTCTCCACCTTTGAAATGAAGATCAACAGAATTCTTCACCTCAAGTCATGGGTAATATTAATGAAGGCATTGGACGGTTGACAATAGTCTGTAAAATAATATAAGAATGTTTCAGAATGTATTTTTATTTGGAGTTGGTGTAGACTTTAATAGATTTTATAGAATTCCATGTCACTACCAACTAAGTTTAATTTCTGATTTAAATTATCTCTAGAATTTACTTTTCTTTGAAAAATCATCTTTAGATTAACTGGCAGTATTATACAATAAATTAAAATTAGAAAATGAAACTTTATACATATTATATAGAAAACAAGGTATCTTGGATTGCTTTCTGTTTCCCCCCCCACACTAGAATAATTAACCAATTAATTAGCTAATGGATATTTATTGATATCCATATAAATTCTAAACTGATAAAACAAAGGAACCCAGTGAAAGATGTACCAATATCTTTCTTCAAGGAATCTACTATCTGGGAGGATGCAATCAAACTACCCTTTCTTTTAAAAATGTTGTCCTTATTTTATGTGCTTGGGTGTTTTGACTGTATGTGTGTATAGCTTGTGCAGGCATGGTGGCCACAGAGGCCAGAAGAGGGCATTGGATCTCCTGGACCTGCTGTTATTGATAGCAGTGAGCCACTATGTGGATGCTAGGAGTCAAATCTCGGTCCTTTGGAAGAACAGCCAATGCTCCTAACCTCTGAGCCTCCTGTTCTCCAGCTTCTATTCTTCCCTTTCAGTATGTCAGTAGACATGAACCTTGAACCCCAAAACAATTACAGGGAGATTTTATTTAAGACTACTCAATGCTAAAAGCAACTCTAGTATAGCAAATAAACACAGAAAGAGTTACAGAACAGTGATGTAGTAGTTTGGTTGCATGAGAACACAGAAGAGCCATTCCAAAATCACCTGCTTTGTTCTTTCATCAATCTCAAGTCTAATTTATACCGAAAACACACAGATTACTGAAACATGAGCAAAATAAGTTGCATCATAGCGTATTTTCTTTGCTGGTTTTGGAATAGGAGAATTTTTCAATGTAGGTAGGGGAATAAGGCTTTGAAAAAGATAGGGAACCATGGGTTGGAAACAAGTGCAGAGAAGAACCACATGTGGGCGGAAAGCTTGGCTGAGGATGTGCTGGAGAAGATGAAGCAGAACATCTGGCTTATCTGAAGCTTATGGTGCAGACCAAGGAACAGCAGGAGCACAGTTAGAAAATTAGACCAGGGTCAATGGAGAGCCCGAATTTCAGCCTTTAAATCTGCAGAGGCATCATGGATTTCTACATAAGGGGGAAACGGACAGAACTGTGCCTCCTGGAGCTGTTCCCAGAACGAACTGAACTGGGAAGGTCAGAGAAAGATCTTGGGTAGTGACAGACTCGTGAGGACAAAGGGAACAGAGAAGAAGCAGATTTGTGTGTATTGCAGACGCGCTGTGGTAGGATCTAACAGTGAGGACAGCGTGGAGATGAAGAAGGCGATAGCAAAAGAGTCAGTGTTGTCGGGATGCTGTTGTTAGTGGGAGAAAGGAAAAAGTCAGAGGGTGAGGTGGGTGTGCTAAAATCCGTGATAGTGAGTTCAGTATCACCAAGAGCAGGGTGGATGGGGAAGGTTAGGTCAAGCGAGAGAGCGTTGACAGCAGGATTTGAAGGACAAACAATTTGGGGGGATCTAGGCTCAAGAACCAGCATGCACTGATACTCCTGAGTGAAAATATTTAAACAAATTAAATAGTGGATATTTTAAACTACAGCATGTATGTGTTAGGTGATGCCAGAGGCTATAGTCTCTAAAGTCCTATGAAGTTCATCTGACTTGTTCTAAACTTAAGAAGGTGCTTAGTTCATGGTATGTGCTCAGCACATATCTGCTGGAATGGTAAACAAAGGCTCTACCTCAAGAACTGTGCAGATAAGAATAAATTCATTTGATAACGTACAAATGAGTGTGTTATGCTATCATAGAGCAGTCTGCAAGTCCAGGAAGTATATCCAAGTATGTTTCTCAGGACTGCCATTGACATCCTCAGACTCTGAGTGGCATTTCTGTAAGCACGGATGTCTGGAAGGGAAGGGGTATGGTGGAATGATCAGGCATTGTCAAGTGTATATAGACAGGACAAAGGAAGAAGATGAAAATGGAGACCTACAGGGACAGAATTATAGGACATGTCCACTATATAAAGGAACTGGGGACTGTGCTGAAGTCTGGGGGACACTGAGAGGCATGAAGAGGAGGTGCAGTAATTACTCTCTGAGGCACAAAGGCCTACAAGTCAGATTGAGAAGGCCCAGCTTCCTGTGGGAAAGAAGCACTCATGTATCCCGTAGGAAGGTCACAAAAAAAAAATATTTCAAAAGATGTATTCTGATATCTCTTAGATCCTTTCCTGTACTCTTTTCACCCTGGTGACTTTTATTTCTATATGGGAATCTTCTCTTTTCTTCCCTCAAAGAAACACATACGCACATCCCCCCCCCGCCCCACCACCGCTCTTTTCTTACATTTGCAAATAACAAGTTCTGTACCCAAACAGAACATTCTTCCAACTTTTAAAGATAAAGCTGTGATTTGAAATTTCCTTTTGGTTAAATTTAATTATTCTAAAACTAGCATGTCTGTACATATGCTTGCTTGGTGTGAGATTAAATATTACTTGCCTCCTTTGAGGACAGGACCTACGTGGGGACAAGACAGTTATAGACAATCCTGCTAACAAAGCTACCACGTGAGGCATGCGTATGAGTGAACGGCTGAGATTTTGTTTTCAAACTTCCACGTCCTTGAGTTTCATCCCTCCGCCAGGGCTTCACTTTGCATGTGGCCTAAGGGGAACTGGCTTTATTTCTCATCTGCATGACTTCAATATATAATCATAATCCTTGCTACTTCCGAAGGGCCTAATGTCTGCTGCTCATAAACTGCTTTCCTTAAAAACACAGATTGAAGCCTGTGGGCAAGACAGCAAAAACAGTTACAGAAGAAGGGCATTTATTGGCCACTAATGGTAGACTGGGTGCTGAAGGAGATAGCAAAATTGAGAAAGAAGTGTTTTCTTTGGTTTTGGCTTGGCGGTAATTTGGCCAGTCCATCCAAGCACAAATCCTTGTTTGAAGGGGAATAAAAGCAGCATACAGGGGAGTGCTTGCCAGCTTTGATAATGTTACCCAGAAACGTGTCCTCAGAGCTGGACTCCTCGAGACCACTGTGCTTCCTTAGACAAATGGAGGCTTTCTAGGAGGCCCGGGGTATTCATTGCTCCTAACTCGGCTGGCAACTCATTGGGTGTTGGATTGGAAATTCAAAAGTAAATTGAAACAAAACAAAAATGAGCCGGAGGTTCTTAATGATTGCTTATACTACTGGAAATTTTGTCAGCTGTTTTTTTTTATTACAGAATTATGGAGGAATTCTGAAGCGCAAATGATTTCTAAGGAAGTCGCACTAAGGAAGAGTTCTGTGGAGATTTGATCATATAGACTGGTAACTCCAGCGTAAATGGTGCCAGTGTTGAAAATTGCAATGATAGTGGGGTGTATTGCCCCATCAGATAGACATACCTTCACTTCTCATTTCTGTATTCGGCCTTCTATGATATGATAAGGTGATTTTAATTAGCAGTGCAAAACCTTTCTTTCTCTCTGTAATATTTCAGCATCCAACCTAACAATTTTAGCAGCTTGGAAGCGAGCCTTTACAGCATTCTCATGCCCACTGGGATAAGCAATTATAAGTGATATTTTTGAGGAATATACACTTCTTGAACATCTGATAGACTTGTGTTTTTCCAATTTAAGTTTTCAACTCTGCTTCCTGAAGCCCTTTTCAGTACACCTGGGGTAGATTCTGCCGCTTCCTAGTCGTGTTTTTACTGTTAAAACTTAGTTTAACCTAGTTTAAAACTCCAGTTTCTTATGTATTTCAAAGCTCCCCCCTCCAGAGTGTGAGCAACAGCTGGAGCCCTGGATTTACCATAGGTGGCTGAGCACTGTCTGGCTCTAAGATACTGATTAAGCCCCGTTAGCTTGAGGGAAGGTGGGCTGCAGCGCAGAAAAAGAAAGCAAAGATATTTAGTGTAATTGGTCTCAGTTTGGTGATGTTGGAAAGTTCCTTTGTTGTCATAATACCTTACCCAGGTATTGCCCAGTCCTGGTGCTCTCTCTCCGTATGGATTGATGTCCCTGTAAGTCCTTAGATAGTCTTTTTTGAGTCACGATTGATCTTACTTTTGTACTGTCTAGGCCCAAGAACTTCATCGGGCGCATCTTTCTTGAGCACTGCATCTATTATCGGAATCCACCTGAACCCTCCAGTGTATCTCCAGTGCCTTCTCATGAACTTAGAAGATGGGAAATGGGTTCCCGTTTTATTCCTCCCAGTATTTTGTAGCTGCTTTGAGCCTTGCTCGCTTAGGTGCCTCAAGTGGGCTTTCATCTTTTGAAATCTTTTTTTCCAGACAAGGTCTTAGTTCCTGTGTTCTCATGTTCTTCCAACTTCAGGCCTTCCCTCACCTTGCCCAATTCAGTGACAGCATAGGGTAGGTCTGCCTGTTAAGTTTCCCTGGGAAGCATCCACACAGGGTGGCTGTTGGCACTTTAAAGTCTCTGTAGACGACTCTTCTCGTTTAGTTCAGTCAATGACGAAATGCAGGGAGGATGGGGGATGACTTCTCTTTGTGAACTCTCCCATGGAGACCCTTAAGCTTCAATAAACTGGATTAAATATTGGATAACTTATATGCCAGCAGGGAAACATAGGGCAAAAACATGATATTCCAGAGAGAAACAAAAGGAGTCAGAGCTGAAAAACTAAAACATGTCTAAAATCAGAGAAATAATATAATTGGTTGTGGTGTAGAGAAGTCGTGAAAACTCATGATGCAGACAGGAGGAAATCTGGACTATATTATGAAGGAACCTGCATTCCATGATGACAAACTTTGATTTAATTTAACTTGGGAAGGGTTTTGAATCTAAGATACTAAGGATGTCATCATGAACAAACCAGGGAAGAAAATAGTTTCTAGTCTGAGTACTGTCTGCATTGCACTCTGTGGCCTAGGAGTATTTCTGAAAGCTATAGAGTTCTAGCACTGGTAGATGGCACTTATTAATGTCATTCACTTCAGTTATAGAGTCCTGATGGTTTCTGTTTCAGTGATCAGACTCACATGGAAATCTTTTTAAATCAGAAATTTGTTACTAAAATTTTCTTAGCTCTTATCAGATAAGCCTAAAAACATGTCGGTCCATAATAATCTTTAATGGAGTTACACAAATAGAAATGTAGCCCTTGTATAGAGTAAATAACTCTGCCCTGGCACCTATTCAATGGAAAACTATGACAATACAGTTCTCATCCCATGGCCACCATGAGGAAAGTACAACTGCTGTCACTCAACCATGGTCACTGTGCATGTGAACATAGACCCATGACCCAGTCCAGAAGGTAGGAGCTCTCTGCTGAACTCAGTGTTACATCCTTGGCTCAGGGACAATGTGGCTCAGGATGGGTCGCCTGCTCTATCTGTTGGCGTACTATGAGCAGATTGCAGATCTCTGATCGTCAGCTCTCTAGTGAAAGTTGACATGACTCTCCACACTTGTCAATAGTCTACCAGTGAGTGAAAGCTGGAGCCGTTATCTTTACCATCACCCCTACCTAGGTTTCAGGGGATAAGGACGCAGAAGCATAGAGTGTCCCTGGAAGGTGTAGAAGTGGGCAGCTTTCTAATACATCGTGTAGCATCAAGTTCTTGGCTTAAAATGTCTGGAGACTCAGAAAGATCTAAATGAGCTCAGCAGGACAAGGTCATCAAACAGCAAACAAACAGTGCACTAATATACTCTTCTGTGTAGTTCTTAAGTGATAAAACTGACTCATTTTAAAATGTACAGCTTGTTACATTTTGATAAATATGTGTAACGGTTGAACATCAGCCACAACACACAGAACTGTATTATCCACAGAGTTGCTTGTGCCAGCTCCTGCACGCTTTTCTTGCACTACCTGAAACTCCAGGCAAATACTAGGTTTCATATAAATGGAATCATAAACTCTTTTTTTTAAATCATAAACTCTTGAATAAATAATGTTTTATCTTGTTAAAAATGTGAAACTTATTCTTGTTGTATCATGTATTGGTAGCCCATTCATTATCTTGCTAATAATATTTTGTTATACTAATATACCACAGATTATTTATTTATTCATTCCTTTTTGAAAGATGTCTTTTATTTTAATTATGTATGCGGGGTTGGGGTTATGTGTTCACATCCTAGGAGAGGAGAGGCTTCAGATACTCTGGAGCCAGAGTTACAGCTGAAATGGCTATTAAGATGTGAAATTCTAAGTAATACAGGATTAGTTTTCAAACACCCAAGGGTGAGTCTATATCCCTCCCTGGGATAAAACTCAGGGCTCATTTAAGATGGTATGGAGGAATTCACTACATGGTGGAGAATTCTCATGACGAGTCTCACCCACAAATCTGTACTAGAAATTTGCCTTTAGGAGTTTTAGAAGGAGGTGGGTGAAGATAGAGATTGCCTAAGAAGAGTCAGGAGCTGTCTACGTGCAGAAACTTATCTGGGTTCACAGTTGGGACATCACTGTCTAGGTTGCCAAAGGAAACCCTTTAACCAGATTAAACATAAGGAAGCATCCTAGAAGGGTCTCAGGTAAGCCAAGAATAAGGGTCATTTTCTTGACTTTGAAGCATCCTGAAGAGATGCTGAGGGAAGCCGGTTGAGTGGAAGTCCTTCCAGTGACACTTCTCTTTGGCCAGGAAATGCACAGCAAAATGTGCATAACAGGTGGTGCTTGAGAGAGTCCAATCTGTGGTCCCTAGAGCAAGCTGTTCATGTAGATGCTCCCTGACAGTATGGCTGTGCCACAAAGCTGTTCCAGGGAAAAGCTCCAGGGGAAAATGTTTTATACTTTTGTCCACTGGCGGACACAGAAGCAAAGCAGAAAAGGGACACACAACCCTGCATGCTTTGCAATAGTCTTATGTGAGGAACATGCCAGAACCAGAGAGAAACCTCTTTCATTGTATTCTCTTGCTGGAACCCTCTCTTACCAGGCCTGGCCTTGTGGTATCCAGCAAAAGAAGCATTAACAGGATAAAGGAATATTATTGTATTTTCAGAGTCAGTGGAAAGTGGGCATGAATCCAGGACAGCTGCCCCACACTTTAGGCGGTCTCTGTAGTGAGTGGATTTGAATTGGTAGTGGACACACCTGGTAGCTACATGGCGGTGGAATTGTATAAAATGAATTATCTACCTGTTTTCCAAACCATCTGGTTCCTCACCAGCAGTACCTGAGTTTCAGTGTTACAGTCACTGACACTTGGGGGTGTCACTCAGTTTTTTTTTATTTTTATTCAGTCAGTTTTATAAAAATTTGTCAATTTTATCAATGTTTACAAAACCCTGCATGTTTTCTATTTTCTGTTCTTTATCACTTTCTGTTTCATTAATTTCTATTTTTAATCTTTATGTGTTTACCCCTGCTTTGATTTCCCACAAGCCTCAAGTGAAATCTTAGCATATTAACTCGGGGTCATCTCTCTATTTTAACTTTTATTATATCACTTAACTTCATGTCTCCTACTGTAAATACGGCTTTAAGTATTTTTCCCTCTTTTTTTCTGTCTTTATTGCATGAAAATGATTTTTAGCCAGACAGTGGTGACACACACCTTTAATACCAACACTTGGGAGGCAGAGGCAGGAGGATCTCTGTGAGTTCAAGGCCAGCTTTGTCTATAGAGTGAGTTCCAGGACAGTTAAGGTTGCACAGTGAAACCCTTTCCAAAAACAAAACAAAAACAAAAAAGAAAATTATTATTATTTTTTTTTATTGAGAAAAAGAAAAAAGTTTCCGCCTCCCCCCAGCCTCCCATTTCCCTCCCCCTCCTCCCACCCTTCTCCCCCTCCCCCCATTCCTCTCACCCTCCCTCTCCAGTCCAAAGAGTAGTCAGGGTTCCCTTCCCTGTGGAAAGTCCAAGGTCCTCCCCCCTCCGTCCATGTCTAGGAAGGTGAACATCCATACTGTCTAGGCTCCCACAAAGCCCAAACTTGAAGTAGGATCAAAACCCAGGGCCATTGTCCTTGGCTTCTCATCAGCCCCCATTGTTCGCCATGTTCAGAGAGTCCTGTTTTATCCCATGCTTCTTTCGTCACAGTCCAGCTGGCCTTGGTGAGCTCCCAATAAATCAGTCACACTGTCTCAGTGGTTGGGTGCACCCCTCGTGGTCCTGACTTCCTTGCTCATGTTCTCCCTCCTTCCGCTCCTCATTGGGAACTTGGGAGCTCAGTCCGGTGCTCCTGTGTGGGTCTCTGTGACTATCTCCATCCATCACCTGATGAAGGTTCTATGGTGATATGCAAGATAATCATCAGTATGGTTATAGGATAGAGTCATTTCAGGTTCCCTATCCTCAGCTGCCCAAGGAACTAACTGGGGACCTCGCCTTGGGCTCCTGGGAGCCACTCTAGGTTCAAGTCTCTTGCCAACCCTAAGGTGACTCCCTTAACTAAAAATTGTGCTTCCGTGCTCCCCTATCAAACCTTCCTTTATCCCAATCCTCCTGTCTCCCCAAGTTTCCCTCATCCTCCCCTTCTCACTTTTCTCTCCCCTTCCCCCGATACTCCCATCCCCCCCCCCAAGATCCCAAAATTTCTCCCCGGCAATTTTGTCTACTTCCCTTAGTCAAGAGAATAAAGAAAATTATTTTTATACTCTATATTTACTTGAGAATTTCCATCCAGTTTTCTCTTCTAATGTTTTCTTTGTTATTGTAGTCATGTGGCACCCTCTGAGTTAATATAATCCTTTTCCTTCAAGGAAGTTCTATGATCCATGGTGTAGTAGCTACATTGCTTTCCTTCAGCTATAGCTATATATATATATACACACACTCTTATTATAGGTTTTATGATTTATAAAAGCCAGTTCTGAATATTTGCTGATAATGCTCAAGAATTCTTTCTTTTGTTCTTTCTTTTCTATTTTTGCAGTTTTCCTGTCTGGTTATTCTTTCAATAACCGAGAGAAGAATGTTGAATAATTAAAATCCTGAAATTATTTTTTCTTTAGTTCTGTTAGCTTTTGCTTAGTGTTCTTTGGTGTCTGTTTTTAGGTGCATGTATGTGGAAAATTACTATGTCCCCTTGATCAGCTGACTCCTTCATCACACTGTTTCTTCTGGTTGTGATCATATTTTCTCGTTTGAAGCCCCTGGTATGAAAATGTTATACAAAGTACTAGGTGATTGCGACTTCATGGCTCATCTTTTCCAACCATTTCCCCCAAATATTTTAAGTTTAAAATGAACAAAACTTACGCAGTTGAGTCTTGCTCGCCAGTTAAATTTAATAATCTCTATGTTCTAATTGGAAGGTAAAAATTCTGTTTAAAGCAACTATTGGAATATTTGGGTTTAAATCTACGATCGTTCTGTTTTTATTTTTCTCCCATCTGTTCTTACTCCCTATGCCTTGTGCCACGTTTTGTTTTGAGTATTTAAGAATAATTCTTATTATTAGCTCCTTAGCTCTAATCTTTATTTTCTGAGAGCTTGTTCCAGGGCAGACTTAGAAAGAATTAAAAGGTAGAGAATTAGTCAGTGATGCCCTTTGGCATCGGCTGGGTCTAATGAACCAGCATCCTTCTTATTTGTCTGAAATGGACCTGGTCATCTCTCAGCCCTGGGAAATGAGTAGCGTTGACATTCAAATGGTTTGCTGAGCTCTGGTTCAAATGAGAACCCTGGGCTGGTAATGGATGCTCTGTAGGCCTTGGGTGGTAGTGTATTTGCTTTTGGAGCACTGCCTGCTTACTTCAGGCTTCCTGTTGGGTCAGAGGTGGCTTTATTTATTGGTTGATACTGTTTATGGGAAAGGATCAGCTTTTAGTTTCTCATTCTTGTAAATTTATCTTAAACCAGATATAGACACCGTGAGTCTCTCATTGTGTACGGGTTTTATTTCTCTCCCCCTCCCTTTACCTTCCTTCTACATTGCTGCCTGCATTTCTTGTAGATTATCCTAGCGCTTTTCACTAGATCTGAAGGAATGAGTCTGGAGGAGGGAGCCCTTGTTCTAGAGGCGTGTTAGCCGAACAGAGCTCAGCTTTCTCCCAACAGCTCTGAGTGGTTACTAAAGACTCCATCCTCAGGGTAGAACTTCCACACTTTCTAGCTACGGAGTCTCGAGGAGCTGTTAGCTTCTAAGGTCTTGGTTTTTCTGGCCTTGGGTTATGAAATCCCACCACACATATGGAAATCTCGGAATTCAGAGGAGTCTAGGAATCTGCTGTGTGTTTCTGGAGCCTGTCTGCGTTGTTTCTTACCTCTGTATCTCTGTCTCCCAGCATCTTGCCTCCTCGGCCTGTGTGGAGCTTGACCTTTGGGCCTGCAGCTTAGTGTAGCTATGTGTTCTCGTCAGCCTTCCTCAGCTACTGCGTGCAGAACGTGACTCCGTACTGAAGGCATTTTGTGCCGTTCTTTCTGTGAGTTCATGCTCTGGTACTTTTTTCTGTGTCAGAAAGCAGTTTTTCATCCGTTTCTCCAGTTTCCCTCTTGTTTACAATGAACGAGTATGCTTGAAATTATGACTAAATGAGAATTTTCTTAATTCATTAATTGTTGACAGAAGATAAATCTCTATGATTAAAACTCATGCATTTTTTTTTTTGATTTTTCGAGACAGTGTTTCTCCGTAGGTTTTTGGTTCCTGTCCTGTAACTAGCTCTTCTAGACCAGGCTGGCCTCGAACTCACAGAGATCCGCCTGCCTCCCGAGTGCTGGGATTAAAGGTGTGCGCCACCACCGCCCGGCCTCATGCATTTTTTAGACTGGGTGTTCTCTGCAATGGCACCATGTAGATATTAACAGCAATTCAAAGTGTTCCTTGTGCTCATTGAATCAATGTATAAGGTGATAAACATTTCTAAAGGTTTATTTGCCTCAACCACATAAACATCTATGACCACTATCTGTGCCCAACATGTAACAACCCCAGTTAAATGTATTTCTGCCTGGCGAGGTGATCATGCCAAGTATGTGTAGTCACGCTTGACTTCTAACCTTCTCTTCCATACAGCTTGGTACCTTGGGCTAGCCTGTCAGTTCTACTGTCCAAACTCTCGCGCCTTGCCTTCATTTCCAGCCTATTTGCTGGTTCTGTCTCCGTCATTTTAGGCCGGGATGCTGTAGCTCCCTAACTCCCTTGTAGCCTGCACAGAATCCCCTGCCCACTTTTGTGCCGATGGCACAGCTGAAACAAACCTGCTGAAATGTGAGTCAGATCAGATTAACGCCGCGTTCTCACCTGATGATTGTCCATCTGGCCTGACGCAAAAGCCGCGTTCTTTGAGACGTCCACAAACCCCGCGCAGGCTAGCCTCAGCTATTCCTATTCTCATTACATTCTGGATCCAGTTACTGTGATTTCTCTGTCACACTAAGATCTACCTTGGAGCCTTGGCATTTCCCTTCTCTACCCTTTGGCTCCCTTCTCCTTTTTCTCCTGCTCTTTTCCCAGTGGGATCTGCAACACCTTTCTCAGCTCCAACAAGTGTTCCTGGCCACATCTTTTTGGAATAATCAAATCTATGGAAAGTGCCATCCTTTCTCCTTCCAGATCATCTTTTCTCAATTTTATTCAGTAGTGTTTACCATCATTTAATACATCTCTTATTTTATTCATATTTTGTTATTTTCCCTTTATCCTTCCTAGAATGTGAGATTGCTGTCTTAGGTCCACTGTCTAAACAACCATTAAGCATGCATAGTAAGTGTTCTGGAGAGAAATAGCAATAAATGACTTTTGGAGTCAACTCTCTGAGTGACCGGATACATGTGCCGTCTAGACGCTCTGTTTATTTGCCCTGATGCTGTTGTGTAAAAACTGCCAGGATTTTTTTTTACTTATGGTCCTTTTTTTTCTAGACTTCCTACATGCTGCTGTGTTATTAGCCTCACCCGTGCAGGCAGGTTGCGTAATGCACACAGCTCACCTAGAGCTTGGAGTTGGAAACCTCCAAAAAGAGACAGGTATCTATTTTGTTGCGGTGGATTACTTCTATGGAGAACCAATTTTGTCATCTGCGGTTGCTTTCAAAGAGTTTCATTCTTAGATGGTCACATTCATTTAAGCCCCATTGTGTTCCCCGAGAGTGTTGGAAACGAGTTTACTCCCGCAGCAAACATTCGAATTCAGGTTGTCAGTGTTGAGTGCTTGGCACCTCCTTACAGATGCTGGTTATGTGCACTGGTCAACCCACAGAAGCCCATGTTACCCACACAGGGCTGAACTCCAGCCCTAATAACACTGTATTATGTCATGTATGAGAACCCACAGTGAAGGTGATCCAGCTGCAAGTGTCAGTTAACTGGATATATATTTGCAAGAGTCAAATCTTTCCTTCCACACTGTGAGTCCAGGAGACTGAACTCAGGTCACCAAGCTTGACAATAATGAATGCCTCTCAGAAGCACCTACAGATGGTTGTGAAACAGCATGTGGCAAGCTAAGCTCACGTTTAGTTGAAAACATTTCATTACCCTGGATAAAGCATGGTAAGCAGTATTGATTAATATTGTGTATAGGAATTGAAATTTTAAAAAGTAATGTATGGATTTAATTATACCCATTTTTCATCCTTGTTTCATGACAAGTTGTGGCTCGTATTAAACAGTTCCTGGTTCCTGATCATACTGTGATAAACTCTGTGCCCTTCTCTTAACAAGGTCACTGTGTTTTTGAGTGAGGAATCAGCCAAGATAAGAGCAAAAAGAGAGTTTATCACACTATGGCCAAGAACCAATCCTGTGTGGCCCTTGTTTTGTTTGCCTGTGGACCTTAAGCAAATGGGTCATACATCTCAGCCCTGAGTCCTCTGGCCTGAAACACTGGTGTAATAACCTGTGTTGCTGCTATCATGGTCTGCAACCGTGATCTCTCAGAAGGCAGAGCGACTCATAGAAAAAGAAGAGAAGATCCTCCTCCCAGCAAAGTCAGCACACTTCTGGATCTCACTGTGTTATCCAGTCTGAGATTAGACTCTATGATGTTTCTAGGCTTATGCAATAATCTACAGAGTGTTTCGCGTATGCCCTTATCTTTGTATACTAAGGCTCTGCTTCTGCAGTTCAGCCCTTTCTTCCTCTCTGCAACAGTTCCTATTTTTTTCTCCAAGACATTTGGGGAGAAAAAGCCTTAGCTTTCATACCAAAAATGCTCGCCATAGGCAAATGTTATCTCTTCTTCTGGCATGGGTCTCTGGAGAGTTTTATATAGCATATTTAGTTTATTTTTGCCTGTGTCTCTGTATGTGGTGTGTATGCACACGTGTATTCATGTTTCTGTATGGTCAGGTGCTAGGGTACATGCATGTGTGTATGCATGGGTATGGAAGTTCTACACCAACGTTGATGTTAAGAGGATTCTTCAGTCTTTTCACATCTTATACATGGAGGCAACCTCTCTTGAACCCAGAGCTTGCTCCATTCAGCTAGTCTAGCTGTCTAACTTGTTCTTGGCACTGCGTTCTCTGCATGGTGAGTGCTGCACTTACTGATGGACATCTCACCGATCCAGCCTGTAAGTGGGCCCCAGGGATATGAACTCAAGTCTTCATTCATGCTTGCCCATTATCCAATGACCCATCTCTGCAGTCCACATTTTAATGATTTTTGAAGCCAAATGATGGAAATACTTACAGTAGTTTCTCTAGTGTCTAATGGGTTCGAAGTTTCACAACAAAACTTTTAAACATACTGAGAGCACAAAAGGCTGTTTAAATAAGACTATAAGGACCACAGGGTGGGTTATTGGTTAGAAGAGAATGTGTTTTCATAGTACAAAGCAAAGGAATACCACATCAGATTGTGAAATCCTGAGTCTCTAGTAAAAGTCACAGTCCACAGCAGCCAGCAAGTTCAATGCCATTTCTTTTCCACTTTGGAATCTGTTTTGACTCTTGTAGTTATAAATGTCTGTCTCAAGGATTGGAGCTCACACACGAGACCCTAACTAATTAATAACCAGAGCATCCTAAACTGTTCTGAGAGGGAATGTCTTTTGCCCTTGGCTTCATCTGGGTGAAGGCACACAGTCTTTAGCAGGTTGCAGCTTTGACTTTTTGTCTTAATACTGTATACTGATAGGTTTTTGTTATGCATCACACCCTAAAAATGTTTCAGATATACTAGACTATATGATAACACTACCAGTGATTCACCTCTGTTAAAAAAAAAAAAACGTTTTCTTGTATCAGTATCTGGGAACAAGTAACTTTACCCACTGAGCGCTTTGACTGTTGGGATGGGTCACTTTCTTTGCTTAGACAGAGTCAAGATGTCTAATCTAGAGAAAAGCAGATGCCAATCTGCCAAGCACCACATGTCTCAGTTTCCTAGTCAGTGTGTGTGTGTGTTGTGTGTGTGTGTGTGTGTTTGCATTCTTTGTCTTGTTATCTGTTTTCTGTAGAAATCTTTTTGTTTCTTTATTAATGCTGATATTGAAACTTCCATTGTGTTTTATGTTACAGTAATTGTGCAGTTGTTTGATGGTCATTTAACAAACACTTGAAGAGTAGATACCAAGTCTGAATCAAGTTGAGTCCTAGGACTAAGGAAGCAAATATGTAACACATGGTGGTTCCTCCTGTTTTTTTTTCTTGTGTGTGTTTTAGTTCATTAGTTCTTATTTTTTCTCATTGCCAAATTTGCCATTAGTAGAGCTTTGTAATTCTTAAATTTTCAGATTATTTTTTGGACTATCTTTGGCTCAAGCTCATTCTTTCTAAATTCTGAAGTGACCTTTTATGAGTACAGACATTTCATCTCCCATTCATAGCATTGACTGAGACTGCTCCTGGGCTCCAGAGAGACAGAGGCTGTGAAGAAGCATTAAAGGGCAGATGGCACACCAAGTAGCACGTTCTTCACATTACTGCTTGATACAGACTGTGAGGATTAGTTTGGGTTTCAGAGGATGGCAGACAGGTGGGCTAGCATTTAATCCCAGCATTCAGAAGGCAGAGACTGGTGGATCTCTGAGTTCGAGGCCAGCCTAGTCTACAGAGCAAATTTCAGGGTAGATAACCTTAGTGAAGGAGACCATCCGAAACAGAAAACTAGGGAAGATGTAATTGAATGAGGGGCCATGGTCTAGCCCCAGAAATCAGCAGAACTTGGCATCTTTGTCCACATGATTCTGCCTTTGGAATTAAGGATACAAGAAAGGGGTTATGGAATCCCTCCCTGTCACTAGGGAAAGCCACCGAGGTCAGGCTTGTGGCAGATGTTTCGCTGCATGAAGGTCTGGAGTGTGAAGCTGTGAAGGTGAAGCCTGGATGGCTTAGAGACCCCAAGATGTTGGAGATGCCAGAGTCGTGGGATGCCTGCACAGGAAAGCTGCTAACAGGGGGTGGAGCCAGTCCAAGACAGAGAACTGTGTTGCGGTCAACAAAGCTGAAAGGAATTGGAGATCTGAAGAGCATTTTGATATCAGAGAGATGCAGAGTTTGGAGTTGGCCCAGCTGATTTTTCAGTTTTTCTTTGGTCCAGCATTTTCTCACTATGCTCCCTTTCCTCCATTTTGGGATGATAATACATATCTTGTGTCATGATTTGTTAGAAGTATGTGATTTGCCTTTTCATTTTGATTTTTATAGGGATCACAATTAAGAGATTGCAGGAGTCTTGGAAGAGACTTTGAACTTTGGACTTTTAAACAGTGTTGATATTGTGGTAGACTATGAAGAATTTTGTAGTTGAACTGAATACATTTTGCATAGGATACGGCTACAAGCCTATGGGGGCTAGGGAGTAGAATATGGTGATTTGAATGTAAATAGCCCCCATACGTCCACAGGGAATGGTACTATTAGAAGTGTGGCAGGAAGTGGCACTATTAGAAGTGAGGCCTTGTTGGAATAGGTGTGGCTTTGTTGGAGGAAGTGTGTCACTGGGGGTAGTCTTTGAGGTCTCAGATGTTCAAGCCAGGCCCAGTGTCTCTCTCTTCTTGCTGCCTGTTGATCAAGATGTAGTACTTTCAACTGCCTCTCTAGCACCATGTTTACCTGTGTGCTGCCATGCTTCCTGCCATGATGATAATGGACTAAACCTCTGAACTGTAAGCCAGCCCCAATCAAATGCTTCTCTTAATAAGAGTTGCCATGGTCATGGTGTCTCTTCACAGCAACAGAAACCTAAACTAAGACAGTCATTTTTCTACTGAGGAAAGTCTAGGAGAAAAGTTTGTATCTCAAGAGTATTGTCATGAGTAAAGTTGTATATTGTATATTGATTTTGTATTTATAAATGTAAAAGGGAGACTCTTACTTCAGAGCTTTTGCTATATGTTGCCCAATAAATATGTTTAAAATTCAGGGATTTTGAACTAATCTTTGCTGCAGCATTTTCTAAAAAGGAGTGGTAGATAGGTGTGTGTACATGTGTGGGCACTGTGAAAAATTTAAAAGTCCAGAAGTGCTCAGAGAATACAGAAAATAACCAGTTTGTGAACCTTTGATGGTGACCAGTCCTTATGGATTTCAGTATCTTTTATTAATTCTCACTAGTGTAAATTGTACCCACCATTTTACTGAGATGTTACACATAGTTTCTGCATATTTATTGATAACTTGCTAAAAAAATCCATACTTACCATTTCTGAGATGGCATTTATACTAGTTTATTTCAAATATTAGAAGACTACCGGAGCTATTGTTCCTGTTGCTTGCCTGTGTGAGACTTTAGCGATGTGGATTTTGTATCATGTGTGTCAACAATGTGAGCTTTGTATCAGGTCTGGTATGTTAATCTGTAGCTAGTGATTTTTTCATCAGCTCATGAAATGCTCCCCTAAAAGCAGCCACAGCCATTAGTGGTTTTCACCAAACATTCACACCTGCTTTCATCACAGGTGTTGGGAACAAGAGCAGGGCCGTGGGAGGGAAGGTTTGATAAATAATGAGACAGCTTACATATGTCACAAACTGATTTTAGACTAGCTATTTTCACATTCAACGTGGATTCCTCAGGTTTTACAACATTTTTCTATGTTTGAAATAACCAAAATTTTTTTCTGAGAAAGAGACAGGATTGTTCCCCAAGACTGGACTCATTATGCATGTATATTCTTCTTGAAGCTGAATAAATTGCAGAGTGAGGCCAGGAAATGTATAAAACATTTGCATATACTAATCATTTCTCCATAGCTATTATATTCATACTCTTAGATGCTATCTTATTTTCAAATCATCTCCTGAATAGTCCTAGTAGCACCTTGTATTGCTTATTGAGCACAAAATAGGTCCTATGTCAACTCTATTATTATCCCGTCACTTCTTTATTAGTATTTTCTCAAAAAAAAATTTCCCGCTTAAATGTAAGGAATAAAAATGATTAAAAATACTTAATGTATTAGAATATATTAAAATTATTCAGAGGTTTAATTATATGAGGTTTAATTCTTAAAAGTGAAACAAAAATGAACAAATCAGTTTATTTTTATCTGGCTTTTTAGAAGAAAGATACTCCTACTAAAGACTGACAATAAAATCAGCAAATTATTGCAGATACTTAAACTATACTAATTCATGTTTAAAAATCATCAATAAATAAGTTTTATTGCACTAGAAGGAGAGTATAGCTTTGCCATGTATATTAAACAAGATAAATGCATTATTGGCAATAAGACAGGTTCTATGCTGGTATGACTAAAGCTGTCCTTGTTTAATTTGGAATAAATCAACATGGTATGACTTAGGCATACACACCTATGAGGAACTGTAATGACCTAAAAGCCAGATAAGTAAGAAGAGCTACATGGAAGATGACAGTGGGGCATTCTATTAGAGATGTTGACACTAGAGGAGCAATCAGGCTGTAAGACTGAGCCCCAGGTGTTATCAATACTGGGGTCCTGGGAAGCATATTTCAACCCAAGAATAGGGGATGATGAGTGGGGATTAGCCAGAAGAACTGAGGGTCAAGGTAGAGATTTGCTTCCAAGAACAAGATGGAAGATTGGTTATTAAGGTGAGTTCTGAAGCCAGAATGTTTTATCAGCTAAGCTCAGAATTGGTCCTGGACTTAAAGTTCTGGGTCACAACTTGTAAGAACTAAATTCAGACTTCCTATTTACCATCTTGTGACACACTGTCCATCTTCCTCTCATACTGAATGGCATGTTCATTTGACTGTCAGTGTGCACCATGTAGACAGGGTAGAAGTGCTAGCTAGTTAGCATGCAATTCATGCCTTATTTGCCTGCTTGGGATCTGTGTGAAGTTGTGTAACCTCAAAGCTTTTGTTTTCTTACTTAGGAGATGCAAAGAAGGACTTTGAACTGGGCATGGCGACCCATGCCTGCAATCCTAGCATTTGGAAGTAGAGGCAGGAACACAAGATCAGCCTGAGCTGTGCAGTGAGTTCAAAATCAGCTAAGACTCCATGAAACTGTGTGTCAAAAATAAAAAAAAAAAAACAGAACAAAAAAGAAAAGAAAATCTTCTCAGCAAGTTATTGTTAAGATGAATATATAACACTTGACACAGTTCCTGGCACCAGGTTCATTAGAATTTCTATTTTATTTTTATTTCTGAGTAGTTACCAGGTAGGAAAGGACAACTTTAAATTTGCCTAAAGGATTGATTGTCTAGCCTCAGCTGGCACATACTTCTCCTCATTTGACCGTGCCTTCAGCAGACTGTTCTTGGCTTCTTCCATTGTGTGGGTCAGCCTAACTGAACTGGGTGGCACTCCTATTATGAGATTCAGCCAAACCCTGTAATAATGCCTGCCAAGAAACATAACCTCTGAAGTCCTATCTCTAGCCATCTGTTTAATACACTAATCAATTTGCCTAGCTTTGAATGTGACTTATCACCCTTGAATACAATAGGCTTCTTTCTTTCTCTGCAGATATGAGTCTTTTGTGAAAACGTGAGCCTTGTACTAAAAGCAAGATAGAACAAGCTTTTAAAATGAGAGGAGTTAAAGCGAAAAATTGTTCTCTTTAATGATGACTGTTTTAGATCCACGTGTAATGTTATGGTTGAAAAATCATGTATAGACAGGCTGCTGTCTAATTTCTTTCTTTGGGCTTGTTAAACTCACGTTTCCCTTCGATTTTATATGTGTCTATCAGATTTAGCCATATTTCAAAACATGTGACTTACAGAGAAAAACTTTTATACATAATTACTTACAAAATTATTGAGGATTTTGAAATCATTCTCAGGGAAAAAAAGACCACATTTATGAATAATGAAATTACTTGTGGGATAACTGAATAATTAATGACAAGCGGTGAGCCACCACGAGGAGATGGAGTCTGGCTTCAAATGACGTACAATATTTAAAATGAGGAGCGATGCTCCTCAGTAAGATTAGTGCTTCTCCTGACCCTGGGTCACTGAAAAATGGGAAGGAAACGGAAAAGTGGAGATTGAAACGCTCTCGGCGTTGAGCAGAGATAGCACTTAGACCAAAGCTTTACTAACCATTGTTGGCAGTGGCATAATGCTTAGCTCTCAACCTCTGCATGGCCCAAGCAGATCTGTTTCGTTGTGGAGCGAAGAGGAAGAAGAGCAATCACACTTTATAGTGGACAGAATGACAGCGTTGGATCATGAGGAATTTCCTTCATTGTTAATCAGCTAGTGTGTTGATTGGCTCCTCGCTGTGTGCACAGCACTGGGTACTGAACATAGCTGAGGAAAATGCGAAGGTTTAATGAGAGCATTTGTGTACATGTTTTGGGTCAAAAGGATTCTTTCCTGTGTATCAATGCGTGTAGTTTTAACTGCGTCCTTGTGAGGAAGCAGTATAGCGGCTATAATTGCTCCTACTCTATAGGAAGGTGATGAAGGTCTTTTAGGGTTTAATGCTTTGGGCAAGACCTACAGAGTTAGATTTGGTTCCACCTCTTCATCCACATGCAAGGATACTTACTGAGACAGCTCCTGAGCATAGAGCATGCTGACTAGCAAAACAAAAGCCCTGCTTCTCTAGAGCTCTTATACCACAGGGAACACGGAGATGGAATTCCCAAAGGAAACACTAGGCTCTGGGTTGCAGAGAAGCGAAGGGCATGGACAACTAGGAAGGGCAGTCCTTTCCACTGCTGTGCTCTTGGAGAACAGAGAGGTTCTTGTGTGACTTGGGAGACAGGGAAAGGTGTGTCAACAGCCAGAGGAACCAAGGAGCTGCAGCAATGTGGGAGGCGACAGTGAGAAATGGAGGCCACGTCCCACGGCAGCAGGCATAGAGCTGGGATTTCAGAAAGCAGCACTGAGAAGCTTTGTGTGTGTGAGAAGAATCTTAAAAAGCGGGAGTAGAACAGGGTCATGTTTATAATATGTGAAGGTAGGGGCATGATAGCAACTTTTAAATAACCAACTTAACGCATTCTTCTTCTCGAATAGTGCAGTGTAGTTATTATGACCATCATAATAACTACAGATTTTCCTGAATTATTCTTTTAAAATGTGAAAAAATATATAAAATATTGGAGATGATTGAGAATTTAAGGTAATTAAGAACTAAATAGAGCCAGGCAGTGTGGAATCCCAATACTCGGGAGGCAGAAAAAGGCAGATATTTGTGTGTTTGAGGCCAGCCTGGTCTACAGAGTGAGTTTCATGACAGGCTCTAAAGCTACAGAGAAACCCTGTCTCAAATCAAAAAAAAAAAAACAAAAAAAAAAAGAAAGAAAGAAAAAAGAAAACCTAAATAGAAAAGGAATTTTTTTATTTGTGTGTTTGTGTAAATGGAATAAGCTTTTTTTTTGTGATCTAGATACTTTTCATCAGCTCCTTTTCTACAATTCTAAAATACTTCATTGTCTTTTGGAGATGCTATGTTAGGCTTCCTAAGTGTTGTATACATAGAGTTAGAAATGAAAACCACGGTAACTGTTTTCTTTTCAGCTTGCCCCAAATCATTCCCTCTAAACTGATTTTCTCTTTATGCTACAGTCTCTCATCTTTGCTTCATTTATTTTCAAATATTACTGCAAGATCTGGAGATGGCTTGACTATTTTATAATTCAAAGAATAATACAGATAAAGTGTTTTACATATTCTGAATCTTCCTAACTTGACGTGCTAGCTACTTTTTGACAGAAGCTAGACAACTTGACAGAAGCTAGGGTCACCTGAGAGGAGCTAACCTCAATGGAGAGAATGCCTCCATAAGATCAAAATGTATGCACATTGTGGGGGATTTTCTTAATTAGTGATTGGTGGGGGAGAGACCAGCCTATTGTGGGTGGTGCCATTTTGGGACTGGTGATCCTGGGTTCTATAAGAAAGCAAGCTGAGCAAGCCATGGGGAGCAAGCCAGTAAGCAGCATCCCTCCATGGCCCCTCCTGACTCCAGGTTCCTACCCTGTTTGAGTTCCTGTCTTAGCTCCAGTCATGATGTTAATGGACTTGCCTCTGAAACTGTAAGCAACCCTACCCTATTTAAATGCTTTCTTTTATAAGAGTTACCTTAGTCATATTGTCTTTTCACAGCAATAGAAGAGTGTCTAAGAGAGCCTGTGTCTGGGAGTAGTGTATTGCTGTCACAGGCCTGACCATGCTGTTAATTGAAGGAATATGGAATCCTTTGGGACTTTAGAGTAGAAAAGGAAATGTGGCCATGCTGGAGAAAAGGTGTGGCCTTGCTGGAGAAAGAGTGTTGCTGGGGTAGGCTTTGAAGTTTCCAAAGCCCATGCAAGGCATGGTGTCTCTCTCTGTCTCTGCCTGCTGCCCAGAGATCAGGCTGTAGCTCTTAGCTACTTTTCCAGCACCTGTTTCCCCCCTGCTGCCATGCTCCCTACCAGGATGATAACTCATCTCTGATATTGAAAGAGAGCTCTAATATAAGTGCTTTCTTTTGTAAGAGTTGCCTTGGTCAAGGTATCTCTTCACAACAGCAGAACAGTGACAAAGACAATTATTTATGAGACAAGGTTTCATTCTTCTCCCGTACTCATCTAGAATTCATTATGTATCACAGGCTTGCCTTAAACTCATGGTAATCCTCTTGTTTTAGCCTTCCCAGTGCTGTGATTACAGATGTGAGTTACCATGCCTGGCCCAAAACATTAAAGAAGGGGGTTATGCATTAGGTACAGAGACTTCTCAGCCTGAGTGGTTGTAGATGGTTATAGAAGAAAATGGAAGGAGATTTGTCCATTGTATTTCAGTTCAAGGTCATTGATGCAATTGAAGAATAACAACTTTTAACAAAATTCAAGAGCCGCTTACTTTGTAGATTTCTGAAGATTTGTTGTATCCATCTTTTTCTCTTTTCATTATCACAGGATGAATGCTGTTTCTTTTATTTGTATATTTCTTTCATTACACAGGGCTTATAAAATGCAATGACAAAGAAAAACGTAGTTGACTTGCCATCCCTGAAGCATCAGTATTTTTGACTCCCCAAATGTTTATATATAGCATGGTTACTACAGGACACGTAAAGTTGATGCCCTTGTCTCTCCATCTTTGTTCCTTTATTGGGTACATTTGAAACCAGGCCAGGGAAGAAACAATACAGCAATTTCTCAGCTTCTTTTAATGACTGGCCAACAGAGTCTGGTAGTCCTGGCCACTAGGGTCACCCCAGGCACCTTGACTACATTTACTCAGACTTGACAAAGGAAACTGATAACCACGACTATCAACGCAGTGTAAGACTAGCTATTCTGTTTGCTTCATCTAATCCATTCTCTGTCCTCTGGAGATGGCCTCTAGGAAGTTTTATTAGGGCCTGAAATATTTACAGCTTCCACCTATCATGTCCTGAAACATTAACCCCTCTTTGCTCAATCTGCTAGATCATGAGGTCTCATGAATGCTTAGTGACCCGTCATTTCTCCTTATGTCTACCATGAGAAAATACAAAGAGAAACCATAGTTAATGTACCAGGAAACAGGCCCTTACTAAACCTGCCTGTGTCTTTCTTGATCTTGGACTTTCTAGCACTTATAACAATGAGAACAAAGTTTCTGTAGGGATTATTTTGTTTGTGTTTTAACAAACAAAGCTTGCTTGAAGATCAAAATACAGAGCTAAACCACTAGAGGACAGGGAGTGGTGGCACACACCTTTAATCCCAGGACTCAGGAGACAGAGGCAGAAGGATCTCTGTTAGCTCAAGGACCCCTGGGCAAGACTGGATCTGTCTAAAAGAGAAACAGAGCTCACTTGGGACCACATACCTTTAATCCCACACTAGGGAGGGAAGAGACAGGAGTGATATGGCTGGGTGGAGAGAGGAATATAAGGTGGGAGGAGACAGGAACTCAGTAAGTCTGAGGTTTGGTGGAGACAGATGCAGTCTAGAGATGTGGTCTGAGGACAGGACTGCCCCTTCAGTCTGAGCACTGGTAGAGGTAAAAGGTCTCTCAAGTGGCTGATCACTCTGCTTCTCTGACCTTCAGCATCTTCCTCTATATCTGATTCTGGGTTTGTATTAAGACCCACTAGAATTTGGGCTACAAGTTTTTTGGTTTATAAGCTACCATTCTGTGGTGTTTTGCGTAACAAGCCCAAACTGGACAAGGTACTCCCTGCCCTCTTAATTTCTGTTGATTTTGGCCCATGGGTACCAATTCAAGAGAAAAGAGATGGAGGGAGCGATATGGACATTGGTTACTTACCTTCTTTGCTCTCACATCTCTGATTCTGCAGACTCTGTGTTCCTCTGTGAAGAAGAGGCCGTTGGTACCATCATCTCTGACTCTGGCTCTTTGCAGGTTTCACCAGCTCTGTGCCATCCCCGAGACACATTAGGCCTCAGGGTGATAACAGTTCTGCCTTGTTGCTAGTTTTGGGGTCCTTTGGGGTCCTTAGCTTCCTGAACACGTGAGCACCTCTGTAAGACCCCCTCCTTCCCTCTTCGTGTCCGTGTTGATCCTGGATGCTCTGCTGTATCACACGGATCCAGTCTTCCTACCTGGTGAAGGGCTTGGCTCTCAGGAACCACCTCTGCCTTTTGCTCTCATCAAGGTCCTTTCCACTTCTGGGGTGGCCTACAGGAAAGGAATAAGACCTGTGAAGGTGCATGAAAGCATAGTCACCGAGATTCAACTTGAGGCAACCATTGGTTGAGGTCGTTGTTTGGACTATACCAACGCCTAGCATTTCCTCCACCAGACTAGCTTCCTTGCCCTTATGTCCACAGATATGGACCCTGAGAATTGCTCTTTCATCTTTGAATGGTGTGATGATCTCTATTACAGAGTCTGTCTAATGAAGAGGGTAACTTAAAACACCATTTCTTAAAAATCCATGTGCTACTTGCAATAAATATCAATTGTCTTACATTACCAGCTTTAGCCATTGGACCCGCAGTGGGAATAGCTTGAATTTTGTTTGAGCCTTCCCAGTCAGTTTTCCTTTATGGGTTTTACTCCTGTGCTAATCTGTGCGCTTGAAATGACCTAAAAGTACCAATCAAAAAAGATTTAAACAAATTTATGTCAACTACTTCAACAGACATTTTAAAATATGATATTTTGGAGGTGTTTGGCATGTGTATGTTTATACGGTAGGAATGACATTATAATTCAAAAGAGCTCCTGAGAAAAATGGCAAAATATTCTCCATCCTTGTGCCATTTGAACTAATGAACACTTTCAGAGAATTTACTTTAAAGTCATTTAAAGGGAAAGCAGATCTATATGCATGAGCTATCACTGGTGGTGATCAATTGAAGGAGAAACACCACTCCGTATTGGAAAGTCTGCCAGTGTCATCGCCTCATTAAGAAGAGCTCTGCCCACCCGTGGGACACAGCATCTGTGAGGCCGCTTTTTATACAGAGCTTTAGGATACGTAGAGTCTGGGATTTGAAGCCCTTCTGAGGTTCAATGATGGGCTGAGCATATATTTTAAGAGAATGATAACTGGTGGCCATCTCCTGCTAATTGGCTTTCTTTTGAAGTAGGGGACCAGTCACGGGGCAGGGGGAGTGTTTGTCATTGGCTGGCTTTAAGAATCTCGATCTGCTATTATTGGTTAGACCGCATCTGGAAGCAAGGCTATCGAAGTGTGTTGTCATTGACGAGTTATGCAAATTAAAATCTAAAAGGATAGGCTCTTAACACCACAGGGAGAAAATAGCCTTTTCCTAGAAGTTTAAGAATGTTGTATTCTCAGCAATATGTTCTCTAATAGCATAGTCTATTAACACGCAAGTGATTAGCAAAATTGTGACAAAGACATAATGGCATGCTATATAACTAATAACCGTCATTAATATTAAAGAGCTGCATAGCAAAAGGTTTATAATCAAAAGTAGGCTAGAATGGCTTTTTAATTAAACTTTCTGGCTAGTGGCAACTATTTGAAAAATAGTGTGTACATGTAAAAGAGCCAACTCACAGAAGGTGGATAAAGGGCATTCTCAATATTTTGTTTTCATGTATTCTTGTGTTTAGACGCACACGCATCCACATGTATATAATGCTTTTCAAAAATAAAGATTTTCAAAGAGAAAAGGAGCATGTGAAGGAATAGGTGCTCTGCTATGGTTTGAATATGGGCTCTCTCCTCTGAAACTTGTGCTGGTGATTGATTGTTGCAAAGTTGGGAGGATCAGCTGGTCAGAAGCGTTTAGGTTTTAAGGGCAGAATCTTTGTGAACAGACTAGAGCCTATCTCATGGGCACATGTACTGGTACTCTAAAAATGGGTTGTGAAATAGAAATCCAAGATGTCCTTTGTGTTTTCTATCAGACACACACATACACACAGAATAAAAAATGTATTATAGTTATCTAGAGAAACAGAACAGACAGAATGACTACGGATTAAAGGGAGATTTATTAGGTTGGCTTACACAATACAGTGTGGGTAATTCAACAATGGCTGTCTGGTACAAGAGAGGCAAGACCCAGCAGTTGCTCAGAACACCAGATGGGGTGCCTCAGCTGTCCCAGTCTGACACTGAAGGCCTGGAGGATTCCTGGAGAGCCTCTGGTTCATGTTGGAAGGTCAGGGAATCTGGGTTCCCATCAACAAAGGAAATGACACCAGCCATGGCAGCAATATGACAGAAACCCTAGGGAAGGATGGAGGAACTTACTAAAGAGACACATAAGTAAGCAGGCAGAAAGCAAACACTTTTTCCTAGGACCTCCTTATGTCTGTGTTGACACCAGAATGTGCCACCCACGTTTAGGGTGGGTCTCCATACTTTAATTAAGCCTAATCAACAAAATCCCTCACAGGTGTATTCAGAGACTTGCACCTCTTAGTTGATTTCTGATCCAGTCAAATTGACTATCAGGATTAACTAATCATGAAAGCAAGAACCAGAAGCTGAATTGAGATTCCACCTGGCTCCAGTCAGAATGTCTGTCATCAGGAAAAGAAATGGCAGCAAATGCTGCTGCAGATGTGAGAAAAGAGAAATCATTACTCACTACTGGAAGAATGTAAACTTGTGCAACAACTATGATTATCAGTGCAAAGGTTCCTCACAAAACTAAAAATAGACCTAGCATGTGGCCTACCTATTCCACTCCTGGGTATACACCTGAAGGAGTCCATGTCAGTACACTATAGAGATATTTGCATGTCCGTGTTGACTTCTTTACTAGTCGCGATAGCTAAGAAATGGGGCCATTCTAGATGTCCATCAACAAACAAATGGATAAAGAAAGTGTGGTACACATGCACAAAGCGGTTTTGTTCCACCATAAAGAAGAGTGGAAACAGGATTCCTCAATGGAAAGGGGTGGAACTGAAAATCACGTGAAGCAAACTAAGTCAGACTCAGAAGGAAAATTATCACATTTTGTTTCATATTCAGAGCTGAGGTTTCAATGTTCCTCAGATGAAATGAGAAGGAGGACTATGGGAGGGAAAGAAGCCGGAAGTGTAGGAGATGGGGAAAGAGCAGGTAACAGAACACATATGACATGAATTCTAAGGAGGGGACTACTTGGAAGGGGGTTCAAGATCAGCCAGATGTGGACAGAGAACACGTGAAGGGTGGGGATGGCTAATAACAAAAGGTAATGACATATATGCATATAAATTGTAATGAAATCCGCTACTCTGTAGATTAACTTAAAAATCGCTTTAAAAACCAAAGCAACCTAAAATGGATAAGAAATACAAAGACAAAACCAGTCCTCCCTGATGGGAATGAGAAGCCTGAAGAATGCGGTGTATCCCTTGTTATGGGTGGGTCATACACTCATCATTCTGTTATCTTTCACTTCCTAGTGAAGTTCCATGGAGCCTGCAACCTATGGTTTTTGTTTTTAATCATTTCGTTTGTCATTAAGGTTTTGAGCAACCCCTCAAACTAAGTGCTTGAGTGAGAGATACTGTCTAGCAGGGGACACAGGTCTTCATGCACTTACATAGTTTAAATTGTTGAATGGAAATAAATGTTTGGCAGAATTTGTTATCATTTCAAGCATTAGCCATTTGTCTTTTTTTGTGGTCTCACTAATATTTAATAGCACAGCTATTGAGTTATAATATGATTTTATTGATACTTCGATGAATTATTTTCTATGTGTTCACTAGCCTATGAAATGGTCAAGCTTGGTATTACAAGACATGTGTCTCCTATTTCAGTCAGAGTCTTAGTTATAATACTAACTAGATTCATTCAATACATCCAGAATTACCTTAGTGTTTTTATGGATGAAAAATGTACACACTTTTCCATTTAAGGAATCCTACATCTGAATTTTTAAGGTCCCCATATAAAAATAGCTAGCATCCATGTAAATTGCGATAGAGGACACAGGTGATATTAAAAAGATCACTATTTTTACTTCTCACTGTTGGAAATGATAATGTCTTTCAGGGGTCAGGCCTTTGTAGGAGTCGTTAATAGAACTAAACATGCCTCTGTAACTTCTGACATTGGGGCTTTGAGATTTGACTGTCTCCTGCATCTCTAATATAGCTTTGTTGTTCTCATTAGCATGAATCCTGTTTTGGATTGCAGTTTATCTATTTGTACCCCAACATTAAGAGTTTCTCTTAATAAAACTCAAGCTTCCAATTCTGCAGTTTTGCCTTTTAAGGTCAAGCAAAACCATAGGTCATAGAATGGTAGAACTGGAAGAAATGGATATAGCATCCAGTTGCTGTGCTGGCAAGGGAGCCAAGGCTTGCAAGGCTCACATACTTCCTGATGATGGTAGTTACCCAGTCAGGTTGGAACCCATGTTATCTGATCCCAAGCCTTTGAATCAGAGAGTCTCATAACACTATCCAATTCAAACACACATGACATGAACACGTGAAGCTACCATGATCGAGTCACTGTTTAAACAGAACAGGGTCTTGCTTTACTGTTAAAGAGAATCAGGAAAGAAAACACACCCTAACGCCTGTTTATGGCCTTTGCTTAGCTTCTGAATCCTGAAGTCCCCATGTCTTGGGCTCCCGGATACTTGACAGTATTTTAAAACAGACAATATCACGTGTGAGGAATGAATTCTCTTCGCCTCACCTCCTTGCTCACATATCGCATCCCCCTCGTCCCATCCCCTGCTTCCTTCCTACATGGGTTTATTTTTTAACTTGAGGTTCTCATACTTCACTTCCATCTGTTATCTTTTCATCTTCCACCGCTCCCTGCACACCAGTTTTTTTCTTCTTTACAAATAGTCTTCAGCAAAAGCAATGCCAGGAGTCTTGCATTCCCCTTGTTTCGATGCTTGTCTCTAAGTTTGATCTCCCTTTCCTCTGTTTCTATATAGCTAGGCTTTGTGAGGAAATTACCTACATTTACCCTATTCGTTTCATTAGCTCAAATTCCCTCCTCAGCCAGTTCTGTCATCAGTTTCTATAATTAGACTTTTTGTAAATAAAGAAAATACTCACTGTTAACAAGTATACAAATAATATCCAGCATATGAGAGTATATTAATATAGTTTAAACATAAAATGGAGTGTATGTAAGGGTTTATTTTACATTCCCAAAGTAAGGAGGGGCGAATTGCTGGTGGCAGTCCTGGAAGGGAAGTATGTGGGAGGCATTATTTGAAGGAAATATTCTTCCATGTGTATATTTTTCCCCACAAGCATATAAATGACTCATAGCTATCTCCCACATAAATTGCACTTATAGATAAAGATGAGGTAGACTTAGTTTTAGCAAAAACTGGTATTTCTAAATATATCAAAATGAAAAGTTCTTTGGAAAGTTAAAAAAAAAGGTCAATATGAGAAACAGAAATTTAGTATTTCCACTAAACAGTTCCAATTCCAAGATGTGTTTCCAAAGAGGTAGATACTGAAGATGGATGGAACTAGTGGAGAGTCCAGAGAATTCCCACACATGTATGAGAAGTGCTTCTCTAAGGACCCTGCCTCAGTAATTCAGTGATGAATGGAGAGTCCAGAGCATTCCCACACATGTATGAGAAGTGCTTCTCTAAGGACCCTGCCTCAGTAATTCAGTGATGAATGGGAGCATTGTCCCAACCACTGTGGAATGCCTGGCACATAGAGAGAAAGAAATTTAACTCAGATAATAACTTACTCCATGTCCAAAAATAAACATAGACAACACACACATTAACCTAAATAAATACTTATAGAAAAATATATAGGAAAGTAATCTACATTCTCTGTTAATATTTTTCTTGGAATATGCAGAATGCTTTCAATATGAATCTGTTGGAACTCATCAAACTTAAAAATGCTTCTGCTGCAAAAACACTTTTAAGATCATCAGAAGACATGCCTCAGTGTTGGAGGAAATACCTTTAAAGCATATGTTTTTGTAAATGTTTGTTTTCAGAATATATAAATAATTGCTACAAAATAGTAAGGGAAGAAATAACCATGTACTATTATAGACAAAAATTGGAACATATAAATCACACTAAAAGGCACCATGAATGGAAAACCCACATATGAATATATGCTCAGCATTGTTATTTTTAATGAAATGCAAATCAAGATAATAAGGTGCTGCTGCACTCCCATTAGCATGGCTAAAATGGTAACGAAACTCCTGGCAGTAGTAAGTTTGGGGGAGAGGTCAGACCACCTGATGGGCTCATTTGCAGCTGCTGGGCGTTTAAGAGTTCAGTCACTCAGGGAAAAAAAAAACTTACACAAACATACATTCTGCACATGATCCAGAAATCCAGCCCTGGGTAATTCCCATTGAGAAATGAGAGCATATGTCCTTATGAATATCTCATTGTCGTTCATCATTAATTGAAGCTTTGTTCATGATAGCGAAAATTCAAAAACAAACCAAATGTCTGGATAATGGATAAGTTGTGTGTTATTGTTGTGTATCTGCCCATTGGATGTAGCATCATCACACAAATGACTGTAGATGGCTCAGCTACAGAATGGGCTATCTGTCTCACACCCCTCCCCACGGCTCAGAGACCACTGTAGGAAAGAAGGGAAGATGTGAGAGCCAGAGCTGGGAGGAACTGGAGCCAAAATATATATATATATTGTCTTCTGGACATGATGGGAGTTCTGTGCTCATGTGCTCACTGCAAAACCTACCCAAGATCAACCAGGGAACATTCCAGCATGGGTGGGGGATGAGGCTCGCAAACCCCAACCCCATGCTGAGGAACCAGTGACAGTCGATAGCTTCTGGGGAAGGGAGAGAGTGAGTTATTTTGTTTTTAAGGGGTGGCCCCTGGTAGATCAACCATGCATAGTTTATTTCATATGGGCCCTCAGCCAGAAAGAGGTCGGGAGCACAAATCAGAGTTGTCCAGCAAAACAAAGAGAAAGGACGTGAAGTCGGTGGAGAAGGAAGTGAGGGTTTATCAGGAGGAGTTAAGGGGAGGAGTTGGGTGAATGTTGATCAAAATACGGTGTATGAATTCTCAAAGAACTGATAAAATATTTTAAGCGTTAGGACCCCTCAAAAGAAGTAAATTAATTTGGCTTTATAATATTAAAAAGTCTGAATGAAAACACCTTTCAACAGCTGAACAGGCAAGTCGGGTTATAATCTGGAGCTTTATCGTCATTTCCCATGGTGCCTTTTTGGACGCTGGTTTCTAGCCATCCCAGTATCTGCAGTCATGAACTCACCTGCTGCCTCTTCACACTGGCCTTGCTCTGCGCACTGCTTTTGCTGTTGGCTGCTGCCTTTTGCTCTGCTTTACAGGTGCACATTCTTGCTTCTTTTGCTATTTCACCTTAGATTTTATGATTTTTGTGTTTGGATGGTTTTTTTGTGACAGATACTTACTGTCTACTATTAATGTTCTGTACTATTGCAGTTCCGGGTGCTTGGAAGTCAAGACCAAAGCTGCAGTAGACTCAGGGTCATTATTATCTAGAAAAAAAGAATATATGATACTTCCTGAGATCACAAGTTCCCAAAGAGTAAGCAAGAAAGACCTGTGTGACCTTGAAATTCTGTAATTGATATTTGATGACCTGTTGTAATATTTTTATAAAGATTTATTTTTTTATTATATATACAATGTTCTGCCTGCATGTATGCCTGCATGCCAGAAGAGGGCACCAGATCTAATTATAGGTTGTGAACTGCCATGTGGCGACTAGGAGTTGACCTTAGGACCCCTGGAAGAGCAGCCAGTGCTATTTACCTCTGAGCCATCTTCTAGCCCTGCTATGATTTTTTTTTTAAACACCTTGAATTCCTATTTTTAAATAATTTCTGCAACATGGCTAGTAGAACAATAGTAATTTTTTTTGCCTCACTGACTATCATAATTGAAGCACATTTTTAAAAGTTACAGTTGTTATTAGTAGTGTGTGTGCACACGCATGTGTGTGGGTGTGCATGTGTGCATGCATGCACACTAGCGAATATCACAGTGCCTATGTGCAGGTCAGGTACAGCTTGTAGGAATCAGTTTTCTCCTACCATATGGGTCCAGGATATCAAACTCAGATCGTTAGTCTTAGCAGCAAGTATCTTTGTCCACTTTTGAGCCATCTTGCTGGCTCAAATAATCTATTTTTAATGACAATCTGAAAAGCACAAGGCTTTTTCTGTGACCCAGGTAATATCCAGCTTTATGGTAAAAGAGAGAAATAGGTATTGTTTCCCACCCATTAATTGTGGAGGAAGAGTATTTGACAGTGCCTTCATGGTTGAATGGTAATTTATATTTTAAAAACATCCTTATAATCACCTCGTGAGTAGGCTGTAGTCTGAAGGACTGGAAATTAATGTCATTTCAGACACTATGTTATTTACTCATTTTACGGTTCATGCTTTTGAAATGATTGTAATATTTACCTTGTCAAATTCATATTGACTACCTGTCCAGATCTCTGGAGCCCGCCTTTCTGTACTGTGAAGCATTTGTTACATTCTCTTGTAATAAGAAAATTCACGGATAAATAGTCCCGAATAAGTTACATAAGGCTGCGATATTTTAGTGTTGCTTTTAGGAGGGAAGTGGATCTGAAAGAGGACATTGTTTGTGTAGAGAAACTTTACTGAAGTAGTTAATGGAATTGTGATCCGGGAGATGATTTTTATGGGGACCCATTGCTTGCAAAACTCTGGCAGGCGGCCCCCACTGTGTTGTTTTATCTTCACCATAACCTGTGAGGTAGACAGCAGCATCCTTATCTTTCTGAAAAGGATACACTCATAGAATGCAGCATGGTTAGTACACGACAGAGCTGTCTCAAGCCAGCATCTTCCGAACAGCTTTCCTGCACGTAAGCCCTGGCTCACAAAGAGTGGAATTAATAGAGGAGACTCAATAGATGCCTGGGCCACTTCAGAAATACCTCTGCTCTCATCTTCCTAGAAGCGCACAACATTTGAATATTTTCTGATATTGATCCCATATTATTACAGCAGCAGCAGGAATATAGAAAACAAATGATTGCTCTTCATTAATAGAAGCAAGGGTTAGAAAGAGCAAACGCCTCTTTAAAAACTAATTCAGAGAGAACCTGTTTTGCATATGAGTAAACCCATCTCCCTGGAAAAGTTCCATTTGCCTTCCATGCACACGGTGCGGACTTGCCTTCTCTATGAAGTCATTCCTGGTGCTCATGGCTGCCTGTGGTACGACAGTGTCGTGCATGTATGTGCCTCTGGAACGGAGCTCTCTCGGTTGTTCATTACCGTCTAGGACCGTGCTCAACTCCACAGCCCTGGGGAAAAGAAATTGCTCCTTTCCAACGATGCACCCTCAGCGTGGACACGGCACATAACTCTCCGCAGTGCTCAGTAAATATTTTGGGGGACGTTTGAATACCTGAGTGTGCAAGTATTTTAACACAAAAGGGTTGTCTTGAAGGTTTTTTTGTTTTTGCTTTTGTCTTTTTTAGATTAGGATGCTGTCGGATGTGAATAGCCTCTTAAAATTCAACATAAAGCTGGGTGGTGGTGGTGCATGTGCCTTTAACCCCATCACTTGGAAGGCAGAGGCAGCCAGATCTCTGTGAGTTCTAGGCCAATCTGGTCTATAAGAGCTAGTTCCAGGACTGCCAGAGCTGTTACAAAGAGAAACCCTGTCTCAAAAAAGAAAAAAAAATCAAAATAAAACAAACGTTTAACTGAACTGGCAGTTATCACAGTCTATAGACCAAACCCCAGACTGATAGGATTTAGTTGTCATGTGTCAATAACTAGGTAAATGACAAGTCAACAGGCAAAGAACTCTATGCTCCATCTGTGCAGCCAAGAAGTCTCCTATGGCAGAAGTTACATACGCTTAAGGAAATGAAGTTTCAACATTACTGCTTCAATGCATATTATGTTTTTCAGCTTTGCCATTTAAGTGGCAGAACCTCTCCCAGTTAGATAGTAAACAAAATTCCAGAATGTGGGCAGATTAAAACTGAGATTCTCTGACTGTCTGACTGTTGATCTTCTTGTCCTGTTACACACACTGTCTAGCTCGCTTCATTCCCTACATATATATATATATGTATATGTATATATAATATATACATATATAGGATATAAGGTCAATTATACATATGTATATATTGTTATTAACTACATATACATACGTGTATATATATATATATATAGTCAAACTCATTTTACGTCCATTGTTAAAACAAAGCCCAATTTGCATCTTAAAAATTAGAAATGGTTGCCGGGCAGTGGTGGCACACACCTTTAATCCCAGCACTCGGGAGGCAGAGGCAGGCGGATCTCTGTGAGTTCGAGACCAGCCTGGTCTACAGAGCTAGTTCCAGGACAGGCTCCAAAGCCACAGAGAAACCCTATCTCGAAAAACCAAAAAAAAAAAATTAGAAATGGTATTTTTTAATGTAAAACTACATGCAACAAATGTGCTCTCCTGTACTCCTTGATGCTCTGCCCGGTGTTGTGTATAATTCTATTACAACATCACTGGTTTCTGCCATCTTCTAAGATTGTTTCTTTGGTTCATATGACCATCTAGATCTACATCCCCCAATTCTCTACCAGGGATAGGACAGAATGCTTGGACCTAAGTCAGAAGTGGTCTTTAAACTAGGCAGGCATGACTGCCAGAGCTAATGTCTAATTAATTAAGTTAAACTAGAAAATATCATGTTATGCATTCACTTGAGGTCTCGGGAAATTCGTTTCATACTTTTGTCATTTTTCTCATGGGAAGTGTGTATTTTTATTTCTGAGAAAGGAAGAGAGAAATTTTTTGTGCTTGCTTAATTAAAGCAATTGTAAATGTTATAATTTCTTGTTTCAGTCTTATTCCTTTAAATGGACATTTTATGTGTGTGTATGGGAATGTTCATGTATGTAGGTTTAGGTGTGGATGGACACATGTGCGTGTAGAAGCCTGTGTTGGTCAGAGGACAACTTTGGATATCAATTCTGAGGAAATGTCCACCCTTTTGTTTTTGAGAGTCTGTCAGTGGCCTGGAACTTGCTGAGTAGGCTAGGCTGGCTGGCCAGGGAGTCCTAGGGGTCCCCTTGTCTCTATCTCTCTCAGGTGCTGAGATTACTAGTTTAGATTACCATACACAGGTCTAGACCTCACACTCAAGTTCTCAAGCATTAATCACTTTACCAACTTAGCCACCTCCACAGCCCTAGAAGAAAGATTAATTTATGAAAATTGGATAGGGGCTTTGCATATGGATAAACTTTGGTCATTGTCTATCTTTTTCATAATGCTTCATTAAGATGTGAACAACAAGGCATTGTGGACAATTCTGAAAAGTCTAGAGACAATGTATATGTGAAATCATGATTTCTGCATAGCCTAAGAATATCTTTAGATATTGAAACAAAAACCCTGTTCAAAAGGAAAACATATGTGTGAATTGTCATTAACATAAGAGAAGGCAGAGGCGGTTTATTATTTTACCTCAGTTCTGCTTTAATCTATGGTTTTCTACACATAACCTAAATTTTCCTCATAACTCAGAATTCTATGAGACTGTGAAAGAGGAGCTGTTCCCAGGTCCATATGCTCTGCTCCCTCCCTCCTTCCTGCTCCTTCCCCCTTCCTCGCCCCCTCTCTCCCTCTCTCATTTTAAAACATCTGCCTTGCTTCTTGCTCTCAAATCCCACTTGTCTTCCCACTTGTCATCCACGTCCTCCCTGACCCAGCTTCCTTCTCTCATCTTTTCCCAGGAAGTCACAGCTGGTTCTGTCCACCCAGGTGGTGCCTGGTGTGAACCCTGCCAACCTCAGTGAGCTTGAGTGAGTCACTTGCCCTTTCTGTGCTGTTTTAGTGCTCTTGGCTTTGAATTAGAGCCACAGACAGCGAGAATTACGAGGCAACTCTGTTAGGGGTGAAAGACAGTGCCTGGCACAAAACCACTCACACCCCATCACGAAGGCAAGGGCATTGAGCATTTGTGAACCGTTGTTCACCAGACATCTATTTTACGTTTCTGCTTTCTGCTGTTGACTGACAAAGCCTTCGGCACACTTTTAGAAAGAAGCACAAAGCTCATGCTTATCCAATCAAGTATCTTCTGCTTGGCAGGGTCTCAGTTTTAACAGTACTTGTTAGGTGCATCATAAGATAAGCATACAGTTGGGACATCGACTGTGAGCAAGGAAAAGAGCTGAAATCACGTGACAGGAAAAGGAGTCTGTAAAGGCTTTACTGAAGAAATAACATCAAAGCCTAACAAACCAGTTAGGCAGGCAAAATCGGGGCAGCACTGTGGTGTCATAGGAGTATCCAGAGCAGAAAGGCATGCTGGGTAAACTTCAAATCTTTCCCTCCTAAGATCAGTGAATTAAAAAGATGAGGTGGGGAGGCAAGGGGGAGCCAGATCAGGAAGCTGAAGCCCCAGAGGCAAGAAGCAACCAGATCTCTAGGGGGGTGGATTGTTGACAGCTTTACCAAATGTTTCCATTGTTCTTAAAATAACAGGGAATCATAAAGAATGCAAACCAGGGATGGGATAGAATGGATAACTCCAAAATAGGTGCGAGAGGAGAAGGGATTTTTTTTTCCCCTCTGTTCTTTAGTTGGCTACTAATTAGCATTATGGCCTCTTGGATGAAGTTGCCCTTCTCAGTGTTTTCCCATAGAGCGGGCCTTCTTCCTTCATCTGTCCACCTAATGTGCCCATTGTCTCTCCCCGACACAGCTTCTCATGTGCACTGTGGTCCTGACACATGCCCAGGGCAGAGTACTGAGCAATGGATAATCATCTGTCCTTTGCTTCTGAAGCTAGACCGTGGGCTTCCTAAGGTCAAATGCTATGTCATATTCATCTTTGTATTACAGAATCTGGTGAGTCTCTGCCTCTTGTGGGCATCTCACTTGTGTTTTGTGTTATAAGGAACTGTTGGAAAAGAAGGTCCCAGTGCTCTTGCTGGATGGAAATGCAGGCCTCACATCATCATGAATACCATTTGACCATTTGTATTTCTGTTGAGAGTTGGTGAAATTTATTGGTGTTCAAAAATGGTTCTAATAGATTTATAATCATTACTAAATAGTTCCAAGACTTGCAGTAGATTTAGATTGTAGCACAGGCAGAGAGATGTTTAGTAGAATGAATTTTTTAATATATTTTTTATGGCTATGTTTGGCTTTTCCTCTGTTTGTATACCTTTTTAGGAAGCAGTAGAAATTTTGTAATTCTTCTTTCACCAAATTTTCACTTTGGCCCTGTGAGAACTAAAAGGTAGAAACTTAGATACTATGAGGTCTCATAACATCATTGTTCTTGTTCTGTAGATAGCTGTTTGTATCTGGAATGGTTCCTGAAGACCCCATCCTAAAGGCTTCATTCCTATTATTAGGAAGTGGTAGAACCTTTAAAAGACAGGTCCCAGTCAGAGGTTGGCATGTGAAAGAGGCTGTACCCTTGGGAGGGATGCTGGAACTCTGTCTCCCCACACTTGCCTTCTTTCCGTCGGGAAGTGAACATACAGCTCCTACCATGGTCCGAGCAGGATCTCGTGACTGCGCACTAAAAATATGAGCTTGTGAGGCAAGATAAATCCATCCTTCTTCTAAGTTGCTTGTCCCATGCATTTTGTCGCAACAACAGAAGTTAAACAGGAAATTGACACCAAGAAGTGAGCTTACTGCCGCTGTTGCCTCTGCCAACGCCTTTGGAGTGGGTTTACAGGAAGAAGTTAGAAAACATTGGAGAATAGAATAGAATAGAATAGAATAGAATAGAATAGAATAGAATAG
>JABTXL010005620.1:10221851-10243800 GCA_025134845.1 Neodon shergylaensis | reverse complement strand
AGAATAGAATAGAATAGAATAGAATAGAATAGAATAGAATAGAATAGAATAAAATAGATGAGAGAAAGCTTGGAGTATTAGAAGTGGCATTTCATGGGCAGTTCTGGCAAGAACTTAGAAAGTTGTGAAGCCCTTGGACAGTGAAGGTGGTGCCAATCTCCCTTCTTTGAAAGGGAGTGAAGACCAGGAAGATGCTGAGGATTGGAATAGAGACTACCCTATGTAAACTTCAGCCAAGACTCGACTACATTTTGCTCATGCATGGGAAGTTTGTTCGAGGTTGAACTTAAAAGCGATGGACCAGTTGATGGAGAGAATTTTTTTAGGCAGCACGGTGATGCTGGTGGTATGGATATTGCTGGCTGCTGCAAGCCAGAGTCACAGTGAGAATCAGGCAAAAAAGGCAAGCAGATGGGTTTGAAAAGCTTGCAGTTTTAAATAAAAATAAATAAAAGCCTTACAGTATGAATATATTTCCTTTGACTAATGGGAGTATGACTAGTGGCCTTAGAAAGAAATGCCCTGCAATTTGCTAGTACAGTTTGAGAGGTACCTTGATGGTGCCACAGGACTTTACAGGGTTTCACCCAGGAGAAGTTCAGAACTTGTAAGATAGAAACTCGCTGCAAAGGCTTTGGCGTGAAAAGCTAGCTCTGTGTGCCTTGTTTCCACAGATAAATAGGGAATTTATTTTTCCAAGGCTTTGCTTTCCCGTTTTTTAGCTTTAGTGGCACCCAGAGGCCTCTGTAGTTGCGGCGCGAGCACAAGCCATGCAGCAGCGGACCATGACCTTCTCTCCACGAAGCTGGCATGGAGATTCTCGGGCACTCAGAATGCAAGCGTTCATGGGAAATGGAGGTTTGAAAGGCAGGCTTGAGAGGCTAGGCATAATGTGACAGGGCGGAAGTCCCTACAGACAGGGCGGAAGTCCCTACAAACAGGGCGGAAGTCCCTACAAACAGGGCAGAAGTCCCTACAAACAGGGCAGAAGTCCCTACAAACAGTCCAGGACGAAGTGATGTGCAAAGCTCTGAGTTTCAGGCAGATGCTGCCTCGGCACTTTGAGAGAGAGAGAGAGGTCAACCAAATGGAACAGCCGAGAGAAACTGCAGGTAATGAGCAGGGATAGTCCCAGAGTGTGTGTGGGCTTCACCAACTAGGCCATAGGGTACTCACAGCATGCTACCATTTGCCCTGGAGCGCAGACACCGAGATAGATAGAAATGTCCTGTGCAAAATGTTGGGCCTGCTTTTCCCCTACTTTCCTATTCTCCTCCATTGGAATGGAAATTTTTTCTATGCCACTGTTTGTTGGAATTATGTAAATTATTTTTATAGGGGCTTCTAGCTGAGTCTCCTTGAGTCTCAGAGGAGAGATTGGGTGAGGGCATGTGAGTGATTCTAGAACAGTTAAAACTTATGGGCTATGGGAGAAGCTTGGGCAACACGCATTTCAAAGTGCTATAGAGATGGACCTTTGAGGGAAAATGACGGAATGCTATAGTTTGGATCTGAACTGTTACCCAAAGGCTTGGGTGTTAAAAACTTGGTCTCCAGCCTGTGATACTACCGGGAGATGATGGAATCAGTAAGAGATAGGACCAGTTAGAGGATGCTGTGCCACTCAAGGTATGCTAATGGTTGGAAGACTGAGATCCCAGCCCCTTCATCTCTCTTTTCTTCTTTCCTGACCACTGTGAGATTAACATAGATCTTCTACCAAGTGCTTGCCATGCTGTCTTAAAGTACTACCGCAGTTTCACAGTGGCATGACCATGTGGCAATGGGATTCGAACCTCTGAAATTGTAAGCCATCCTCACTCCTCTCTGTCAGTTGTTTACCCCAGGCCTCCTGTCCCAAAAGAAAACTGACTAAATGATAGAGTTAGAGTTTCTTTGTTTTGTAACCTGTATAGTTAAGAAACAATTTGTGTTGTGATATTATTTTAATATATAAAAAATTAACAAGTGGTATCAGCTTTTTTACAGAATAGAGAAAAAAATCAATCCCTTTAAACTTTTCTACTTAGCATTTCCTGCAGAGAAAATTCTCTAAGAAATCCATTAAATATAATTGATGCAAGGAGACACGTGGGGTCGATGAGCCATGTTCTCTATGTCCTGTTATTCCGGGAAGTTAACATTTATCCGAATACATTGTATACTAAAAATTCTTTTTTATGTCAACATAGGCATTGATTTTTAAGCCTGTACCCTACTAGTCATTTACAAAGGAAACATTTTAAGGCAGAATTTGCTCTTAAGTGTTTGCTCATGAGATGGGCTTGCTCGGAGCGGCAGTTAGTGTCGTTTCTGTGCTTCTGGATACCATTCAAACAAGCCATTATGTGTGCTGCTAATTACTTCCTAAGGCAAAGCGAGCAATTCTGCTTCTTATCATAAGACTTATCAGTGGTTAATCTAAAAAAAAAATCCTTGATGATTTTTCCTAACTGAGCAAGAAGACTGTATTACAAAAAATGCTTTTTTCTAAATAGGGAGTATATACTGTAAGCTGTTGTAACCTTGAACTTTTGGTTGTTGCTGTTTGGAGACTGGGTCTTGTTGTATAGTCCTGACTGGTCTGGAACTTACTAGTAGCTCAGTTGCTTGGAATTTTCAGTAAAATTCTTGACTCGTCTTTGAAAGTGTTGACATTATAGTAGTACTACACCAAGACTGTGAAGGATTTATGCTCCGTGTAACTTTTCCTCAAATTTGATTATTCCCCATTACAGTGGCATCATCTCCCTTTGACCATTTGTAGGACATTCTCCATTCATTTGCCTCTGCTATCATCGACTGGAAAGCAGCAGCAATCAGTCACAACAATTCCAGAATGTGGATGCAGACTCAATGGAGGATTTTAATGCACACTTATCCAGCTCTCCTACTTGAGGGCTTGCTTTATAGGCTCTACTTATTTTCACTAGTTACTGGAGTTCTATCAGGTTCATGAAGTTTACAATTATTATACTCAAAATCTTTTGTCTGGCAGCTGAGGCCAACGACCTCAAATTTAGTGAATGGGTATTCCTAGATGGACTTAGAGCTGGAAGTGAAGATGGGTATTCAGGGGTTTTCGTGCCCAGCATTCCTTCCTGCATTCATACTATGCTAGCTGCCAGCCCGAACCTAAAAACTTAACTCAATTTTGAGCAAGACTTCATGCCAATTATTTTATGATGCTAATACTTACTGACTTAGTATTGACATTAATAATTCATAAATGAGTAAAATTCTGACACACAGCAGTCGATTTTCGGTTTTCTGAGTTAAGAAACAACATCATGCCCTTGCTTTCTTAACTATCTCCTCTACGGATGCTTCCCTATCTGAAATGCCGCGGAGCAGGACATTAAGCTAGAAAGAGCCCCAGCATGAAGACATTTCACATTGGCTAAGATGTGGTCTGGAACATATTTCTGGTCTAGTGGGAGCCAATACCAGTCATAACTCTGGCAACCCCTTAATCCTCTTCTAAACAGACTCGGGGTGGAGACCGTACAGAGTGTGAGAAGCGTGAGAGACGTGAGTTACTGGTCCCTTGGAAATGAGCAACCACCTCCAGAAAGAGGATGGAGGTGTCTCCAGTAAAGTAAAGGGCACTTCTAGTCCAGCTAGGGAAACAAAAGAACTTAAATCAGTAGAGCGATTTGAAGTTTCAGATAATGAAAATACAAAGGAGCTGCTAGGCAGTGTGAAGTTTTACTGGTTGTAAGAAGCAGCTACCACTTCTAGGACTGAGGGAAGAAGGCAGATGGGTGGTGTGACCAGAGTCTAGGAGGGTAAGGGAGGGATACCAGTGCGGGAGCAGGGCGCATCAAAACATGGCTCCAAACTGGTCACCATTATAGGACCGAGTCTACATCTGCCTGTGGGCCGTGCTCATGGGAGAAGAAGCGCTTTCCTTCTCTCCCACTCTCTTCTAGTTTACCTGCCAATCAGCTGTGTTCCGATGCCTAAGGCAGCCAGCCAGCTGTGGAAAGAAGTTCTGGCACGTGGTCTGTGGTGTCTCAGGTTCACACAGTAGAGCCTACCAGGTACTGCCTAAAGCTGAAAGACACTAACTAAAGCCCGATGCATCTTATTTCTTCATTGGCCACTTAACGCAGAAGACTTCTGACTGCTGTTTTGGTGTATTCTTGAGCAAGGAGAAGAGAGGGAAGAATAGAGAAGAAATACAAGATAGAGAGGGGGATAGGGAATAACTGTGAAGAAGCTGGCATCTTCAGCTCCCATCCTGGGTTAAACTGACTCTGGTGTTTACACCACACCAACATGCCATACTCTATCCAGAGTAGATGTCGAGACAAAGGAAATGTGCCAGGAAGGGTTTAAAATGAGCCAGTAGGGTGGGGACCAAGAAGATGGGACATTACTTTTGTCCTTGTGCAGAAGCTCCTCCTCGCTCCCAGAGGAGAACCAGCATTTGTGCACCACCTTGGAGAAGGCATGAACACACAAGGTGACTTTGTCAGGGAAGCAGTGGCGCTTAAAGGAAGATTGCAGTCAAGGATCTGGCTAAAGGTTTAAAGGGGACTTTCGCTGTCACTATTGATTCTGCTCTGTCCCAGTGTGGATGGATGGAGTGCAGAGGGAAGGGTGGAGGATTCCCATTTCTCACTGTAAGTTGTACACAGCCACTGAATTAAAACCAATTCATTTCTATCAGAGTTCTGCCAAGATCAGAAGTTTGCATAGACCAACAACACAATGAGGCAAAATTTTATTGTGCATCATGTCCAGAATGAAAGATAACATTTAAACTGAGAAAAGTAGCCTTCCTCTGAACCCTACATAGCGCCTTTATCTCCATTTCTGTAGGGCTTGACCTAGCATATGACCATGATGTGGGCTTTTAAAATGACTGTCACTATCTATCAAAAGCCAGTCCTTCCTCGTGCTCATAGCAATAACTAATGTGCCAAAGTCAAATTCCCATGCTTCCAGGTAGCCAGCCCCACTTCCTTCGCTGTCTGTGAGCCTTTGAACTCGTGTGGAGAAAAAGCACAGGGCAAGAGGCCAGTTACACAAATAATGCCTCATCCCTTGAAGCTCGCAAGATGCTAGGAAGGAGATATACAAGTTTGAAATGACTTTTTCAATGGTGAAATACACAGAAAAGTTAGTTTTAAATGTGTCACAAATAATTTTTAGAGTCATCATCATCGTCATGATGGAAACTCTTAGAAATACTATATATATATTATATATATATATATATATATATATAATATATATTATATATTTCTTGTTGTTTGAGACAAGAGTTCATGATGTAGCCCAGGCTGGCCTGCCTTGAACTTGGTATATAGCTGAGACTGGCCTTGACTTCTTGATCCCCTTGTCTCCACTTTCCAAGTGCCGGCTGGGATTGCAGGCATGTGCCACCACACTTGCCAACATTCCTTTTTAATTTTGGTTTAAGTATTTTGCTTTTTATGAAGCACATAGTGGTCTGTTTATTGAGACATAAATGCCATAATGGGAGAATAATCTCAAATGAAGATAATCCACCCCATGATCCATAATATTTACCTTAAATCTAAGGCATGTAAAAATGTCAGTATCGTTCTAAATCATCCCCTCTTGGTTTTACACAATTAAACATGTTAAAGTATTCAATGTTGATCACTTTAATTTCCAACATTGGCCAAAATAAAAACATAAAGCGTCACTTCATGGGCCCCACTTTGAAATGCTGTCAGCCGCTTATTGCGAGGTGAGTGGGCTGGAGTTTAGACATTGTTATTAGTAGTTTCCAAGTGCAGGAAATAATGGATTTCCCTGTGACATGAAGATGGGGATCATACTTGCCATCTTGCTGTTGGGTGTTGGTGTCAGTGGCCTCCCAGTTAGGCTGACAGAGTTTGAAAATGCATCCATGTAAATATACTTCGATCATGTGACTCCCATCACCTTCTCTCATCTCCTGTCTTCCCCCTACATTCTCTTCCTCTTCTCATAAGGCCATCCTTTCACTTGTACGTCTTATTCTTTTCTGGATTCTACACCTGATGGGAAAACCATACTTAGAACTAGAATTTTGGTCCTAACCTGCGGAATGTATGACTTGGGGCAAGTTCTGTTACTGAGACCTGATTTCTTCACTTGTGATAAGCGTGCTTTCTTCTTTTGAGTGCTGCTCCGGGGTTGCTGGAGCCATGTACGTGAGTGGTGAAGCTGGGGAAAGCAGAACCTTCAGACCGTGTCGACCTAGTTGAAATGCAGTAGACACTGACACTCAGTGGTGTTATATTTCCGTCCTCGTGTTTCCCAAAATTCCAGAAGGGGATCAAAACCGTGAGTGAGGAAATGAAGCCATTGCTGCTTCCTGAAAGTAACATGAGACAGTAGAGCACTGAGCTATCATAAGAAGACTAAAATCTCTGCAGAGACAGATTTTGTTCATTTAGTCCTTGAACAATATCTGTTCAGAGCCTGCTTATAGACATGGAGTGACGACTTATGCAAGGCACTATACTAGACACAAGAGAACGGTGGAGGATTCTTAAAAAGTTCCCTGGACATGCAAGTTTTGAGAGCAAATCTCTATCAGTCAGGATCCGAGAAGAAAATAGACTATAGTCCCAAAGGGAGTACAAGAGAGATAATTGAGATACTACTTACAAAAGATAGGGGCATTGGGATACCTTGAATCTAGCAGCAGTGGATAGCTGCTTCCTGTTCTGCCCTTAGAGGGAAGTCTGTGGGAGCCGAGTTCTAGAGCAGAGTGTGGTGGCTGTCACTATACCATGGCCAACATAAGGGACCTCTCTTTCTTCCTGCCCTCTGGACTTTGTCTCTATAACTACTTTCCTTAGGCTGAAGGCATCCAGAGTCAGTAGTCCAAAGGGACCACAAACACCATCCCTGCAGAGCAGCCTTGCAGGAATGAGAAAGGGAAGAGTGGACAGGACAGTCAGTTGAGGAACATAACAAAAGCAGATATCTCTCCTATGTGTCTTTAAAAAAAATATAGCAGATGTTGACTTTTTTGTAATTTGGTAAGCTGCCATGGAATTTGCAATCTTGCTTTTTCCTTGCTAGGATGAGTACATTGTTAAAGGTACATTAATTTGTACTCCAAATTCTAACTCCAAATTCAAATAATTCAAATACATAAAATTTATTTCCACAGTGAAGGCCTGGCAAACGTATTCTTGCTCCTCAAAAAGATATAATAATATTTCCTGAAGCATGTTATATTTCTATCTATAAGTTTTTTTTATAATATTTCCATCTATTATGCTACAATCTTCACATGTTAAATTCTGATTTATCTTCTATATAATGATATAATCTATATAAATGATATTAGGTAATATCATTAATCAGTTATTCTTTTTATCAGCCACCTATCATCTGTTGATCATCTATCTGTCTTTTATTTACCTTATCTATCGTGCCTCTATTATCTATGTGTCTATTACCTATCTGTCAACCTATCTATTATCTCATCTATCTATGACCTATTTATCTTTCATATATCATGATTCTGGGTGTTCCTTTATATTTTGACTACTGTGTTGTTCTGCACTATCTCCATTAAACAAATTCTTCTCATTATGTAGCATCAAGATTCTAGCTGTAACCCTTATCTCGCTCCTACTGTTAGCGTTTATATAGCCCTTTAATACTCTGCTGTGTTAACATTTTCATAGACTTTGACTGATTGAGTCTAAACAAGTCCTCTACCCTGCATTTAGGCCTAAATGTAATTAAATGTTTTAACTTAGGAGTATGAGCTTTTTGTTTGTTTCTAGAAAGCCCTGTAGGACTATCAGGTAGATGAAAACTCCACGATGCAAGATCTTTACTTGCTTAATTTTGTTCATCTTCCAACTGCCTTACAATCAAACCATAAGCATCTGCCTGCTGCTGCTTGGTCTGCACGAGAGGAGCATAGTATTTATTTATATTTATTTATTTATTTATTTATTTATTTATTTATTTATTCATTCATCCATTCATTCATTCATTGCTGTAGACAGAGAGAATTCTTTTTCACATCATATTGAATCAAACACCTAAGTGTCCATAGGGTGTCTCTTGTATACCTACAAAGGCAAAGCTTGAACGCCTAAGTGTCTGTGTCTCTTGCTCACCTACAAAGGCAAAGCTTCTCTCTCCCCCCACTTTCTATCTGCAGCATAAATTTCACTGCCAATTCCCGCATAATATAGTCAAATTATGTGTTAGGAATTCAACCCCGGTTTCCTGGGTGACTGTACAATTCCACTACTTAGTATTCCTCCGCACGGAGCTGTGGTCCTATCATGCTTTTAATCTATGTGCGTCTTCGCGGTTGAGAAGCCCAATTTTCACATCACGCATATATTAAAAGATAAAATCTATAGAGTGAGCAATAGACAGGAGTTCTTGAGCTCAGCAACAGTACAAAGCATTTTGAAGCCACGATCTCATGATGGACACTTCCTGGGCTCTTTTTTTTTTTTAAACACATTTGCTTCAGGTTAAGTTCTGCATACTCAGAATTCTTTACATTCTCGTATGGTCTGTTGTGGGACTGGACTTTATATTCTTGCTATGTTCAGTAGTCTTCATAAGCCCTGACTGGTTTTCTGCTAGAGCTTGGAGCGTGAGGTAGCCCTTTAAATGTTGGTGATATTGAAGTTCTGTGTTACTTCCAGTGACCTGCCTAGATTAATGCCATGGAACAAACAGATGGCCTGATGTGACATAGCCAGGAAGTCCCACTCTTTCCAAGTATTGTTTACTGAGGTTACCTATGACAGTTATTTCTTGTGTGATTTCCATGCGAGGAGCTGAAACTGGTGGTGAAGATTGAGATTAAGTTTTCATCTCTTAAGTGTACATTTCCTCCTGTGCCTTGGTTTGTATTAGACCATTTTTTTTTGGAAAGTACCAAGGAGTCATATTATTTAGATTTTGAATGTTGTGTGGTTTTGCTATTTTACTCAGGCCAAATAATTTTTCTGACTTTTTTTTCTATCACTAGGCAAAAAGGCATGAGATGATCCCTCTCTTCATTTCTCTTCTCCCCCCCTTTCTGTCGCTGTCTCTCTTTCTCTAACACCACCAATCTTCCTCCCCATTCCCAAAACATGATAATAATGTTTTATACTTTATAAGAATAGCATGAAATATTTTGTGGGAAAGTGCTTTTTTGAATTGTAAAGTCTCATACAGATATGTATCAATGTAATTAATATTTTGAGACAAGGCTTTACCTTGTAAGGCTGCTCTAGAACCTCCTGCCCCGGCCATTGGGTACTAGAATTACAGGCATACACAGCATATCTGGTTGTGTAATGTTTTCATATTCCTCATGAGCATTGGTTACCTGGAGTGTAACTGTTACCTCCTATTCTTATTCTCTTCTTATGAATATCTTTGTGCCAGTTTCTTGGCTTCTTGTGTGTTTTCAGTCTCTCTTTGCAGAACATAAAGTTCAATTGTCTTTTAAATTGTGGTACTTGCTTCTATATGTTTAGTGTATGCATTCTGTGTTGATTGGAGGAATGTAGCATATGCTTTCATTTAACTGTGGATACAGAATTTTCTGTTGTGTTTTTAACCCCCTAGGTTGAAACAGCAGTCAGCGAAGCTGCACCGCGCAGAAGTCCCCGCAGGAGCCGTTTCCCACCGCTAGGATGAAGAAGAGCAGGAGCGTGATGGCGGTTACCGCAGATGACGTAAGTAGCAACAGCAACAGTGGCCCCGTTCCTGCTCCTGGCTCAGTAAATGAGCTACTCCACAATTCCACGCAAAGGCAGAGGAGGGTGTTTTGTACTGCCGCTCTGTGACTGCGTGTTTGGATGATCCGAACCCAGCACTCTGTGAAATGGACAGCAGGAGTAATTCTCTTCTTGCCCCGTGTCAATGAGTTGATTCATCTTTGCACACTGTCCCATCATCCGCCAGGACCTTCCCACGCTCTAGTCACATGTAGCAAACTCCTGAAGGACATTTCCCACAGGAGGGTCATTAGCATTAAGAAAGGTGTGTTTTGTGCACACCCACTACACCTTGTGTTCACGAGTGTTCCTCAGACCAGCAGCACGAGCCTCACATCAGTGACTATCAGGAATGCAGAGTTTCAGGTCACACCTGCTAGGCATATCGTTTAAAAACAATCCCAGAAAGTCCATCATGGTTGAGAAGCCCGACTCTGCGTCGTTCGGAGTCTATAAACACACAGTGTCCACAGCTTTGGCTCTGGTCAGCTGATACTATTTGCCTCTGCTTTCAACTGACCACTCCTTCATTGGTCCTTCATTGCGCAATCCTTACCCAATTACTCTTTAAAATTGATATCAAATTATATATTGCCAATCAGATGTGCAAAGGGAAAGTACAGAGGAAAGGAGAAAAATAAGTGACATCCTTTACTTCCTGTAAAAAGCCAGAGGAACAGGGAGCTTGCCGTGGAACCGTGACTCAGTTTACCGTCGAGTTCCTATTTCATGGATGGAAGGAAAGCCCATACAAGGTTTTATTTCTAACCGGTGTGAACATCATGTCTCCGGGGATTGCCCAGTCTTTCAGATGTCTCTCCATTCTTACTCTTCCTTTAACCACAAGGAATGTGACAGGACAGGGAACCTGATTCAGCTCTGTTATACCAGAAAGGGACGACAGTGTTGTGTGGTCTGGTCCTGTGCTGTCCTTTTCACAAGCCCCTCCTGTGGGGGCCTGCGCCTCGTCTTGGGGCTTTGGCTCCCAGCCACGTACAAATTCACCGTTTCCATCCCATTTCTTACACTGGTGATGGATGGTTGTATTTAGATGGCCGTGCTCTGCTTAGAGTGTCTACCGGGAAACTTCTGGAATGGGAAAAATCTTTTTTTCTTAAGAAGAAGTTTGACGTTGGCCCTTAATACAATTTATGTACTGTTCTGGTTTACTTTAGCATTTTGATTTGTTTTAAAGGTTAAAATGGAGCGGTGCTCATTACTGATAGACAAATCATTTGTAACAGTTACTTTCCATGTTTCAGTTGCAGAGTGCCCAAAGCAACTTTAGGATGGAAAGATTTATTTCTGCTCATGATCATGGTGGGCAAGAATGGCATGGTGGTGGGAGTCTGAAGGAGCTGGTCACACTGTATCCGTAATCAGGAAACGGAGATAGAAGCTGGTGATTAGTTAGCTCCTCCCCGTCTCGCTTTTTCGAAGTCCAGGACTGCAACCCACAGAGTGATTCTTCCTACTTTTAGCGTGGGTCTTCCTCCCTCACAGACATACCCAGAGGCTTGTTTGCTGTTATTCTTGACACCATCAAATTAATAATTATTAACCATTGCAACATTTTTTTCCCTTTCTCATTGTATTTTTAGAAAAATAATCTTGATTATTCCTATGGGGATAAGAGATGGTACCACCTGAAAGAGAAGGAACTCCACTTGCAGAAATATATAGAAAAGAAGCAATTAGTCATATATTATCAACCCCACCAAAGCCACTGTGGGTAAATAGTACATAGGTTTTCTGTGTCCGGAGTGGCAGTCTTTAACCACCAGCCTGGATGGAGTGAGCTGTAAACAAGCTAGATGTCAGATTGTGAATCTATCTACATATAAATATTAAGAATAAAAAATATTTTTATATAAAATACATATTAAAATGGTAGCACTTTAGATATATTAAACTATTTGTCAAAGACAAGTTTTATTTCCTTTGATTCTTTAAAGATGACGCCCAGGAAATTTTAAAGGACACATTTGAATTCCAAGCTGACCTCCCTTCTGGAAGACAGTGCCAGCCGAGCAAGCGAGCGAGCACTTCCCTCTTCCACCCAGGCTCTCTGAGCCACAGCACACATTACCTGTGCTTCCCAGTCTCTCCTGACTCGCTGGAACAACAGAAGCTTAGGTTTTATGTACCATGCTCTTCAATTAAGCTTTTACCCTTACATCAGACGCAGTTTGTTGTATTTTAATTTATTTTAACTCATCAAGTTTTAATTAAACGATTTAAATAGTCATTCAATACCACCTAAACACTATATATACACATTGTGTGTCAAATATGGATCTAGATTCTACAAGGAGATTCAGCAATAAATAGTATAAGCTCTTGTTCACTTTGGCCTTACTTTCCAGAGGGAAGGTGGAAATAAGTTAATAAATTACAAAACCATCCCAGCTGTGGTAAAGGCGATAGAGAAGTCAGTTTGGGGAGCAGAGAATGACTGTGTGTGAGAGCATTTACAAAACGGCTGTGTGAGAAGACGTGTAAGCAGTGGGGGAGTGGGCTGTAAGGATATTGGGGGAGAATTTCTGGTAAGGGGAGAACAGTAAGTGAAAAGATCTTATTTCAGGCGAGACACTCTGCTTGGAGCTATGGGAATACAAGGATGGATAACTACGGTTCTGTCTTTATACACTCAAAATGCACCAGACCTTCAACAGGTGACTAAAACTTGTGCGTGCATTCACGACTTTGTATTTGAAAATTGACTTATAGAGGTGAGATGCAATCATGTGCGACCTGAGAACCGAGCATTGTAATTAATAATGGCTAAAGAGATTAAAGGGTAGGAGGGAGTTTCAGGTCACGGGAGGAGGGGAGACAGATAGGACTGAAGACTTAGAAGAACCTGTAACTATGTGTATATTAAAAAAGAGGAAGAGATAACTTTATATATACATATAAATTATATAAGACATACAGTTCAATATGCATGTATGTATCTATATACTGTGCACTCTCCACACCTATGTGTGTATTAGAACCAAAAGTCAAGCATCCACACTGACGCCCCAGTTACAGTTTCGTGTTCTTAATCATGGATACCAAGACATTTCAAAGAAAAGAAAACAACTAATAAGAGTGGCTGAGGTCTCCTGCAGACAGACTGTTCTTGTAATTGGTGATGACTGCTTACGATAAACCATATTTCTCAGAGGCACACTCTTTGTAACTGTCTCAAGGAACACCATGACATTTAGCTTTGATGGGAGTGCTGAATGTCACTTGGTGCCTTTCATAACCTCCGTCTCTGATGTCACAAGGCTTGAAAACCTGACCGTGATAGAGACAGAATCTGAATGGAAGCACAGCGTGTGTTCTGGGAAGACCTTGCCCCTCCTCTAGCCATGAGGGCCACTGGAGAGCTGAAAAGGCCAGCAACACTCCAAACCTGATGTAGCAGATGGCAGACCAAACACACGGCAACCATGAGGCATGCATGGCTGAAGAAGCACTGTGCACACCCCGGGGATGTCAGGAGTCCTGACTTGATTTTGCAATGAGATGAAGACACTCAGTCAGCCCCTTGCACTCTGCCCTGAAGACCCTGCCAGTTTAGGTGCCCCCGGCTTGCCCTTTGTGGTAACTTTTGTAATTACACTGGCAAGACTAATGACTTTTAAACATTTATTCAGAAATAGGAGGAGAATCCAAAAGCAGTTATTTCTTCAAGCATTATTCTGACATAAAGTGAACTTAGGGATGTGTGAATTTTGAAAAGAAATATAACGTTGTAATTACTAGAGATACCATTAAAATTATTATTCCTTCCCGCAAAGATAGTTGATTTATGAATAGTATTGGAACTGGTCAGAATTATGATGGCTAAAAATAGTAAATTCAGGTACAAATCACAAGCCCATCGGTTGAAATGACTGAGTTCAATTTTGAGGATGGTAATAACTTGGCTAGAGGAGCAATCTATAAATTATGGTATAAATACAGACTTTGGGGTAGTTATAAACAGCTCTGCATGTAATGTTCTGAAAATAATACTGCTTTCAGCATTGAGTTTAGTTTCTGAAAAGCCGTTTCGTCACGTTCTTTTGTGGTGATGTGTCTTCATACCCACCAAGGGCTTCGGAAGCAGATTCTTTTAACTCAAAGACTGACTCAAAAACTGCGGATTCTTAACTTGTTGGTAAGTTATTGTGTGTCCTCATTTGCTTTTTATTGCTGTGATAAAGAGCATGACCACAAGCAAGTTGTGGAGGCAAGGGTTGATTTGGCTCACATTTCCTGACCATAGTCCACTGTGAAGACTAGGACAGGAACCTGGAGGCAGGAGCCGAAGAAGTCATGAAGGAACATTGCTTACTGATTTGCTCTTGATGGCTTGATTAACTGCCCTTTTATACTGCCCAGGACCATCTGCCCAGAGGTTGTACCACTTACAGTGGACTGGGCCCTCCCCCGCCAATCATTAAGCAAGAAAAGACTGGAGGCTCGTCTTGCAATGGAAGCATTTTTTTTTCCATTGAGGTTTTCTCTTCCCAAATGACCTTAGCTTGTGTCAAGTTGATCAAAAAAGCTAACCATCACAGCTGAGCCCTTGTCAACTTGACACACATATACACCACTATTAAACCATAACCTTTCTTTGTCTTCCCAAGATCTCATGTTAATGTCAATATCAAAATGTAGATCACATTCCTAATTTTAAAAGTTCCATGGCCTTTAAAAAGTTCAGTCTCTTTAAAGAAATCCAAGGTCTCTCTAAATGTCCAAAGTCTGTCAGCTCCGGGTGCCTATAAAATAAAATTTGAAAAGTTTTATACTTCCTATTTCAAGAAGGGAAAACCAGAGCACTGCTGCAAGTCAATCAAAGCAAAGCCGGGGCCCAGAGTCATAAATCAAGTCCTGTAACTCAGTGTCTGGCATCTATCTGGTATTTTACTCAGGATCTTCTGGGCTCCCACGGAATCGGGCACCTCCCCTTCCCCGGCTTTGCCATCCACAGCACATACAGCTGGTCTCACCGGCTCAGGCTGTCTCCATTTCATACCTGCTGTTATACTTGGTGGTCATACCACAGCTGAGGCACCTCAACTATCCTAGGGTCTCGGCTGCAGCAGAGGGGGCACCTCACTGGGCCTCTCCTGCCCTCTCATAGCGCCAAGCCTCGGCTACTCTCCAGGACTCTCACGCCACCAAAACCAGTTAATTGTGGAGAATCCTACACATTACCAGGTTCAACTGCCAGCACGAGATGCAGTCTTGGCTCTCTTGCGACAGTCTGGGGGCCGACCCTAAAGAAATACTGCCCAGGAGATTTCAACTCAGTGATGCTGGTCTCTTCCTAATCACAGCTGACTGTCCATCTCGAGCAAACCAGCATCAATTGTCCCAGGAAAGCAAAGGTTTCATTCTCATAGCACATGTCTCTGATGATTCTTCAACCTGAGCTGACCATAAACCTCAGATGTTTAATACAAAATATCACGTGAATAGCCCCGGGGGAGTGGCTGAGGGACCCTCAAACTTCCCTCTGAAGCTTTGCAAGCCAGGTCTTCACCGTCTCCATTGCTTTCAGCAGTCTTACCTTCCAAGCTCCCACAGAGCCAGCCTATTAAGCTTTAAGAACATTAAGAACTAATGACTTTTCTAGCCCAAAGTTCCGAACACTTCTATAATCCTCCCCAAACTACATGGTCTGGTCTGATCTGGTCTGGCTTAGTAATACCTCATGATCCTGGTACAAATTTCTATCCTAGCTTGCACTTAATTGCTGTAATAAAGAGCATAATCAAAAGCAACTTAGGGAAAAAAAGGGGCTTTTCTAGCTTCCGCATTCTGCTCACAGTCCGCTGTGAAGGGAAGTCAGGGCAGGAAATCAAGGTGGGAACCTGGAGCTGGGAACTGCAGCAGAGACTGTGGGGAAAGGCTGCTCCCTGGCTTGCTCCTGTGGTCCGTTCAACTTTCTTTCTTATACAACCGAGGACCACCAGCCCTGAGATGTCGCTGCCCACAGTGGATTGGGTATCAATCACTAATTAGGAAAATGCTCTACAGACTTGCCCACAAGCCCGTCTGACAGAGGTCCCCTCTTCCCAGAAGACCCAGCCAGTGCTGAGTTGGCAAAAACTCACCAGCACAGTGTGGAAGGAGTTTTCTGTGTGGGGTATGACTTTCTGTCCGTCCCCAGGGAAGGCATCAAGAATTCATTTAATCCGTTTACTGCCATCACACCTGGTTGGTAGTGTTACTTTTCCTAAAAGAGAAGAATACTCTACACTTAATCAGAAAGTTCTTGTGTCTGGCAATGTAACTAAATGGTGTCTTCATTTCTTTACTTTGGACCAGTGTTTCTCATGTATAGTTGATGCCTTGCCTTCTAGAAGACTGTGATTTTCTTGGCATACATATTTGTTGCTGGACTTACGATTTCCGGCCTTCAATTTGTTCTTATATATTCACCTTTAATCTTCACTAGGATTTTGTATATTCCATGTCTTTTAATTATTTTAAGAAACATGTATGCCAAGTTTTCTCTTTGTTTCTAATTTCTTTTTCTCTCTCACACACATCATCACCGGGATGTAGAAATTACTAGAGCTACAATGTACGCAGCCAATTATTAAGCATTAAACCTCCTGATACATTCTAGGGCATTTCACACTCTGGAAGATTCTAGATTGGGTCAATTTCCTGTCACCAAGTAGCAATTATGCTAAATTTTAAATAAATGGTATTTCAAAATTATATGTCAAATATAAGAGAAAAGATAACATTCCATTTCTAGGTAAAAAAGAGTGGAGCTCCTGAAAATTGCCACATCTTTTCTTGACCAGATTTGCCATCCGAAAATGACTTTATCTGTTGGATCTGATGCCATAGGCCTGAAACCTCAAACATGTAGGGGACTGGGGTAGGATGGACACGTTCAAGGCCAGCCAGGGCTGTGCACTGAGTTCAAGAGCAGCCTTATCTAAAATAGAAAGTAGTAAGCGATTGAGGAGGCTGGAGATACTGCGCATGGTTAAGAGTGCTTGCTCCTCTTTCAGAAAGGACTCGTGTTTGGTTCCCGGCACACATATCAGGCTTCTCCCAGTCACCTCTAACTTCAGCTCCAGGGGATCCAGTGTCCTTATCTGACCTCTTCCAGCACTCCTCAACAGACACATACGCATCAATAAAGATATATATTTTAAAAGGAGATATTGGGGAGATGGCATAGTGGTAGAGCACTTGCCTAGCGTATCTGAGACCACATGGTAACTTTCTGGACCAAGAGAATAATCAAGAACATGGTCTTGTACAGACATGTAAATGTTAACCAACAGGGCAGACAGAGTGTGGGAAGTGAGATACCATGCCTTTCTACTAAGGAAACCTTCTTAAGTAGCGCAGCGCGAGACTGGGATAATGTGTATCACATATTTGTTGAAACTCCAGGTTCAGTGTGAGCAGTGTTTTCGGCTGAGCAGCCTTAGCCTGGTGACAGGCTCTTGGTTAGAAGAGTAAAAGTTCCAGCTCTTGCTGGTTGATCTGAGTGGCCATCGCAAGGTGGCAACACAGTCAGTCTCTGGACGGAAGAGAACCATGCGCCAGGCAGACCCTCATTGGGGATTTCCATTCCCAGCAGTACCAGGAACCATAGTCACGCAGAGGAATGGCAGGGGTGAGAGACTCTTCCTCGCTACCATAATGCTTTGTCCTGTCACCTGTACACCCTTCATGCCAGCATTTGGCATGGACTTGAATAGGGCTCTTGAGGGTTGGATGCTGCGTATCTTCTATCCAAACTCTTGCCTAATTCAGTAGTAACAAAACAGTAACATTGCCAGCCATGAGGTTTGTATGTAGGAACAGGGACAGCCAGCAGCCTCTAATTACCAACACTCTGATAGCCTAACATTTTTTCTTTAAAACACTGAGTAAGTAATTTCATATTTATTTGTAGTTTATTAGCATATACCAGAAGGGTAAACTAATTTCTAAATTCTATTATTTATCAAATTTTGTTTTAAGAAAAAGAGAGTGAGAGAAATAAGAAAGAAATCTTCCAATCCATTCGCTACTCCTGGTAAATGTTATGTTTGAATCTAAAGATCTCTAAGAACATACAACTGATAAGTTTGTCCAAAAAGATAGAAACCAGCCACTCCCCACCCCCACCCATCTTGCTTCTCTCTTAGACTCCTGAGGGTCAATTGCAGACTCTGGTTGTGAGATAATACTAATACTACTACTACTAATAATAATAACAATCACAGCTTCCTCAGTGACAGCTGGATCATGTAGGCTCATTTAACTCTGTCCTGTAGACATTTGAGTTTCACCCCCTTTCTTGTTTTCTTTCTCTTTGTTTCCTCCAGAACGGTAAGGACTATTTTGAGTGTAGCTTGAGTAAATCCTACAGCTCTTCCAGCTACACCCTTGGAATTGACCTCTGGAGAGGCCGAAGGTGCTGCTCTGGAAACTTACAGCTGCCACCATTGTCGCAGAGACAGAGTGAGAAGGCAAGGACCCCTGAGGCAGATGGCATTTGCAGGCCAACCACTCTACCTTTGACGACGCTGCCCAGCATCGCTATAACAACAGTGAGCCAGGAGTGGTGAGTAGCCTCAAAGGCCAATGGCGATTCTAAATCTTATTTTCCAATTATTTCAAATACAATGTGTTGTTAAAACAACAGTCAGTGTCTGTGGAAACACAAGACTGTTGACTTCTTGCGCTGCAGGGTAAAAAAAAAAAAAACTCTTAAAAGATGCCAAGAGTATCTGCTTCTTAAGATGGGAAGGAACAGGCCTTACATAGAGCCCACTGAGGAGAGAATGGGATGCATTTGCAACACTGTTGAGCATACAGCAAAGTGAACAGTCTATGATCTATTTGTTTCACTAAAATCTGTTTAGTGTGTATTGATACTTTTTCATTCAGAAGAGAAGACCGTATCCTTGAATGCTATTATTGGATAGTTCTTAAATGTTTCTGTTGCTCTGATATATATATATATATATGTGTGTGTGTGTGTGTGTGTGTGTGTGTGTGTGTGTGTGTATATATAGTTTTTAAAATTATAATCCCACTTCACAAATCTCTGGATTTATTTTGATATAAAACACTCCATTGTAAGTCAAAGTAGGAATGAGAGCTGTATTGTGAGAGCTGGGGTGACGTCTCAGTGGGTAAAGTGCTTGCCTCTCAAGTTTGGCGACTTGAGTTTGAGCCCCAGCGTATACATAAAAAATGCTGAGTGTGGTGATATGCTCTTATAATCCAGCCCTGAGCCTGACAGAGAAAGAAGGGTACTTGGAGTTACTTGGACAGGCAGCGTAGCCTACTTGGTGAGCTACAGACCAATGAGAAACTCATTCCTCAGAGGAGTTGAAAAATGTCCCAAGGATGACATTAGACATTGTTCTCTGGCCTCCATGGGCACTCCATATGTGTGTACCTGCATACACCCCCCCCCCAACACACACACCTTTGGGATTACACCCTTGCTGGGAGAAGTGGGTGACTCGACTTGGGCCTTGATGTTTTGCAGACCAAAGCCTCTTCTTATGTATTATGTGCTTCCTAACTACAGACAATGCACTGTGACAAGGCGTCCCAGGATTCTGCCACTACACCTTCCCAGTCCTGTGATGAACTGCAGGTTTTCTTTCACTGTAAAAGAACACACCCTTCCTTCCTTACATGATTTCTTTTTAAATATCTGGTCACAATAATGGAACAAGTAAGTAGTAGAGAAAATCGGTATCAAGAATTTGGGTTGTTGCTGTGGCAACCCTGACCACTTGATTCTTGGGCCTTTGAAACAGGTTTGCAGAATGAATGTTGAAGATCTTTGAGCTACAGGCTAGTGAAGCCCTAGAACACTGTAAGCAGAACTTAATGGGTCATTCTGGTAGGATTTCAGAGGACCTAGAAAGTTGCAGACAGTGAAGGTCCATCTCATGAGGTTCCAAAGGGAAACTGACCCTACAAAGAAATGGGAAGTAGACGATAAGGTTATTAAATCCTATTAAATTCTGGCAAAGAATCTGGCTGTGCTCTGAGAACATGAGTGAGGCTAAACTCAAAAATAATGGACTTTATAGAGCTGAGGCACCATGGGCTTTTCTCTGTCTACTTTGGTATGTCCACTGGTCGTGTCCTTGGTCAGCTCACTTTGGAGCAGTCATGTTGGTGAGACTATATAGGTGTTGATTCTCACAAAGAGCTAAAGACACCCAGGGAAAGCTTGGAGCAGGAGACATGCTCTTCCCAGGGAAGATCACACCAGTTTGTTGTCGAATACCAGATAGTCAGTCCTGAAGACAAACATGCAGCAATATATATCTATATACACAAACATATATGCATACAATAACAATTAATGAAAGAATAGGCCACAAATTTGAAGGAGAGTGGGGAAGGGTATACTGCAAGGTTTGGAGAGGGGAAAGGAAGCGGAGAAATGTTGTAATTATACTATAAACTCAGAAATAAAAGATAAGTAAGGGAAAATAATGGCCTAATAAGTTCGATGTAGGACTGATGACCTTTCAAGATAGGGTAATATTCAGGTTGTGTCAAAGTTACTGTTGATGGCTCTTCTGGTCTACAGATAATGAAAGCAGCAAATGGAGCACAGAGATGGTTAAATGTGTGGGATTGGGGTGCATGATGTGAAATTCCCAAATCATCAAAAAAAATACGTTAAAAAAATAAAGTTTACTGGGTAAGGAAGTCAGCCTAGGACCATGTGTGAGAAACAATTGTACTTACCTCTCAGAGTGCTGAGAATATGGCATCAATCCCATGTCTAAACCAACTGTCAGCTAGTATTGGTTGTAAAGTGCCAGGCAGTAAATATTTTCAGTGTTGTGAGCTTCAAGGTCTGTCACAACTATTCAGCACTGCTGCTGTGTTGTCAAAGTAGCCGTAGACAACAGAGTGTAAACAGGCAAGTGTCACTGTGTTCCAATAAAGCTGTGTTTACAGAAATAGGCAGTGGTATAGATCAGCTTGCCCAGGCAGTTTTCTGATGCCTGTTCTGAACTAAGGGTCTTGATATGACTCGCAATGCTATAATTGCTTCAACAATAATCCAAGGACAAGAAACGACCCCGAGTTTCCTACCAGCTTGCTAGATTAGTCATAAAAATATAGACCTATGTGTTTATAGAAGGTCAGTGTCAGAGAAATAATATAAAGATAAATATGAAAAATGAACTCAGATATATAACCCCTTTGGGTGAGAGTCGGGGAGCTGGCCCAAGGTCTAGCATACAAAGAGGTTTTATTTGTCATGGAGGAAGACAGAGTAAGAAATTTCCTTCTGTGGTTTTGTTGGGAAAAATTCTTTACAGGCTCTGTGATTGGACACTTGGTCCCCAGTTGGTGATGCCATTTGAGAAGGCTGTGGAATCTTGAGGGAAACGTTGCTGAAGGAGATACGTCACTGGGGCAGGAGTTGAGGGTAGCCGTGCCCCGTTTTCTGCTGTCCCTCTCTGCTCCTTGGGCCTCTCATTAGAAAACAAACAGGCTTCTAAGGGATAATAATAAAATAAGATATAACAAAAACTGACACATTGGAATAGGATAAAACAAGCAGACAGAAAAGAGTCAAAGAAGCACAAGGAACAGAGACCCTTTCTTTTGCACACTCAGGAATTCCGTAAAAACACTAAACTGGAAGCTTATGTATGTGTGTGTGTGAGTGCGCGCGCGCGCGAAAGACCCATAGGGTAAAAAAAGAAAAAAGTTCTAAATAAAATAAAATTTAATCCCAGCACTCGGGAGGCAGAGGCAGGTGGATCTCTGTGAGTATGAGGCCAGCCTGGTTTACAAGAGCTAGTGCCAGGGACAGGATCCAAAGCTACAGAGAAACTCTCTTGGAAAACAAACAAACAAAAAAAAAAACAACAACAACCAAACAAATAAATAAAATTTAAAATATTTTAAAAAAAGAAAAAAACCTTGACATGACATTATGAGACAAGGAATCTCCAAAGAGACCACTGATTTCATTTTCTGTTGGCCATCTACTGCTGGGCATGCAGACTACTTTTAGGAGTAGTTTGTTGCTGGGTGGTAGTGCACGGCTTTAACTCCAGCACTTAGGAGGCAGAGGCAGGCAGATCTCTGTAAGTTCGAGGCCAGCCTGGTCTATAAGAGCTAGTTCCAGATCAACTAGGGCTGTTACATAGAGAAACTGTCTCAAAATGCAGAGAGAGAGAGAGAGAGAGAGAGAGAGAGAGAGAGAGAGAGAGAGA
>JABTXL010005620.1:10199138-10221841 GCA_025134845.1 Neodon shergylaensis | reverse complement strand
AGAGAGAGAGAGAGAGAGAGAGAGAGAGAGAGAGAGAGAGAGAGAGAGAGTTTTTTTCTCCAGTGAGATTTCCTTGGAAAAAACTAAATTTTCGTTTGCAAGTGCTTATCAATTGGAGATTGCTTCTGGGTCAGGAATGTGGACATTTATTCACTTCTTTAAGCTCTAGTACTCTGACTGGTACAGACTCATGCAGGCCCTGTGCTGCCACAGTCTCTGTGCAGTCATAGATGCATAGATCTTGTTTCCTAGGTGTCCTGCAACTCCTCTGGCTTTTACATTCTTTCTGCCTCCTCTTCCTTGGGGCTCCCTGAACCCTGAGAAGAAGGATTTGATGGGCGCATTCTATTTCTGGCTGGATGTTCCAAGGTCATTTTATACACAAGAGTTATGGAGTCCCCAAATGAGTTTCTACAGCAAACAAAGGACACACACCAACAGAGGAGCAGTGCAAAGAGCAAGAGAAGATGACATGTGTAAGCTGCCCCGGCCATACAGGAACAAGGGGATCCAATCAGAACACGGAAAGCAGCCATGTACCCTCAAACAGGATAAGGGCAGGGGATTGATCTGGAGTTTGGCAATTTGAAGACAGTTACTGAGTTCATACTCCACGCTTTAGGCTCTCTGCGTCTAGTGGTCTTGATTGCAGACCATGTTTGCTTCTGGGCTGTGTGTTTTGCTTATGGGCTCAGGGGAGAATCACTGGGAAAAGCACCTTTGGAATTGCTTTTTTTCACTATTATATAACAGACATCAAACCTCAGGCTTAATGCATTTCCCACAAGCACGAACTTTGCCACAAACATCTAATCTCATCCCTTTACTCCTTCAATTTTTTAAAAAGTTAAATCCAAATATTTTCTTTGCTATTGTCAAGCTTCTCCAGCTAGTCTTGGATTCACTCTGAAGCCCAGGCAGGCCTTGCGCTCAATCTTCTTTTATCAGCCTCTCCAAGAAGCTATTATTTCAGGCCTGTGTACTGTTGGCTTCTTCCCCAGTGCCAGACATGAAAACACAATATAAGAGTTCCCATAGACTGAGCCCATTCCTATAGGTCCATTCATACCCAGAACTGTTTCTTTCTTACCCAGAACTGTTCAGTCTACTACTCTGGTTTTGGTTATGTCATCAGTCATTAGTCTAAATATACCAACTTCAGGACACCCCTCTTAACAGTGGTTTCAGAGCTACTTAGTGATACATTTGCCATTCATTCTTTAGCCTGCACCCACATATCCAGCTGACTCATCTACAAACAAGTCTTGAGATTTCCTCCTCCTCTGCCAACAGGAAGCAGAAAACAGTGCTTGAGTTAGCTAAACGATGTGAGATGACGAGAAATGGCTGTGATAGTGACACGGGGCAAGGGAGTGGGGGCTGTATTTGTGCAATCTCCTGACGCCTCATGAACTGCCGGACTTGTCTCAGCCACGTTGTCTCCATGCTATGGTAAATTGCTGCCGGAGTCACCTGACTATGATTTGGTGATTCTGGTAGACTCTGTGGTGTGTTGGTAAATGCTCTCTAATTAACTCTAAAAATATTACACTGGTTGATATCTCTTGCTGAGTCTCTATGGTAAATATTTCTACAGTGACTAATGTACATGGGCATGCTGTCCAAGGATGCAGAATCGGGGGTAGATGGGCTGGTGCAGTCTGTCTCCTGCCCATCACTGCGCTAAGGTAGCAATGCATCCTGTGATACAGATGTCATAGCTTTTGTCTGGAGCCCTGAAAGCGTCTACTGTGCAGAATGTATTTTGCTACCATTGGAGCACAATAAGCAACAGTTCTGCATCTTTCTTAATTTGGGCTCCACTTGACACGACCATGTCTTTGTGTCATCTGACACAATGGGTCTTTTTGGTACTCAGATTATATGCAGATTCTCAAGTTTGGAAACCGCTACCAAATGTCATGTCTCTTTTTCAATTTGGAGGGATAACTAATAACTAGTATTTTACTTTGGAAAAGATATTTATCATGATGCTCACATTAAAACTCCAAATATATTACCTTTAAAAAAAGCCTCTGTCTCTGGGTTTTGTTTCCTTAAGTACAGTTAACTGAATTCAGTACAATTTTGTTTCACTCAGTACAATTAAAATGCCATCCTCAATCTAGTGGGCCAATGTAATGTTCTGCAGAGTGTCCTAGTCATTTAAGGCTATTCTGATAGAATTAGGACAGACAGCAGAATTAGCATAGCCTCCGGGCAGGATGGTGAGTGACCTCTGCTGTATGTCTCTGCAAATGGGAGTTTATTCTAGCCTTCCTTCTGATAAGAAAGAAAGAGAAAACAATGGTCGGTGTTCAATGGTGATGTGCTGGATAGTCAAGACTGGATTACTCTCTCATAAATCGCATGTGGTGTACAGCAGTATTAACTAAAGTGATAGCTTAGCTAGCTTGGGATAGTTTAACTTAATTGTAATTTTCCTTCCTCCCTCTCTCTCCTTTCTTCCTGCTAGCCTCCCACTTACTTTTTCTCTTTCTCTCTTTCCCTCTCTTCCTTCCCCCCTCTTTATTTCCAGCATTGGGGATTGAACCTTGGGTCTTTTGCATGCTTGTCAAATGCTCTATTACAACATTATATCTACTGACCTGTTTATTGCAATATTCCACGGTCCACCCTCTTTTTTGCAGAGTCGTGCATTAAGTAGGATTACACTAGGGACCACCAGTCCTGTGGCACTTTTACTTTAATTGGTCTATGTCCAGATATGTTTAAATACATACATGCTTACTGTTGTTTCATAATTGCTTATAGTGTCTACATAGTGACATTCTGTGCAGGCTTATAGCCTAGAAGCCGTAGGCTGGAGCTATGGCTTATGTGTATAGTAGGCTATACCATATAGATTTGCAGCATGGGACTATATATTATGATGCTGCCGAGACATGTTTCTCCTAAAGAACAAATAATATGTGAGCTGTCCCCATACATGTTGCAGCTTGATAATTGCTGATTAGCTCCAAATGCCCTAAGTGTGGCAGTCATTTTGTTCATCTCTCTTCAGTGGGCATGCGCTGTCTACTAGCCTCTCCTGTTTTCAGATCTTATTGCACTGATGGTCATCATCTTCTACTTATCTCTATCCCCAGGCTTTCGAGTGACACAGGTCTCCTTCCACCTTCACTGTTTTAATAAAGGCTGTGTCTTCTGGGCCTCCTAAGGAAAGGTTTCCTGTCCTATACAATGGGCCCTTCTTGCATGCATGCTTCTTACACTTCAATGTCCTTAAGGAGTCTGTCATTTGCTACAGTGATCCTCGTGTCTCAACATGCAGGTTTTCCCTTCGCCCAAGTTTTCAACAGCCTTTCCAAAAGCCTGTTAATCCCCCTCCCTGAGATTCTAAATCCTGCGTCACTGGGACATTTCACCACAGTGAAAACATCCCCAAATACATCTTTTCATTCGGTCCCCTCTTGGTCTAGCTCTCCTCAGACACCACTCCCAGGTGGCAAGAGTAGCTCGTTAGATCCTTATCCAGACTCAAAGACATATCATTTTCCTTTTGCTTAAGCTGACCTAGCATTTCCTGAGTCAGGCCGTGCTGAGGTCTGACCGTAGTGACGAGTCACGAGAGGATGATGTAAGTCCTAAAAAGGGCAAGAAATGTCATCCAAGCTGCTTGCCTCACTTGATCCCTGTGTGTTTTTAACTCTGTCTTCCATTCAACGAGAACTCATGGCTACTTTGGGCACACAGGATGTAAAGTATCATCAGGGCAGGATTCTAGCTTTGTAGCTGTCTTCACAAACACCCCATCCAATGATCAGGCCCCCTGCCCTACTAGAGCCTTGGAATTCAGGCTATGGGAAGCTTTGTTGATAACCAAGTACTTCCCCTGCTCTTTAGCTGTTGTTGCCACCCTCCTGAAGAAGAGGGAGTTGCATTTAAATGCTAATAAGGCTGTTCTCTCACTCACACTTTGCTTTAATTTCTTGATTAATAACTTGAACATGTCATTATTTCTTAATCTATGGTGCTTAGCAACAGCCAACCAATCCCTCAGTTCTTCCGGTTGTTATTTTTTTCATGTCTCTAAAACAAGCAGGGTATCTTTTCAGTTATTACATTACCTTCCATTTGTGTCTCACCTCAGGTCACCATTGGGGACGGGCACCATTAGCATTCCCAGGACATCCAGGGCTCTCCTTGTCATTAGCAGCAACAGGCATCTTCTCGCTGTAAACTAGCTGGGAAATGCTCAAACTCCAGCTCCTCCAGCATTAGAGCCAGCATCCTAGGAACACTTTCTGGTGCCAGGCATCTTCAGTTGGGTTCTTCAGAGCAGACCTCGAGACAAGGATCATTCTTTAGTGGGTTTACTGGAGTGTGCTCTGAGGAAAAGGAGAGATTGGGGTGGTGGAGAAAGACCCAGCAAGCATGTACTACAGACAGTCTTTACTGTGGTCCCACCATGTAAAGGACAAATTGCACGATAGAACTAGTGCCACACTGGGACAAAGCCTTGTCCATCAGCCATACCGGCAGGTTATTGGCAGTCAGCCCTGGTTAGGGGAGGGAGCCATGGCATCCCAGACAGCAATCAGGGCATGCCTATGCAATGGAGATGGGGTGTTTGCCATCTGTACTATGCGCAGAAAACAGGAGGTGGTGGCAGCACCAACTGAGGAGATGTGGGCAGATAGACCCTTGCAGCACCCATCACAACATAGCACAGTTAGTATGAACTGCGAGCATGAGCAAATTCTTGGAGTTACTCTGTGTGCTACAGGAGAAATGCTTTCCTGCAAGCGCTTTGGAAATTCTGAGTTATGCCAGCAAAGCCAAGGTCCCCTCTAGGGTTCTTAGCCTCGTTAACAAACAAGCAAACAAACAAACAAAAAAGGACTTAGATGAGATGGATACTGGGGGCAATTTTCTTAGAGTTTCAGAAGAAGATTCCAGGGCAGGTAGTTGTTAATCTTAGCAGCTGTCCAGGGAAGGCGAGTGGGGAGGGAACACAGCTCTGCTTTAAGGCCTGTCCTTATGAGCATCCGCCACAAGGCAGGGAGCCGGACTTTAGAGAAAGAGCAAGGAAACCCACAGTACCAGAAGATGTATATTTAGGTTATGGTTGGCATTTGAAAGAAAGAGACAGGAAAGAGAAAAAGAAAAAGAAAAATAGAAAGTTGCAGTTTTGTCAGTTAGCACTCAAAAAGGAGGTCAGACCTAGTCATGGGCTGTTGAACTTGTAGAGGATGTGGTAGAGGATGGGAATTCTGGGAAACAAAATGGTAATGCCTAGTTAAGGGAATAATTATCCCACCTATGTCTTTAGCAGCTTAAGATGAACACATCTTTTAAGGGTGGTCCCTTGCGTAGTTGACAGCCCAGCTCAACTGTAACGCTGGGTCTCTACCCAGGCTTAATGGGTCTTTATTTCTGCTCTAACATGAGATCTGAGCAGGAGGCTTCTGCTTACCTTTCCTCCTGTCAGTGAAACTCGCAGTCCCTTTGCTCATGTGTCTTTCAGGCTCACCCACCATCGCGGATGAGGAACACTCCCGCACATGAGACTGCGTCTCATCTCTTGGTCTGCTGCCAATGCTTAGGGTCTCTAGATTGACAGTGTCACTCCCCACTGTGAACTTTGGTGATGGAGGTGGGTCTTTTATCTGTTGCTTTCATTGGTTAATTAATAAAGAAACTGCCTAGGCCCATTTCATAGGCCAACCCTTAGGTGGGTGGAGTAAACAGAACAGGACTCTGGGAGAAGGAAGCCGAGTCAGTGAGTCGCCATGATGCTCCCAAGCCAGCCAGACGCAGGTTAAGATCCTCCCTGGTAAGCGCACCTCGTGGTGCTACACAGAATATTAGAAATGGGTTAGATCGATATGTAAGAGCTAGCCAAATAAGAGGCTACAGATAACGGGCCAGGCAGTGTTTAAATGAATACAGTTTCTGTGTAATTATTTCGGGTACAAAGCTAGCAATGTGGGCGGCCGGGTGCTGGGGACGCAGCCCAGCCGCCCCTGTTACTACACTTTGGGTAGGTCATTTTTTTCTCACTTGGAATGTTATCATATTGAGAAATAAAATACACTGTATCTCTAGTCTAATATGCTTTATTTCTGAAAGGGTTAGAGTAGGAAAGGAAAAAGAGAAGTGATGGCCCAAAAGAAACATTAAAGTAAGATTTGGTTTCCTGCTGGGCCGTGGTGGCGCACGCCTTTAATCCCAGCACTCGGGAGGCAGAGGCAGGCGGATCTCTGTGAGTTCAAGACCAGCCTGGTCTACAAGAGCTAGTTCCAGGACAGGCTCCAAAACCACAGAGAAACCCTGTCTAGAAAAAACAACAACAACAAAAAAGATTTGGTTTCCTGTTTTTCTTACTTTGGGTTTAGGAATTAGTATTTTATGATCTAGAAAAAAAAATAATTACCTTGGCTCAGGGTTTTAGGGTTGTCTGGAAAAAAGCCATTGCCTCTAAAACTGAAATTATGCTTGTAGTCGTCTCTCTGTTTGCATGAACTGGGCGCACTGTTCCATAAACACATGAAAAGTGGTGGTGATGCTCAGACGCTGACACTAAACAAATCCATGTATTGTCACATAAATTTTGTGGCATTAGGGTGGCTTTGAAGAACCTCATTCTCTTTCACCTCATGTTCTATTCCCCCAGCACAAACTTTAACTTGAAGTTCTTCCTTGCTATTTGCAGCAGAATGGACTTTTCATTGTCTCCTTCCTGGCTATTAAATTGTACCCAGAATGCTAAGCTCAGGTTGAGTCCTGGTGTGAGGATACAAATCTGAATGCTTTGTGAGCTAGAAACTGAGAGTCTGTCTACCTCTGTGGGAGATTGTTGGCAGAAATGTGTAGGCTTCTTCCTGATCCACAGAGAGTCTCTCTCCTCTAAGGAACTTCCTGCAGAAGGTCATGGTCCCTGGTGGCTGTCCTCCAGGCCAGTGTATTAATACCATTAGGGAAATTGCTGAAAATGAAAATCATAGTGCCAGAGAGGTGGCTCAGTGGTTAAGAGTCTATGGATTCAATTCCCAGCATTCACATGGTAGCTAGCAATCATCTCTAACTCCAGCTCCAGGAGATCCAGCACCCTCTTCTGGTTTCTTTGGGCACATCACACACAATTAGCATGCAAATTCAAGCAGACAAAACACCCATACTCATACAATAAATATAAGTAAAATTTAAAAAATAAAAAGTTATTGGAATTGTCTCATTAATGCTCATCTATAGATGAATGAATAACTGGATAGCAAGAATGGAGTAGAAAATAAGATACACGCATAATGGGGTGATATTCAACCATAGAGAAAAAATGAAGCCCTGTCATTAGTGCAGTGACATGGATACAGAAGACAGCGTGCTAAGGGAAATAAGGTAGACACAGAAAGACGAGTATTGAATGCTCCCTTTCAGATGTGGAAACTAAAAGAGAAAATAATTGACTTGAAAGTAGCGTAGTGAATTTTAATGACAGGGAATGGAGATGGGGAGGGAGAGAGGGAGAAGGGTGCATTGGTCTGGTCAATGAGCACTCTGTGTCTGCGGGAATCTAAGAAATAACCTCACAAATGTGCGCACCTAGTATGTGTTGCTAAAAATAACATGCCCCAAATCCCACAGGTCTCTAAGTGTGTGCTTGTGTGTACATTTTATTTTCTCTTCCTTATTTCAAGAATTTTCCCAGGTGACTCGGAGGGCTTCATGTGTCTTTGAACCTTTGTGGAGGGAATTTCTTAGTTATTATCTCTGAAACCACAGTACTGGCCAGGGGCCATACTCCCTAGCCAGATCAAATCTTCCTATCATGGCATAGCCAGCACACCTAAACTAACTTTCCCAGTGGCTTGCCTGTAATAAAGAGGATAAATTCCCAGAGTTCTGTATAATTAAATACAATGATTCATACGATATGGAAATGTATTCTAGGAGTTAAAAGCACACATCCTGTAAACTTGTCACTCAATTGCACGAAGATTAAGGTTCTGCCTCTGTGAAGTACTGGTAATGCTGCACACCTTTCATGATGGTTATGCCAGATAACACAAGCATGGCACTTAGCAAAATGCCTGACTCACTAGCAAGTCATCATCGGGTTTAATCATTACCATGGGTCCTTGCTAGGTCTCAGTGACTAGTTGCTGGAGACACCCCCACAGGGCACAGAGCATGCTCTGTCCTAGAAATTTGGAGAAACAGCATTAACCATTTCCTGTGTCCTTAGAATCCAGGTTAAAATGTGAGAGTTCTGCCTCCCTTCTCAGGTTTCCGTAGTCCAAATTCTATGAAGTTCTCTCTCATCTCTTAGTCCCCGATTTTACAGATTCCGGACCAAAGTATAAGTTAAGAGGTCCATATAAGGCCAGACACTGGTGACGCATGCCTTTAATCCCAACACTCGGGAGGCAGAGGCAGGTAGATCTCTGAGTTCGAGGCCAGCCTGGTCTCCAAGAGCTAGTTCCATGGCAGGTTCCAAAGCTACAGAGAAACCCTGTTTTGAAAAACAAACAAACAAAAATAGAGTCCCACACACCCACATAAGACACAAATGTTTACTGTTTACGGAGTCATGGTAAAACTATCTTACTTGAGGCTTACTGTGTAAGCAGTACATTATCCCCACAATCCTTGCAATATGTGAACGTGTTAACCTCCCATGCCCAATAATATAGACTCGCAGTTGCAGTCGGTGGTGAATGAGGTGGGCAGATGGCTCTGGATAACACAGTCTAATGTAATCACCAAGGTCCTTATGCGAGCACCTGGGAGAGTTGGAGAAACAGATGGAGCCAAGAAAGAAAAGTTTGGAGTGGTATAGAATTATGTAAAGAGTTCCAGTGGCTTCTGAAAGCTAGGAGAAGGTTCTGGATCTCTTGAAGGAATGTATGGGGAGCCAAAGAAGACTTGAGTGAATGTAGAAACACCAAAGTCCCAAGTGAATGTGTAAAGAAACAATGAAGTCCTGAGTGAACTTGTATTGTTTGATAAGGGTACAATGCCTCTGAACCATGGGAGTGGCAAAGCCTTCCCCATACCAGTGAGGTCCAGAGGATGGCAAGGCCTCCCCTGGTCCAAGTAGGAATGTTGACAGTGTGCACAAGTATTAGTGTTAGCAAAAGATTGCCCTGTACGAGTGTGTGCAGAACTAGCAACTTGAGCTTCCTACTCCCCCAATGTTTATGGCCTGAGGCTGCTGCCTACAGAGGTCTCCTAGCCCAGCCCTCCCTGTCTGCTCCACATAGTAAACACGCTGAGGTTCTGGGTTGTGGCACAGTTGGGGCAGCTTCATCAGAACGTGCTCAGCCTACATGATTCTCCAGCTGTTCTCCAGCTGTGTCCATGTGCCTGCATTTTCTTCATTCTCTCACGTCCGCAGTCAGATTCCTAGAGCCAAGCCACACTGGCTGCGGCAGGGATGTGACCCTGCTCACCAATTTTCGACTTCTGAAACTTCAAAACTGCTCCATGATATCTGTATTCATTGTTTTAAGCTATTAAATTTGTATAGTTTATCATTGTAGCAATCAAAAAAAATCAACAGTGGCCTAGGTTAATAACATTTTCAATCTGTATGGATGTGTTTTTGGTGAGTTATTAGAGTGTCAATGATGATTGAATTTAATGATTATTTTGCCCAGAAAACTGTTTGGATGGTCAGTGATGCTTGAATGAGTAATAAAAAAGATTATCATTTTTATTCCAGAACATGTATTTTTCTTGCCTACATTTCAGCACAATCATGGGTTATGTTATTAAGAAAGCATTTTTATAGACTGTTTGCTGATTAGTTCGTCATTCCTCAGTATTTTCATTTTTGAACAATTTCTTTTCAAATAATTTCAAGTTGGAGAAATCATTCTATTGAAGCAGTAGCAACTAAACTGTCATAAAATGTAACTATCCAACACTTAAATATAAAAATAAATTATTAGTTTATGAGCCATAGCCACATTTTTAGGAGATCAAAAAATTATTATGATCTCACAGAAAATTATCAAACATTTAATTTGAACATATCACACAAACACATTTCCATAAAAAAAACCATTAAAGTAGTGTCTTAGTCAGGGTTGCTATTGCTGTGATGAAACACCATGACCAAAGCAGTGTGGGCAGAAAAGGGTTTACTTGGCTTACACTTCTGTATCACTTTCACCATCCAAGGAAGTCAGGACAAGAACTTAAACAGGGCAGGAAGCTAGGGACAAGGCTGATACAGAGGCCATGGAGGGGTGTTGCTTCTTGGCTTGCTTTCCATAGCTTTGTTCAGCTTGCTGTCTTATAGAACCCAGGACAGCAGTGCCCATGTGGGCCCCATCTACAATGGGCTGGGCTCTCTCCCATCAATCACTAATTAAGAACATGTTGTAGAGGCTTGCCTGCAGCCCAGGTTTATGGAGGCATTTTCTCAGTTGAGGCTCCCTCTTCTCTGATAACCCTTGACATAAAACTAGCCAGCACAACTAGTGTCTTGAGAAATAGACCTATACTTCAAATCTTGGTCCCTTAATTCTTTAAAAATATGTTAAGATACAATTTTAAAAATATGGGTTGTTAAGATACAAAAGTAGAGGTATGATACTTAATTTGCTCTGTTTCTTGACCAGTGTGAAACTAGAGTGGAGTCTACAGTGGCCACAGGGGAGTCCGTGTGCAATTGTGCATGAACTTTCTTCTTTATGCTCACTCAAAGATTTTCCACTTCCTTTTTCTAATGTATGTTTTATTTTAAATTAATTTGGTTGTATATTTCACATGCAGATTATTTAATTCAGTGAATAATTTTTAAAAATTAAAGCAAATTTGTAATGTTCTCTTGTGGATGTATATGTATGTATGCATGTATGTGTGTATGTTCACGTGTAGGGGTGGATAAGCACATGTGCGCATGCATGTGGGAACGACCCGGCATGTCATCCTCAGGAAGGCCGTTCACCATCTTTGAAATGGAGTCTCTGATTAAACAATTAGTCTAGACATAATGACCAGTAAGCCCCAGAAATCCTCCTGTTTCTGTGTCCTCAGCCTGGGAGGATAAGGACGCACTAGCATATTTGTTTAGTATGTGGATCCCGGGGGTCCAAATTGGGCCCCTCTGCTTACATGGTGATCAGTTTACCGACTGCACATTTCCCTCGCTCCTATCCTTTTAAACTAGCTAGATCTAGACTGATTCATCACGGTCACTAAAGTAACAGCAAGTCAATTTACATGGCACCCATCCATGTGTACACTGAAGGCCATGAACAAGAACACAGAGATATGTAGGAAAACATTGATTGGCACCACTGGGAGAAGAGATGTCTTATCGCATGAGGCTGCACCGCTTCTGGGTTTGTGTGTATGTTTTTTTTTGCTTTCTTTCCTGAAAGGACAAATTAGAGTCGTTCATTTGTCTTTCCTCTTACCTTAGTGCTTTATCTATGCTTGGAAACAATGTCTGTCTCAGATATCGGCACAGCCCATAAACCTTCCAGCAGTGACATGCTATGACCTCTTGTGCTGAGGCCCAGCATAAGCAGTTTGTAGGAAAGTGTTTCCCTGGAGTGTAGAGAGTTTATGATGGTGTTCAGATATAAAGCATGATCCTGGGGAAAGTGTCACTCCTTTTATAGGACCATACTCTGTTGGCAGAAATGGTCTGCCTCCTGTTACCATAAAAGATGGCCGCCACAACAAAGGGATATTGCTACTGCAATATAATACAAAGAACCGAGTATTATTTGGATACAACCCACACATGTGCACAAAGAATTTGAATAGTTACTCATATAAATGACCCTTCCATGTATTGTTAAGGGGAAGGTTTTATGGAGATGTTATGGAGATAACAGTCAGAGGTATCTAGCAGGTCCAGAGCAGAGAGGGAATGAGGTAGACGGAACATGGCCAGCAGACCGGACCTGGCCCTGAGAGGAGCAGAGCGGCGGAGGTAGGGAGGGCATGCGCATGGCATAGCCAGGATGGCAGGATTATAAGAAGAACAAGTAGTAGGGGTAGTGGTGGGGGCAGTGAGCTGGAGGGCGTTTAGGGTAGGAAGGAGGTGAGGAGGGTTAGGATGCTAGCTAGCATGGAGCTTGAAATTTGTGACAGGTACTTGTGGGGATCCTGAAGGAACCTGGAGGCCAGCACTTTGGTATATTAATAGGAACCTCAGGTAACCATTAGCCCCTGATGTCGGGGATAAGGGAAATACCTCCTTCTGATAGGTGGGAACTAGCTTCTAGTCCCTGAGGGATGCTGGCCTTTACCTACCGGTCAGAAATCTTCCTATGGTCCAGTTCTGCCTTTTGAAGTTTCGGGAACTGGAGTTTCCCTTGGAGCTGACGTTACCCAAACTGCACTGCAGTACTCAGATCTTGGATTCCAGACTAGGTTTGCTTCCTGTTGATAGTCTGGTATACTAGCTCGGCCCCTCATGAGCAGGGTTTTATCCTTTCTGTAGTTTAACCAGGAAGCATTTTAACTGTGTGTCTCTCAAAACCAGCTCAGGCCTGACCTCTTTTACGAAGCCCTCCTGACTCTCGTTTAAACTTTGTGTGCATAATTCTGACATTACCAGCAACAGCTGATTTAATAATTCATTGGATCACATAGTCGTCTTGAGGGTAGGAACTGTCTCGCTAATTTCGGAGGCCTAACAGAGTCCAGGAAGTGTATTTGGGGCTGAGCATGGTATGTTAGGAAAGCTCTTGATTTTAGGTAAGGAATCTGCTACTGTTGAGTTAGCAAGTGTAAACCAGAAATGTCGGAAGAGCATTCAATTGTCATTCAAAGGCCCTTCGGCCCCTGGCTCCTAGCCAATGGGGTGTCCTAAGAGGAGACCTGAAAAGATTCTACAGTTTTCTTCTGGAATTTATTCCAATAGGGAGCATTCCAAACTGTCAGCAGATTCATTCTGTATTTAACCTGAAGCGGAAGCTATAAATGATGTGCTGGGCCCCAAGAGTGGAGCTGTTTTTGCCACAGTGACAGTCCTACTTCTGAGAGCAGTTGAGGGCTGGGAAAGACTGAACTCAGCACATTCTAGAGGGCACTATTTTTAGATTCTTGGGAACATGGTTCTGATTTAGTTTAGGAAGCAAAGGTGTTGGTTTAAGTAACATTTTGACAGCGCTCTGATTACTGTTGCAAGCAGCTTTTCCATCATTCTCCTCAGGCTAAATCACTCAGCCCCATGTTCTCAAAGCTGATGTCACACACGTATATTCCTGCAGGTTTGTGAACACACAAACTTGCCCACAGGTGCGTGCACGGACACGGGCAAACACTACCATATGACCGTATTTTAGATATAAATGTCGGAGAAGGTACAGGTCACAGTTTTTTGGAGGATTTCCTCCTTGTTTCTTGTGAATAACAGCAGGTTCTCAGCAAAAGTGTGAACTGTGAGTCATTATTGGCAGGAAGTGCGGTGGAGCTTTGAGACGCTGTCTTTACCATTGTTTACACTACTGTGACGTTACGTCTGACTCCTATTTTTGTCACCTTAGATATCTCCTGGCGTGCACACGTGCACAAGCTTTTATCTAAGTAAGTGTTGGTGTTTCTGTTCACAGGATAAACACATATTGAAGTTCATAGGAAATGCCAAGTTATTTTTCCAAGTAATTGGAAATTCCTCAACACCGTCCAGAAACTCCCATTTCTGTATGTACTGTGTCTCTTAACATTGCCAGACTTCTTAATTTTTGCTGACCTAGCCATTGTGTAATGGAATCATCTGGTGGCCGTAATTTGTGCTTGCATACTTACTAATGAATTTCATTAGTTTTCAAAGGTTCATTTGCCATTTTTAAAAAAAATTTCTGTGACCAAACTATTGGGGTGTTTGGTTCAGATTCCCATGTATTCCTTCTTTATTAGTGATTTTCAGGCATTTAAAGAACATGTTTAAAAGCTAATATTGCTCATATGCATGCAGTGAACACATCATGTTCTTCACAGGATTTTTATCCTTTTCATGGAGGAGTCAGTGGATAAAAGTCTGAGTGAATGAAGCTGTACCTTTTCAGTCTGTGTGTGGTCAACGCTTAGTGTTTCCAAAATGCTGTTCAAATCCAGGTGTGAAAATTTTATTCCATATTTCCCAAAATGTTTTGAGAGTTTAAGACTTTGCTGCTAGCCCATTCTCCACTCAACCATTCAAAATGCCCCCTCTGCCACACAGAAGGCTTCTGGGCATCCGGCAGTCCAGTGCTGCGTCCTCTCTCCTGCTTGTTAGGTCTGTGTGTCTGTCTGTGCACAGAACTGATAATTGTGCCCCCATAAGCAGTTCCCTCACTCTGCTCTTCTCAGATCTGAGTTCTCGTCTACTGTTGACTCCCACACAGCTTGAAATCAATTACATTTTGTGAAAACAAGTGAGGATTGTGATTCTGAGGAGTCATGGTGGAGAGCTGAAAATGTAATGGCTTTAAATCTATCCATTAGTACGTGTATCTTTACTTATTTAGCTTTGTAAAAAAAATTATAACTTTTACTATTATATATTACATGTCTTTTGTAACATCTGCTTCTCTACACCCTGGTTTTTACTGTCCCTTTAAGGATCATCTTCCAAGTTTCAGACTATGGTGATAATGAAAATAAATTTAGGTTTATATTTTGATCAAATATTCATCTCCTCTTTGCTGTCTCTTTTAATTATTTACAACAGTTTGTCTAAAGCTTCCCTGGCATTTTAAGAAGGATATTTTTTTCTGTAAATGTTCTTTTTCTAATCTTTACTCTTTTAATTTATTTTCTTTTTTATTGCATTGGCTGAGCAATAACATGCTTTCTTGGTACAGAAGATTGCCTACAGTATTCAGAATTGCATCCATGGTAGGCCCCCATGATTTTCATTTGCTGTTGTGTCTGTAGTCATGCTCCTGTCTCCATTTATGACTTTGTTTCTTTATGTGCTCCTTGTTTTTCACTCAATCATGTCAGAACTTTTTATTACTCTTTCAGTGAAACTATCTTGCCTTTGATGAGCCTCCATACCATACCTTTGGTTTCTGCTATATTGATTTGGTTCTTTGTCTTTATAATTTTCATTCTAGATTATTTAGGCTAGTTAACTAACTGTTTCTTTATAAACTGTATATTAGATATTTGGCTCATGTGCATCCAGCCATCTTCCTTTTGTAATGTCTGTGTTCAAGGCCTTAACCATCTCTCAGAGAATGAATTTCTACTATGTCTCCTGCACTGTGTTTTAGTATCAACCAATTTTTAATATTTAAGATTTTTTTCTATCAATTTCTTTCTTTGCCTTATAAGTTACTAGAACTGTTTTTCATCTTTCAAACATAAACAAATTTTTACATTTCCTCTTATTGATTTCTACCTTGTCTTCATGGTTTTAAGTAAATAAGTTTTATATTATATTTATAATTTCTGTTAAGATTTGTTTATTACTACTATGAATGCCTTTAACAAATTTGTATGTGTGTGAAGATCATTTCTTTAGCTGCTTGTATAATGTAATACATGCTTTTTTGTGTGTATTTTTTTCAACATTTCTGCTTTTTTCTTGATCAATAAATAATTGAGAGGAGTATGTTGGAATCACCATTTCTGATAACAATGACAATTTTGTAATTCTATCAGTTTTAGCTAGTAAAATTTGACATCATTTTGTTCCTTGAATATAAGTCTAGAATTATTGCATATCCTGATATATTGCTTCCATCATATACATTATACAGTAATTCTAATGATAACACTACTACCTTTATCTCCATTATTTCTGTGTTTTTCCAGATCATACTTCTTTAGAATGCTTTTGACATCCTTATGCTTCAGACATGTCTGTTGACTATGCTATAGAACTCTAATGAATTTTTTACTCAATCTCACCATCTGTCCTTTAAATAGCAAACTTAATCCATTCATATTCATCATAGTTGTTGGTATCTTTGACCTTGCTGCTAATATTACTTTTTTATATTTTTGTCTCATTTTTGTGCTTATTCCTTTCCTTTAATTTTTTAATTGATAAAACTCTTTCTCAATTTTATTGTTTGTTTTTTGCTGTTCTCTAGTGATTACTTGTAAATAATGTCCCCTGGAAAAGCTTCAGAAGATCAGACACTTTCTGGATGCATATACAGTCTCACCTGTCTTATTTTTTAAATAAAGACTATGATCTTTTGGTTAACTCTGCAAGCTTATTGTGATTATTATACACATTTCTCTTGTTTGCTGACTCTTGCTTTTGTCAACTTAGATCTGGTGCATTAGGGTCATTATTTCTACCTAAAGCGTACCTCTCAAGGGGTCTGTTAGTAAATGCTGGTCAGCTCTCTTAGTGTCCCATCCCTCTACACGCAAGTGGTCCAGTTTTAGTTTCCTTTGTCAGGAAACTGATTTTACACTGATAGAGCCCATCTGTGCTGTTTTGCAACACATTAAGTCAACATGTGAGTCTGATTACAGTTTGACATTTAGGTTGGTAATAGTCTATTGAAGTATTTGTGAAATTAGATACAGCCTACATTTCAGAGTTTTTGTTAGTATGCATTACTTGTATAATATAGCAGTAGATTTCATTATGGCATTTGAAATATCCACAATATGGTTTGAACTTATTGCATTATGCTTTGTTCTCCTTTCTCTGTTCTCCTCTAAAATTGAGCTTTTAAGAACTCGAGGTTTCTCTTTCTTGAAAAATTGTGATTGAGTCACAATGTTAGGATGACAGTAATTCTCCCTAACAGTTCTGGTTCCTCTCCTCTGGTTTTCATATTGTTCACAAGTTTGTTCTCTACCTTCCCACCAGGGTGATTGTGTGTGTGTGTGTGTTTCATTGACATTGTGGCCCTAACCTTCTTTATTTTCTTTCTTTTTAAAATTAAAATCATTCTGTGATAATTTCATACACATATATAATGCTTCCTGAATGCTGTCACCTTCACCATCTCTCACCTCCCACCTCAAGTCTTCACCTCCCCTCTTCTCTACTAATATCTTCCCATATGTGTGTCTATTGGTTGTTTGGGTTTGACCAGGGCCATCTCTGTGGACTGGAGCTATCCTTTGTAATCCGTTGGTTATACCAGTAGTTATAAAACTGAAGACAGAGATTCTCCATCTCCTAGAGTCCTACAAGTGGCCTACAAGTGGTTCATCAGTAAGAGATGGAATCCCATGAGACTCCCTCGTCTATCCATGACTGAATGTTGAGAGGGTCTGACTTACACATAATTAATTGCAGGGGCTCTGGTTGCATTGGTGGCATCCTGTCCTGAGGATGGCATTTCACTGGACTGTTTGGCTCTTACTCTATTGGCATCCTCTCTGCAATGTTCCCTGAGCCTGGGAGTAGGGTAGTATAAATATTTTTTTTTCTTCAGGGATAAGCCCCCGGTTAGCACTTATTCTGCATATTGTTGCCTCAGCTGCTTTATAAAAACCCTTATTGGTGCTGGAACTTTTAATACTCCTATGTGTAGTTATTGCTGTGTCCCACCTGTTAGTATTCACTGGACTTGCTACTGTGCTAGTCCTGAGAAAGAGTTTGCCTCTCTTCAATACCACTATTCATGGGTTCAGTCACTGCCTATATAAGATTTGTTTGTCTACTAGTGTAAGATAGGCTTTACAAGCTACACGAGGTACCATGGAATGGTTGCCATGTAGTATGAGGTTGGTGAGGTTCCAGCCTCCATACTGAGGGAAGCAGAAGTTCTGGGGAGGAGGTGACACTTGTTGTAAGTCCTTATACTGAGTACTAAAAAGTTTATAGTCTCTGCACTGTACCCTGTGGAGATGCCACCGCTCTGCTGGACCTCCCAGGAGGGAAACGTTCTTCTATTCAGGGGCCATTAGCATCTCTGCCTGTGTGCCTGTGAGGCTGACTATTTCTCAAAGACCAAGACTGTCTAGCTGTCTAGCGTGTGCTTCCTGCAGAGCTGCCAGAAGCCGTTCCTGTGACTGCCAGAGTTCACTGGCTCTGAAAATCCTGCTTCCCTCAGTTCAGGCAGATTGAATTTTATGGACCCCCCTTCTCCCAACAGGTAAATCTATCTCAGTTTTCCTGGGAGAGCTTGACCTAAATCAGTCTTATTAATCAAACGAACACACATACAAACAAACAAAAACCCAAACAAATGCCACAAACGACCAGAACCAACATGCTCTTCTGCTCACAGAACACACTTCGGGTCTCTCGGCTGTGTCACACATTTCAGTCATTCAGAAATAGTCCAGTGTAATTTCTATGATTAGACTAGTAAGAAGTTCTAACATTCTGGAAAAAATTGCAGTGATATCCAAAGGGTTACCTGTTGGAGGAGGGCGACCGCTTGTTGGTTCCTGGCTGCTCAGCCCCGAAATAAGCACACAGAAACTATATTATTTAAATCACTGCTTGAATCATTAGCTCTAGCTTCCTATTGGCTAACACTTATATCTCAATTTAATTTTCCCTGCCTAGCTCTGTCCCAAAGCAGTTTCTTTATTCATTAATGGTAATCAAAGCACACAGAGGGAAATCCCACATCAGTTACCCACTTGTTCTCTGGTCCATTCTTTCTTCACAGGGACTGAACTCTGATCTTCAAGGCCGTGTGCCTTTTCATGTAAGTTATCTCTGGACCCGGGTCTCACAGCACTTGCCAGAGGCGGTGCTATATTCTCTCCTTGACTCTTTGCTATATGTTTTTATTCTTCCCAGATATTTTTGAACCAGGGCCATAAAAATGGCCATGGAAAAGAACACCAAAGATGTTGAAACAGAGAAGTTTAATGTGTCTTGCCTCTTCTCCCCCAAACTCTTTAAACCACTGGACAGGAGGTAGGTCTAGGAATGGCTCCAAGCAGGACCAAGGTTCCTGCATTCAGGGGTCCCAACTTTTCATCTAACACTTTGTTGCACCTTAAAATTAAGCCTTTTTAAACAAGAGAGCCCACATTTTTTATATTAACTTCATCAATAGCACAGCTGATTTGGGGTTGCAGATTCATGTAGAGTTACGTAGCCTACCCTCGGTGGTTTGAAAAGTGTGGCACCAAATCCTGCCTATGTCCCTTATTAAACTTCTCACTGAAAAGTACTGATGTCAGGACCTGTAAGGATTTGAAAACCTTGGGTAAAAGATTAAATGAAAAATCTTAACTACAGTCACTACCATATGAACCAACAAGAAGAAGGGTGATTCAGCTCATGAGTCCTGGAATCAAAGGCCTGTGTGTAGACCTGGCTGCTGGCATCAACCAGCAGTGATGCTTTGAGTCTGTTTCTTGTGCCTTCCTTGTGCCCTATCTGAAAATCCGAGACTCGTGAATGGTGAACAACTTAACTGTAAGTTCTTGGTGTGGAGCCTACATAGGTCACGTTACTTTTCCAGATAGAGAGGACACTAGAAGAGAAATGTGAGCCCGTGAGGATACTGGGGTTGCCTAAAGGAGGACAAGTGACTCAAATACGTGGCATCACTGAAAATGTCCCCCCAAACATGAGCGACCGTGAGAGCCGTAGCATGCCAGTTCCTTACAGAACTTGCAAAGTGGCCTCTGCCCTGGGGTCTCCTGGCTCCTGAACACTGTTTGCTCCTTCCCAATCTTAGGGAATGCTTCAATATGGAAGGAACAGCTGCTCAACAATAGCACCTGCTTACGCATTGACACTTACTGGTTTTAGAAAAGGCACACTGTCCTCGGAAAATAAAGTCTCAGCAAAGAAAGGGTTGGGAACATATATGAACGACACCGGAACACAGACTAGGATGGCTAGAAACCACTAAGCTGGACTTTATCCTTACTTCAAATGCCCTTCTGGGTTCATCAGTGTGTCCTTAGAGGGCACTCACTTGCCAACATGCTCTAAATACATACTTCAAGTATTCAAAATACAAAGTTCAAGTGTAGATAGGGTGACAAGATGGCCATCACCAAGCCAGGAAGAAATCCCTCATCAAAGCAAACCACACCAGCCCTTCCTTCTCAAGCTTCCAGGCTCTGAAACTATAGAAAACATCAGAAATTTTGAACTGCCTAGGGTAGGTTTCTTTATTAGGTTAACCTTAGGTTAGACTACCCATGTTGATGTCCTTCCACCAGGTATCTCCTTATTTAGAATGATGCTCTGTGATCACTGGTAACTTGATTATGAGAAAGATTTAGGAGTTTTTTTTCATATATTTCCTTGCTGTTGTGGTTAAATTGCATCTTTTCAATAATATATATCAAAGTTTGATTTCTGATATCACACATGTGACCTGATTTAGAAATACAGTCTGAAAATGTAACCACATTGAAACTGTATTGGGGTAGGGTGGGTTCCCTAATCCGATCAGACAAGTGTCTGAACAGGGAGGGGAAATGCCATGTGGAGGGGTCAGGTAGCAGGAGGCGGAGGCTCTTGGGATAAAGGCAGAGACTGGAGTGGCTTAGCTGCCGAACTGATACCAAAGGTCCATGGGTGTGACCAGAAGCCGGGCAGAAGCAGTCAAAGAGTCTACAGAAGTTGTGGGGAGGCTTGGCCCCACGGATCCTTTGATTTCAGATAACAGTTCTCGGGAGCGGGAGAGAATGCATTGCTGTTTCGGGCCCTTCATTTGTGACACATGGGCAGGGCTAGAAAACAAACAGACACATCCTTTCCATTCAAGCAGTATCTTAGGCTTGCTTTCAGTTTCTTCTTTGAGTGCGTGCCATCAGTAACATCACTCTCAGAGTAAATGAGTGAGATTAATGGACTCCTCATCCAGTCTCAGAGATTGTATGAGAGGCATAGGATCCACGCAGCAGAAACTCCCAAGCCTTCTGGCCTTTATGCATTCTTTCCTCTTTTACTAAACGCACTGTGTCTGCATCATCAATAAACAAGATGTATGTGTGTACTCATTGATGGGCGCAAGGTAATTTCAAACAGTCTTCAAAAGCATTGATTATAAAGTTATCAGATAGGAGAGGTTGTCTAGGCGTGGAGCGAGCTGTACAAATGAAAGGCAGATAACTCATGTGGCATTCGTATTACTGATGCTTTGAATTCATGGATGTCACTTCTGATTGCGAGCGTGCTGGTTAGTACTTGATTTGGGAAAAGTTTGTAATTATCTGTAAGAGTGGTTAGGATAAGCAAAGAAAGCGTGTCTCCTGTTTTACTTTCCAACACTAGAGGGCAGCATGGTCGCGCTGTTTGTCTCCAGTAAAGTCACTGTTGTGTGGCTTTAAATGCACAGGTTATTTTTCCCTTATGTGGCTTCATTTGCATATGAATTTTGAAAGCATTACCCTCCGATAAGCTTCCATCCAGATTTCAGGTTTGCTCTATTGTTTCTGACTCTGTATCAACCTCCTGTGTTTTACAGTGTTCACTTACAGAATGACCATTTCTATCAACGCAAATTTCTTTTTTAATGCATTTTACATTTTTAATTAATTAATTAATTAATTTATTTATTTATTAAAGATTTCTGCCTCCTCCCCGCCACTGCCTCCCCTTGCCCTCCCCCTCCCCCAATCAAGTCCCCCTCCCTCCTCAGCCCGAAGAGCAATCAGGGTTCCCTGCCCTGTGGGAAGTCCAAGGACCACCCACCTCCTTCCAGGTCTAGTAAGGTGAGCATCCAAACTGCCTAGGCTTCCACAAAGCCAATACGTGCAGTAAGATCAAAACCCCATTGCCATTGTTCTTGTGGTCTCAGTAGTCCTCATTGTCCGCTGTGTTCAGCGAGACCAGTTTTAACCCAGGCTTTTTCAGACCCAGGCCAGCTGGCCTTGGTGAGTTCCCGATAGAACATCCCCATTCTCTCAGTGTGTGGGTGCACCCCTCGCGGTCCTGAGTTCCTTGCTCGTGCTCTCTCTCCTTCTGCTCCTGATTTGGACCTTGAGATTTCAGTCCTGTGCTCCAATGTGGGTCTCTGTCCCTGTCTCCTTTCATTGCCTGATGGAGGTTAATATTCAGGAGGATGGGAAGGCAGAATCTTGATTGGGTTCATTCAGCCCTTGATCACAAAGCCTACAATAGGCAGCACTGGTGACCAAAAGCCAGGCTTTCCCCACTGTTCACACTGCCTCCCATCATCAGTAAAAGCCTGAACTCAGCAATTGCTCAAACTGGTAACTTGATTCACGAGAAAGGTTCCATCTTCGGCTGCATCCAGTTCATGCACTGGGCTGTCTGAAGCCCAGTGCAGTGCATCACATATATCCATATGTTTTACTGGGTGTGTGAGCGCTGTGCATCGATGCTCCAGGTCCCAGACTCTTGATCTCAAGAGCAGAATTTTGCACACGATTCCAGAAGCCCGCTGTACCTTTTAGTGCTCTTCTTTCCACTACACCCAGGAATCATGACCTTGAGGAAGGTATTTGCTTTTATTGGGAAACAGAGTGGATTCCTACAGCTTAAGAAAATCAAAGCCCAGTGATGGATGTGGAAGCAAGAATCTCATCCTAAGCTTTGAGAAAGAGAGGGTGAAACAATTACCATTGCCTTGGAAGCTGTTGCTCACAACCACCCATGCCGGTGCTTCACTCTGGCCGTAGGACTGTATGCTTCGAGTTCTGCATCACTTTAGGGGCCAGGCAGACTTGAATTTCAGTCTTACTAGACTGTCTTCTGGTTTGGGGCATTTGACAAACTTTCTGGAACTCAGAATCATTATCTTAAATAAAGGATGTACACACACATATGTATACAAATGTATATGGATATATATATTCCATACACATACACACGAGAGAGAGAGAGAGAGAGAGAGAGAGAGAGAGAGAGAGAGAGAGAG
>JABTXL010005620.1:10154889-10193715 GCA_025134845.1 Neodon shergylaensis | reverse complement strand
CACACACATGCTAACACACACACACATACTCACACAAATGCATGCCTCTGCCTTTGATTCTGTCTCTCTATCTCTTTCTCACACACAGGCACACACACAGTTTTACTCATTACCTAGAATAAGATCTTTGAGGTATTGGAAGTTGCTCTTGTTAGAGAAGACACTTGTCACTATTGAGCATTCTTAGATGTGACAGTGGGATTTAGAATGATTGAAGTAAAAATTTGAAAAATTTGCATTTCTTTGTTGTTTTGGTTTGAGTATGAAATATTCATCACAGACTCTTGCATTGACTATTGGTTCTGTTATCACTGATTTTGGAGATTGCAGACGCTCTGGGAGGTGCTCACTAACTGCAGGAAGAGGTGATAAGGTTGTTTTTTCCCCAAATTTTATTGGCATTGTAAATACATTTTACATTACATGATAGATATTTACTTAACATTCTGTTTATACATCATATTTTATAAACAGTCACAACTTTTAGTGTATCAGAGTAAACTGACATTTGAAAGAATATTTTGGTAACATATGAGCCAGATTTGATGCAGTTATTACTCAACATATATTTACTTTTTATGTGAGATTTTTAAATGCTAACCATCACCACTTTTTAATTCAAAGAAGATAATTATATGAACATATTTATAGTTGGAGTTTGTCATAGCATGGCTGCTTTTATTAAATTGATCTTGCCTTGTGGACAAGAGCTAATATATTCAAATGCCTCCATCTAGTTTTATCTGAGCAAAGTCTCCAAAGAATGGTCTACATTAGCCATACTTTCAGTTTTGAATGAGTGAGATTATTAAACCCCGAGTTAAAAAAATATGTAGCAAATAGATGGATGATATATATATATCTATATCTATATATCTATATATATCTATGTATATCTATATCTCTCTCTATATATATAAAACCATCAAATTGGTTGCTCAAAACGTCCAAAGGAAATCAATAAGGGTAGTTCTATTGAGGCAGTCAACTAGAGTTCCTAATGGGGAAATTACTGAGCAGAGCAAATATGCCCTTTTGTGAGACTTCCAAATTAAAAAAAAAAAACAAATATCAACAGAGATAATGTCACAAAAATTAGTTGCTTACAACATCCAACATAAACCTCCAGGAGAGGTTTCTGGATAAAATGTCTCTGTATGGCTGAGCTAGTTCCCCATGGTGGTCCTTATGGGCGCTCCTTCCCGCTGCGGGCATCACTGGGGTTAAACATTTGTGACCTCTGTTGGAAATGAGTCCCCGTCTAGTGGTCCTCAAGGACACAAGGCTTTAATCTGTGACTATTTGCTGCTCTTTTCCCTTCCTGTCACCGAGTTGGGGAGAAGCAGCCTATTCCTAGACCCATGAGCCTTAGAAGACAATTTGACCCAAACATGTTTGGAGTTGAAAAGGCAGGCTGGGTTACTCCACTTCTAGAGCCAGCTTCTCAGTGAGATCAAACACAGGACAATTTACCTATATAGAAAATCTTATGATGTTCTCTCTTCTTGGTACATATGAATAAAGGAGCTGTTTGTGATGCTAAAACAAACAATCCCAGTCTCCAAGATACTTTAGACACTGTATATTTCTTCTTGCTCTCACTATACGTTCTTCTTGTATAGTGCATGATACAGAGCAAAAAAGTAGGCCTTATTTATATATATTAATATGTAATGTAATTACTGCATGATAAAGGTACCAATTTTGTGCAATAGAAATACAAAAAGGTTGTGGAAAAGCAACCTTAGGTATCAGTGGGTTCTTCCAAGAGTAGGAGATCAATAACACTGGACTGAGGAAGAATTTATTAATGTGAAGCAGGGGAGTCGTGCAAATGTGGTTAAATACACACAGGGTTGAGTGTGCTGTTGTCTGATGTGTGCACTGGGGGCTGTTGATAGAAGTGTTACACAGTGCATATGTTTGTACACCTGTCTTCATGTAATCACTCATACTATCTATATATAAGCTGTTTATATAAGGGGACTAGAGAAATGGCAGGAAATGACGTGGAAAAAAAGATTCTGAACCCGACAGAATAGATCTTTGGTTCACATGATCATTGTCAAGTTAGAGGGGGAGAAAGGGGGAGAGAGAAGGGAGCTAAAGAGCTTCTAAAGAGGCACTAGGTAAAAGACTGCAACTCACCTTATGGGTCACTGAGGTCAGTGAGTCTCACAAAACAGGAGGCTCGCGTGGTCAGACAGGTACTCAGGGAGATGGGGAACAAGGGGGAAGTAGAATCTGAGATCTGGAAGCCGTCTAAGTCTGTCATGTTCAGCGTAATTCCTCAGTGGCTAACATCTGGACAATTGAGATAGGTGGCTTGTTCTTTAGTTCATAGCTCTGTAACTATGTACGTGGAAAATGGCATCTGGCTCTTTAGTGGTTTAATTGCTTTTTCCACATAAAACATCACCATCATACTGTCTTACCGTCTTTGCGTTTATTTGAAAGCAGCAGACTTGTTGCCCAAAGTCACGCCTCTCTCAGCTAGGAAACACAAGGCAGTGGGAAGCACCTATTCAGATTTTTCTAGTGCTAAATAGTAATGTGCGTACTGGGGCGATGCCAAGGGTGCCGTTTCCTGCAGAATCTTCTGTGACCCGGATCACTGGTTAGTGAACAGAGAGTCATTCTGTGTACCTGTGTAGCCTGGGCACAGTTTGAAGAACGCTGTGCAGCCAAAGTGAAAGGAAGGTGCTAAGACTGGTGTATGGTCCAACTGTTGAAACGTAGAACATGATTGTAGCATGATTAATAAAAACCCAGAGACAGATGTTGAGGTTCAACCTGAAGGTCAAAAAAGCAAAACTACTAGTCACTAGCTTTTCCCTCAGTCTGAAATAGCGATCCTGCCTCCAGGATTCCCAGAATGAGACTGTGTCTGAGAGCTGTCTCCTCCCGTCTTATATTCCTCTCTAGGGCTGGGATTAAAGGCATGCTCCACTACCGCCTGGTTTCTATGGCAAACTAGTGTGGTTCCTGGAATTAAGGGTGTGTATTACCACTGCCTGGTCTGTAAGGTTGACCAGTGGGGCTGTTTTACTCTCTGATCTTTGGGCAAACTTTTTATTAAAATACAAATGAAATATCACCACACATGAAGGTCTTAGACAGTGCTCAATGAGGATGCTATTTGCAGCAGCACCAGTTTTTGAAAAAAAAAATAAAACATGAGCTGCAATTAATTATTAGCACCCAGTTTGATTAACTCTTTAGATTATCTTGACAACAGACATATTGCTATAGCCCTGTAATTAAAACAATTTGAAATTGGAGAGGATTCTGAACTGAGCATTGCTATGAATAACAAAACAAAGTAGGCTGGTGATTCTTTTTCCTTCCTCTGTGCTTCCAAATGTCAGGTCTTAGAGCTTAGAAACATGAGCAACTGTCTTACTCCACAGGGTTACTTGTCCTTTGTTAGGAAATCATGCTGGTTTGGTTGGTTATATTGAGAAGAGGTTCTCTTTGCCTTATTAGTTTATTATACTGTGTTTTTGGGGTTGTTCTGTCTCTTTTTTTTATAGATATGGCTACCTTTGAAGTTTCTTGACCCTTCATTTACGTCTGTGTTTAGAGGCAGATGTGTGGTCGGGTGGCTATTGGTTCTAGATAGCAGTTTATCACATAGATAACCAGTCTCCCAAAGGTCAGGTGATCTTTCCTTCAGTGAGTGACCCACTAACCAGGCTCATTCAGTTCTCAGGCTTGCTATTTTTTTAGTATTGCTGATTATGACTTATCATTTGGGTCATATATCTGTTGGAACCACTAAATTCCTTAAAAATTCACCTATCCTAGCCTTTAGAATCAGGCTTATTTTTCCCAGCAGCTTTTCATGGTTTTAGTTGTTTGGAGACAGCTGCAATGAAGTTGAATGTCTCCCCATAGAAGGATAATGTATAATGTAGATCAGTCACTCTGGTGTGGAAGTGGCAACCAACCAAACAAGCAAAACCAACCAAACAAAAAACCCTGTAGTTTTGCTGCTGTTATGAATCGTGGTGTAAAGAGCTGTGTTTCCCGGTGGTCTTAGTTGATCCCTGTGGAAGGGTCATTTGATCTTCAAAGGTGTCATGACCCATAGGTTGAGAACCACTGCATAAAAACCCATCTTTTTAGTGGAGAGGAGAAGATTTCTAAAACAATCGTGGTATGCACCATGTGTTGTTGCCTTAGAAGACTCTGGATTCGTGACAGCTGTGTCTCAAACATCCTTCAGGTCACACTCAAGTGGTACTGCAGGAGCAAAGTGCTGTGTTGCTCATGCTCTTCTGCGTCTTCTCAGGAGAACCACTGGCTAACGCCGAGCATTAGCGAGTGGACGATAGAAGGGGATAAAATCTCAGCCCCTGCACCCTTTCCCCGTTAATTGGATGTTCCATGGAAACATTCCTTAATGGAGTCCCCTTTGCACAGAGCTGAACGAAAAGGAAACGGTGAGAGGAAGAGGCTGCCATTCACAGGCAGTTCCGAATATCTGTAGATTTCCTAGGCTCGTCAAACTCAATGACAAGCCGTATCCTTACATATGCTCTTCCAGACAGCACTTGGCTTATAGCAGTCATGTACTAGTTGGAGAAAGGATTTACCGGTGACAGGGATGGGTTTAGTGAAAACCTCCAGTTTTTTACTAGTTTTGGGGCTTGAGTCTCAGAGCCAGAGAGCTAAGTGTTCAGTGGGAGGTGAAATTGTGCTCTGTGTGAGATTAGTATATTTGAGAAGCTGCTGGAGCATGGCAGACTCCCTGGAACTGGCAGTTTGTGGCTGTTCTTAATTCACTTTTAATGTCTTGCTCTCCTGTTATGAGTAAAAAATTGCAGAAAGTTATGGTGGAAGGAGCTCTGAGATTTAAGATGTCTATATCTAGAGGAGATGACCACAGTTTGATTAAGGAAACAACTTAATCACAGAGCAAGTGGATGTGAGCAGTCCCACACAAAACATCTAAGACAATGTCGTACCTGCAGAAGGAAGGCATTTAGAGAGGAGAGATTTAAGCCACCCAGATGAAAATCCCAGGTCATTTTTGTCCACGATTCTAATCCTTCTTTAGAGAGCTCCTTCCCAGAAGTTTCTGTAACAGGATGCTTTTAATGAACTCTAAGGTGTTCTAGAGAATCTGCACAGGTAACTGTGGCATGCGCGACAAAAATACGCAGAGCTGTGCGTGCGATTATCACAAGTTGCTTGAACATAATTCCATATTAAGGTCTCACTAATATTTCCAACAAGCCTCTTAACACTAAAACTACATCATTAATTAGCTTCTTGCATAGAAAATAAACATATGTTAACACGACCATGTGGCTTTGGCACCACCATTAATTTCCATCGTAATCACTGGTCACAATATTTATTTTGCTGCCCCACAAACCATTATCTCCATTTCAGAACAGCCTAAGAGGAGAGGCACCATTTGGTTCTTGACTAGGTCAAATTGGCCTGTGGGCGTGTCCGTGGGGGATAACTGTGCTGATAATTAATTGATGTAGGAGGGTTCAGCCAATGGTGGGCAGCTCCGTTCTCTAGGCAGGTGGTCTTTAGCTATATAAGGAAGCTAGCCGAGGATAAGCTTACAACTCATAAAGCAACATTGCTTCTTGGTTTCCGTTGACTTTCCTTGGCTCTGAGCGAGTTTCTGGCCAGTGATAATGCTGTGTAGAACACCAAACCATTATCTCCATGTTTCAAAACCAATTATTTCACTTGGCATGAGATAACACCCATTTTCTCACCTGCAGTTTTGCGTTTGAAAAAGTCCCTGTTCACTGTGTGACTGAAGTTACCTTTAGCCCAACGAGTCTACACTTAGGAACCGTAGCCATCTCCTTTCTGTGCTTGTATATTTTTCTCCTTCATTCATTAAACACTGCAATTTCGTCAACTCAACGCTGGAAGCATCGTGTGGCACACGGGTTCACAGATATTGCATCTACCAGAGGGACATGAAAGCTTATCAGAAACCCAAACTTCTAGTTCCCCTCATCTATTTTGGATGTACAAGGCACCAAACTTTAAGGTTGAGCTGAGAATAACTAGGGAAATAGAGCTCCAAGTGCCAGCCATAGAGTAACATGAGGTGAGCCACTGGCATGAGTTAAAGAATAGAGAATCATGACAGAAAGGTACCAAATGTCATGGTCCTCAGACTTTCTCTGCCAAATTTTCTATATAAGAAAGCTGGCATGCTGTGATTATTTCACCACAGTCTAAAGAACTCAAAGTTTTACCAAAATAATCTCTTGGCCAATATTTGTTCCCCTTTTGTCTTTCTTATTCTACTTTTAAGAAAAAGCAAGACTGGATCTTATCTTTTCTACTATTGGGAAATGGAAGTAGAGGTAGTTTCTTGCTCTTTCACGAACTACTATATATTCAAATTTTCAAAAATCAGGGTATTTGCCATTTCCTAAATGGGCTAAAGTAAGTTTGGGAAAGTCGGAAAATAGAAATCCAGCAGGTAGCTACTAGAGTCAGGGTCCATGCTCCTGGAATGTCTTTCTTTACAGAGAATACTTAAAACCAAACGTGGTAGTATCTATAACACTGCAGATCTTGTAAGCAGAATACTATGCAGATATATGTGCCAGATTGCAATTGAAAGTGAAGTGCAATTTAAAATTTAAATCATAATTAGTTCATTTACATAAATTACTCTGTAGAGTACTTGATATGAACATTGATGTCTGTGATTCAGAAACTCAGAAACAGAAAGCTTAAAGGTATTGCCCAAGGGTGACGAAGAAGGTGGCTTAGGTCTGATTTCAATGCACAGACTACTGATAAATCATTCATTAAGACCATGTTCTGTCTTGATTGTGCTTTAGTTTAACAGGGCTTAATTTGCTTCCACATAAGTATTTTTGCATGCAGACTCTTTAGAGATAGCTGTATTTTTTTTTTTTGTGCTTAGGAATCTTAATAAAAACATTCAGATTTCTCTTCAGAAAATATAATGTTATCTATGGCAAAATAAGTTCTTAATTATAATGCCGTGGTTTTGGACCGTATAAATGATAGCTTAGAATTAAGAACAGAATTACTGTGCTTCCCATAGTCTCCTTGACAACAGGCTCACTGTTTTGAATACTGAATCACTTAGAATTTCATACAGATGTAAAGGTCTCGCACCTTGGCATCTCATTCCCTTTTTATCCAGCTAGGATTTTTGCAGGCATTTTTCAAAATCCCATTAAACATTATTACTACATATTTTTTTGCCATCTGATAATATAATTGTTTTGGACTGTTTCTCTGGGTTTGTCATCATCATCAGTTTCTTTCGTATCATTATCTTTATCATCTATTTACAATAAGTAAAAATTAAATTCAAACAGAATTTTGATTAATTTGCGAAAAGGAAAGCTCTCTTGGGAACTCCAGTATTAAAATTCCATAAAAAGAAATCCCAAGATGGCGGGTCTTCTGCCTGAAAGATGCGTGTCGCTTGGGCATTTACCTTTCCCTGAACTGTAGCTCTCATTTTGAAATCAAGAAAAAGCCGTGTCAGCATGAAGTATTCTGTACAGCTTGCCTTCCTGCCTCTGGCAGAGCTCCGGCTCTTCGGTGAATCACTGCTCAGCACACAGTGTTACCATTGTGCCATAGGAAAGCAAAGCCTTCTGGGTGGTGCAGCTCCTCTACCGGGAAGGTCACAAGTTCACACTTTGTCTGCCTTCCATCCTACAAGCAATGTTCCTACTAAGGAAGAAGGAACTATGTTGTATTTCTGTTTATGGAGGATCAGGATTCAATGGAGCCTCAGCAGTCATAACTCAAAGACCCCTAAAAGCCTTTGAATTTAAGTCTGCCTGTGGCTGGTCCTTCCAACCATCTCTTTCAGTATCTTCTCAGAGATTATAAAATGGAATTGCCTAAGTGCTTGGTTGGAGCTACTGAAAACAGGGCAGATGGTGCTTCATGGGAGCTCAGAGTGAATACTTTTGCAACTTCACCATGCTATTTTCTTTATTAAACAGACATCTATTGAGTATCTACCATATGCCCAGTACTGCTCCGGGGACTGGGTCAGTGTAACAAGTAAAACAGTAAAGATCGCTGTCCTCGTTGTCTATTTATTCTAGTGGGGGCAGGGATAGGCACTGGCAATTCCAGGAGTGGTAGAAAACGTTAGACTAGCAGAGCTGGGAGGAGGGGAGAGTGCTGACTCATATAAGTACTTCCGGCAGCCTCTCTGAGGGCAAGACTTGAATAGATTCCTGAAGGAGATAAGAAAGGGAACCTTAGAAATATCTAAGGCAATGCTGAACAGGCGGGGATTGGGGGGTGCCATTTGATGGGTCTTGTGTATTTAAAATGAACTCTCATTTATTTAAGATGAGAGCCTACTGTAATGATTACATTTACATATACATATAATGATTATATATACAGACAGACAGACAGACACACACACACACACACACACACACACACACACCATTTGAAAACGTCACAATGAGGGAAAGAAAAAGCCAAGACTTATTTTTAAAGCTATATGTGTATAAAGAAGGCATAAATTAGCAGCATTTTTCTTGTCATAAATACTCTCCTAGCAGAGCCTCATGGGGTTAAAACAATGTATCTCAGACATAATGTACTGTAACTGATTTTTAACAACTGAAAATGTACAGGAAATGGTGTTTTGACTGTCTATCTTTAGGGCTCAGCTGTTGCTGTCACGATTCAGAAGTTTGGATCTCTGCCTCAAGAGACACATTTTCTTAGCTGTAAAGAATCTGCTGGAATCTACAACTGTAATCAGAGGCTGTGATCGAGAATATAAATCGCTTATTACAAAGGGGGGAGGAGCTGTCGCTTTTCTTTTTCTCCTTTGAATGTGCCCTATTCTGGGTTTGTTCACGTTTGATAAAGATGACATTTCTTTGGCAGCATGGTGCGGCAGGCAGTGCCCATGTCTTTTAGTGGATGCCACACAAAGAAACCTTCACGTGTGTTAGGAAATCTGGAAACTGAACCCAGAAATGGTGGTAGGCGGAAACAGGAAGGAAGAAGAGAGACCCTGTGTGTTACTTTGGCAGTTGGCAGAAAGAAGCCTCTTCCACTCCTCTTCTAAAGCCTCACCCACATTCGAGAACTGAGAAATAAATGCAATTAAAGTAGGGTAGGAATATTAATAATTTAGTCCCTTGGCTCTTAAACAAGATAAAAATACTGACTGTAGCTAATGGAGCACACAGAAAGGAATTTCCAAGCCCAGCAAGAGCTTGTAGAGCCAGTGTGTATTTCAGACCGCAGCACTGTCTGTGGTGATCGTAATCAAGACCTGGAATTGTCTAACAGAAGTTCTCAGCATCCACGTCAAGGATATCGTTAGAAGGTAAAGCAGGCTAAAAATAGAATCAAAGTGTACTACTTATTTACCTAATGTTAAGATAGGAGAGAAAGAAATACCAAAGACTAATTTCTAGAATTTTAGTAACACACAAAGGCTAAGTAAGTTCTAATTTTGAACAGCCAATGGAGGCAGGTCGAGGCAAGTTCCTCCTATAGCTAAGTTCCTCCCATAGCTTTCGTCCATGCTGACTTGAGGCTGATGCAAGAACCCAAACAAAATTGTCTTTTTAAAATAACTCATGAGAATATCAGTTTACTGCACGGTTGGAAGTATGCTTTGCAACACGAGGGATTTAATGTAGGGCCTTGCTCTTCCCGGGCGGGTGCTTCACTAATGAGCCCTAGCTTCAGCCATGGAAAGTAATTTTTGTCACATTCGTATTGCTTTGTGTTGCCCTGAAATATGGCATTTATGGATGTATTTAGGACTCTAATTTCAGATTATGAGATTATTACAATGAATGACTTTTATGCTGTAAGTTAGATTTTTATGTAGGGCATATCTATATTTCTTTTTCATTTTTCCTTTGTAAGGAAATAATAGTAGATTAAAGACTAAGGTTTCAAGTGCTCTGGCTTGGTTCTAAGTTTTACCAATGGAGTTCCCTTGGGTAATCCATTCATCCTTTCAGTAATCTGGCTTCTCAATGTATAAGACACATTATATGCTTCAGAGTTATGAAGGTAGGTATGATAATACAAATGAAGGCACCTAGGGCATAGCAAACATTTGATCACAGGTTGGTTTCTTCACCTACCTCTCTTTTGGCTCCTACCTCTCCCGTCTCACACTTTGGAAAGTGCCTAGATGTGTCCTTCCCCCTGTGAACTTCACAAAGAGCCAATCTTGATGACTGGTTTTTAGGCAGCTAGCCTCTGGAACTATAGGACAATGAAGCTCTCTTCTTTACAATGCTCAGCCTATGGTTGTACCAGGAAGCAGTGGGGTGTTGCTGTAACAAGTATCATAGATTGAGAACGTAGGTTTGAAGCAAATTTGACTTGATTTGAAGTGCTTGGTACACAAAGGTCAGATTGCCACGAAGAGACTGTGGGAGAAATGCCAACAACACTTGTGACGAGTTTGCAGATGGGATCAGAAATGCGTTACTGGAAACCAGAGAAAAGATAATCCTGATTAAAAAGTGGTGGAGAACTTGGCATAATCACATTCCACATTTTCTTCCTGGGAAATATACTTTGTGATTGAGGAACTTGCATTTAGATGAAATTTCTAAACAAAACGTTAGAGGCATATCCAAGTGTCTCCGTGCTGTTTATAGTGCAATGGGAAAGGAGAAAGAGAAAACAGAGGAAATTGCTGAATAAAAAAAGATGCAGAACATGAAAAATTAGAACTTCTCAGCCTATCTGTATTGTTTTTACAACAACAAGAACACAGTAAGTCATGTTCTGTAAGAGACATGAGACATGATGGGAACACTATCTGTATCCTGGATCTGCTCTAGTACCAGGAAAAGCCAGGCGTCGAGATGCAGGTATACAAAACTGACCTGTGGGGTACCCTCTGCCTGATGGCTTGACCGATGCAAACGGCAAAGCAGCCAAGACTTTGGTCAGTGACATATCAACAACAGAAACTCCCCCAGCCTGCACTGAGGGAAAGGACAGTAGACAATACTTCGGGTATTCTCTGGGCAGGCGAGAGGAGAATAGAAACATCTGGTGGCAGATATGCGTGATCTTCTAGAAAAGGGAAGAGTGATCTATAAGGTGATTTTTAAATCACTGAGGTTGCCACTTTTCCACACTTTCCAGAGGGCGCAAGACTGGGAAAATGAAGCCATTTCTTTGGTATCAGGCCTGTGACTGCCTCGAGCCTAGGTGCCCAGCACTCTCACTGTAGTATATGATCAGAGAGCTACACACTGAGTTAAAAATTAGCAAAAAGAATAGAGAAGAGTCATCTTAAAACCTGGTGGGATTTGCACTCATTTGCAGTCTATGAGCCCCACCCCCCCTTATTTTTCTCTTCCAGGATCTCACTTTGGAAAAGAATTATCGTTTTTATGACTGTCTCATCATTATATTCAGGAAAGAGATAACTGCTTTTATAATTCATAGATGGAGAGCAACCTTCTTCCAAGTTCTCCGCATAACTTATTTGGTTCATTTAAATGGGATGTGGCTTGGGACTTAAGCTGACGCCGGGAGAGTGAGATGTGAAAATGTTGGCATGGGATGGTGTGCTTCGTAGTTTGCCAATGAGAGAGATATAAATTGGGGAGATCAAAGAACAGATTGTTCCTTCTTGAAGCACTTAGTCTGTCAAAATGTGGATCTTAAGTATTCCCCAAATTCCATATGGTACAAGTTGGTTCCTAGCATGCTGCTGCTGGAAGGTTGAGTAAGCGTTTGCAGAGAACTTAGCGAGAGGTTCCCAGATCAGTGGGGGTGTGTCCTCTGGGAGAACTGGGGGACCCATCGTGCTTCATCTGACTTTTACTGTCTAATCACAAGGTTAATGATTTTTCCCCCTATGCATTCGTGCTATGACACATCCCTGCTAGTTTGGAACAATGGGTCTAATCAAAGCGGAACCAGTCTCTCTAAAACTATCAGCCCAGGTCACTTTTTTATGCCATTTAATTACCTGAACTTTAGTGTTAATATGACAAAAATAAGATCATCTCCTAACCCCCAAGGTGGCCTACTTTTGAGAAAAGATCTTCACAGAGATTATAAAATTGAAATGAAGTCATAATGGTTGGTCCATCTAGTGTGACTGATGTTCTTATAGCAAGAGATCATTTGGCAGTAGACATGCCTAGAAGAAAGACAACAGGAAGAGACAGATGGAGAATCTGTAAACCAAAGAGCCTCAACCACATCATTTCTTCATAAGTCTACAGAAGGAACCAACCCTTTAACACTTGTGTTTGGACTTCTGACCTCCACAACTGTAAAAAAATAAACTTCTCTTGATTACGCTTATGTTAAAGACTACATGAGGCCATGAATTTGAAGGAGGGTGGAAAGGGGCATATGTGAGTGCTTTGAAGGAGGAAAGGGTGAGGAGAAATGTTGTAATTAAATTATAATCCCAAAAATAAAATTAAAAGACCACGTGACCTAGCATCAGAGACGGGGACTTTTGCTTGTGAAAGTGGTACAGGCTTCCTTTTTTATTTCTCTATGGTTGCCCTAGCAGACAATTAGGTAATGCTTGCCCATTGTTGGCAGATAGCCTATTGGGGTATGTATGTGTGTTTATCATTTAAAAAATTATTATTATTATTGTGTTCATGCAAGTAAGTATGCCTACCCCTCTTGGGGTATGTATAAGTGTTTATCATTTAAAAATTATACTTATTATTATTGTGTTCAGGCAAGTGTCTGAGGACAACTTTCAGGAGCTGGTCCTGTCCTTTTGCCTTGTTGAAGCAAGATCTCCCTTGTTTTCTTGCAGTTTTCTCCACTGGAGTGACACTGAGTGTGTCAACTACACTCCAGGGCAGAATGTGACAAAATGAACTACATGGATTTGTTGGTTTGTTTTTGTTGTTGTTCTGGGGTGGGGTTTTTTGGTATTTATTTTTGTTTTATTGGTTTTTGTTTGTTTGTTTATTTTGAAGGTTTTTGTTTTTTTCTGATCTTTTTTCAAGAACATTAAGTGAAATTAAGTTGTTAGGGAAGTTGGGAAGACTTTGGGATTTGAGAGAAGGGAAAGAATATGTTCAGAATATATTGTCTAAAAAATTTAAAATAATAATTTAAAAAAGCAAGAAAAAACCCTTTTTTGTTTCTGGACATAATATATGTGGAAACTAAATGACAGCTCTGAAGAGACAGCTAGGGACAGATTACAGAGGATGAACCATTGCTATAGAAAGTTTCAAGCTAATTTGAAAATGACAAAAGGTCTTGAGTACTTAACAAAAGAGGTCATACAGACAACAAGCACAAGAGATGGGTGTAAGGAGCAGCTAGTAGAGCTATGTAAACTCAGTTCAGCATCTAGAATACTGCATACCTGTTAGAGTCACTGAATCAAATGTACACTCACAGGAAGTACTGGTGAGCTTTGGAGCAACTGGAACGCTCATACATTACCCAAGGAAATGAAAAACAACAGACTCAGTCTGGAAAACAGGTAGATATTGTGTAATATCAACTTATACTTGCCATCTGACTAAAGAATCCCACTTTGTGTGTGCTGTGTGTGCCCCCCACAGTGTCAAATGCGAATGCTCATACAGAAGCTGTACATACAGCTTTGTGGAAACCCTACTCATAATTGCCTTTAACAACAAAAAAAGAGCTCAAATACCTTTTGTAGACAATGAATAACAAATTATGGTGCATCGAGACAATAGGATCCTATTAGGAGGTAAAAATGAATGAACTATTCATAAATCTTGGCTCCATTTTGTGGACACTATGCCAAACATGGGAAGCTGGTCTCAAGGGGTGAATCTGATTCCGGTTGTATAGCATTGCTGAAGAGAAAGAGCCTTAATGGTGGCGAACAGGTCAGAGGTGTCAGGGATTGGAGATGTGAGGGAAATGTGAATGGAAGCCATATGAAGCAGTTGGTGAGAACTATTCTAGGTCCTGGCTGTAGCAACCACACGAATGCAGAACCTCTTGGAATCTTTGCCATAAGGCTCAGTGTGCTCATGTGTACAAGGTGAAAAGGAATTAATTTTTACAAATGCTAATGAACTTTTATGATAGGAAATTAAATTTGAATAAACTCTAAGATGGCATAGTCCTGGTGGCCAAGCTTCCATTTTCTTCATCATCAAAGAGCAAACCTCATTGAATTTGCAGATTCTAAGGAATGTTCAGCATGAGCAAATTCAAAGTGATCAGTCTGTAGTGATTAAGCTTATCTTGAAATCAAGTGAGGCAGTTTCAGCACCACTCCCTCCCTATTGTTTACTTTTTTATGTTTGTTTGCGGTCCTGGGGATTTAATTCAGGATGTTGTGTATTCCAGGCAAGGCTTCTATGACCGAGCTAAAGCCCCAACCCCATAATTCCCCATTTGGTAAGCATTTTCTTGAAACGTGTCCTCGTACCCTTTCAAAGTCCACTACACTTCGATTAGAAAATGTTGTCTTGAGAAATAGCTCGAAAATGTGAACAAGTCTGGCCTGGCCCCTGTACTGCCATCCTTTTCCTGAGAGAAGTGCAGCGGCTTTGATTCTGCTGCATTTTCGTGTGTGCCTTGCTCTTATTTCGATCTCTAGGCTATCACAGTGAGATGGGCTTTTAGAGGCAATTATTATACTTAGGCTCTTCAGCTATGTATACGCCGAGCCCCTAGCACTTCTTACCTAGTCACGGCTACGGCGGACAGGACAGAGCATAAGCGAAAGTTAAAAGCTAATGTTAGAGGGAAAGACCCTCCCAAACATGCCTTCGGGTCTCTCACACTGATGTGAGACCCCTCTCATGGGCCGTTTGCTGGAGGGACGGAATGATCCTAGGAGCTGTCTCTCTGAAGAGCTCTGTAATAATCGCCCCAGGGACACACTCTTTCCTTGCATTTTGGATATCTGACTCATGCTTGCTAACGTTACTTGATGGTACAGTGACCTAGGAAACAGAGAGAAACAGCGTTTTTCTGCTATGTTATCTACCACCAGAGAAAACACTTAGTGCAAGATGCACTCAATTAGGCTGGAGAGATGGCTCAGAGGTTAAGAGCATTGCCTGCTCTTCCAAAGGTCCTGAGTTCAATTCCCGGCAACCACATGGTGGCTCACAGCCATCTATATTGAGATCTGGTGCCCTCTTCTGGCCTGCAGGCATACACACAGACAGAATATTGTATACATAATAAATAAATAAATAAATATATATTTTTAAAAAAGATGCACTCAATTGCGCCGTCAGCCCAGAAAATGCAGTGCAGAGGGCATTTGGCAAGTCTGTACCTCCAGGTACCACCCAACTGGCAGAGGATACAACACATTGGGATTCTTCCTGTACGCTTCCTGAAGTGAGGATGTGAAAATAATAATAATAATAATAAAAGAAATTATAGTAACTGAATAAGAAGGACTATAGATGCCAAAATACAAAAGGAAACTTAGGCAACAGAAAATAAGACACCTGGGTAATAATATAACTCCCTCGGATTGCTTATAAAGTCTGATCCTATCTTTACTATGTTAATAACTATTCAAGCCTCAGTAACGAAAACAGCAACTAAAGGAATTCTCCTAGGACTAACTTGTTGCTGTCAAAATCATATTCTATGCAATCCATTAATTGTCCAACTGCTGTCTAAGAAGATGAAGCCAGGCCAACAGGATGCCATCTGGCTCGGCTTGGAAGAAGACTGTATCTTTGAGACAAATACCACATGAGCAAGAATGCAAGAGCTGCTCGCCCACAGATTGAAGTAAAGTGGACTCCCATGTGAAGACTGTAAATTTTATGTCATATTTAAGAATCTGGGAGAACGAAAGAGACAAAATTTGTGGTGTGGTCCCTGCTAGCTTACCCACAATCCAGTAGCTAGTCCTCCACCCATGGGTGTGTGTGTGAGCAACAGAAATTGGACTTGGTGGGTTATAAAACGGAAGTGATGGGACAAGAAACTGGGAGGTGGGTTTGGGGGAACAGGTGGAGGGGTGAGGAATAAATATGATCAAAATTCATCGTAGGCAATTCTCAGTGAGTTAATAAAAATTTCAAACATTTAAACAAAAATAATCATTAAAATGGTAAAGACTAGCAGTCGTAAATTTAGGGGGTAGTTGATCCCATTTTCGGTTGACTGCTCTCTTCCCCCATTTTCTTCTGCACTGGAAAGACAGAAAATTTCCTCACCCAGTTAGTACTTACGAAATTCTTAACATGCGGTAGGCATTCTTCCCAGACAGGGATCATAGGGATGAAAACAATAAAGTCATTTGCTTCATAAAACTTAAATTCTAGGAAGATTAGCAAGCAAATGGTGTGTGCTATATTACGTCCTGACAGACAGAGGAAAGTGAGGCAGGGCATTGTAGTGTCAGACAGGGTGATGGGGAAAGCCTTCAGACACATGCTATCTGGACAGATGCCAGCAGCCAAGGCAGTAAGCCATGCGGATGTGATGGGAAAAGGGAAGCCTGCATGTCATGTTCAATGAACAAGGAGACCACGTATCTGGAGCAGAGGGGGCTGGAGGCAGAATCCAGAGCTGAGGCCAGAGAGGAACTGCCAGTGACAGGGCCGAGATGCACATGGCACCTACAGGCTGCTGTGGTTTTCTTCTGGGTTCTGAGAAGCTACTGGAGGACCCTGAAGAGGCAGTTTTTCCTAACAATATATCTCTAAGAATCATAAGATTGCCCAAGAATCTGTGCTGTGACCTCCCATTTTTGTTCCTCGGGATGCAGGTTGCACAGGTGAAAACTGATCTTTCTGAACACCGCTTTACTAATTAATGTGTAATTAGTAATTAAATGTGAGCCTACAGATAAAAACAAATCCTTAAGGTCGTCTTATGAAAATAACATGCTACGGTCACTTCAGACTCAAGACATTTAGTACTTGAAAAAGTAAACTTCCTGTAATATGACCAGACCCATCCTGGGAAGAAGCAATCCATATTTTATTGTATTCTTGTCCACCACTTCACTAGTGCTGATGCCGTATAATCATCTATGCTATAGAGTGTGAAGACCTGTGTTTACCTACAGGACCAGTTCCTTAATTGTGCCATTTTGTGTCTTGATGCTCTCATTTGAAAACGGACAATGAATATATATTGTGCACCATCTATGGAACATTCTAGAATTGGGGGATCATAAGCCACACTACCATATTTGGAACTCAGTACATTATAATTATATCCTGTTTGGGTGCTGGGTACCAACTCAGGGCCATGAGCATGCAAAGCTAAGTCTTTAACCTGTTGGGAACACTTCCAGTGCCTGCAAGCCTTTTCCTTTCCCCGACTTACATTATTTCAGGTGGAAATGTTTATAATATAGCACAAATAAACTGAGCTCTAGAGATAATGGATGCCAGTGGCTTTGATGTCATCTGTTTATCATGAAAGGGAGGTACAAAACTGTTCGTCTGGTGGAACATACCAGCACTTGAATGGAACGGGAAGCTTCCTGCAATGCCATTTCAATGGCAGTTTCTTTATAGGTATCAGTTAATTGTACTTTACCAAGATGAATAGGAGCTATTTTGGTATTCTGTTGTGCATTATGTTTCTTTCAGTCATGCTAGAATGATTCTCCAGCTCCATTTCTTCGCATTGAAATTGTAATTTGTACTGATCCTGCTGCAGAAAAGCACACTGACAGTATTGGTCAGAAGAGGCTGTGGTCCTTTGTTGGCATTATTCCTTCCCGTTACCTTGCCTTGGACTGAAGAAAAGGAATTGATGTGTCTTTAGCTGAACGGAGTCTAGTGGCAGTTCTCAGATGGTGTATTGTTTTGACAAGAAGGAACTAGATAGAGAAATAGATAAAGGCTTAATTAAGAAATGAACTCTTATTATTGTTTGTTTTAACTACACTTTTTAAGAAGAAAATTGTTGAATATGTTCTTTTATATCAGACCTTCAGTTTGTATGCAGAGCAAATTACAGCAGTGTTATTTTGAATTCAGTGTTGTGCTAAGATACAGAAAGTTCACCTTTGTGTCTTTAAAAACTGCTTAGTTTTACAAAGGCCGGCTGGAAATGATACTCAAAGAAATTTTACTCAATGGCTACTCTTGAAGTTCAAATTTTATATTGATCGCAGCATAAAAGACGATACTATATAAAAATATGATCATAAAAGGTGGTGAGTTTTTTAAAAACACTTTAATCTGTGTTATACTTATGTTATAAATATCATTTTGTTGGTAGCGATTATTTGGTCCTTCTTTATGGCTTTAAAAAAACTAAAATGTTGTTAATATATCCCAGATATTTGTAAGAGGTAATTGTTCATCTGTTAGTGACTAATTAATTTTATTCCTTACTCTATTACTCTGACAGGATGCTGATGCCAGAGATTTATTTAACTAACACTGAAACATACTATAGATGGAGTTTTCAGGAATTCACAAGAATACAGACTTACAAACTAATGATTCCTTGTTTCTCCTTTTGAGGTACCAAGGGCTAAGAATTGCATGTGGACAGGAAGGTTTCCAATTTATTTCTTTAGATGCTTCTCAAGTACAGAATGCTGTTATATGAATCTTCAATCTCCCATGAAATGTGTGGTGTTTAGCTTGTCATAGTCCTAAAGAACTGAAGTTCAAGGAAAGAAAGTTAGGCCACTGGGGATATGGCCTTGGGACTCCAGCCCTTCCTTTTTCTCCATTTATCTACAAACACTACCAAAACCATAAGTCCCACTAAGGAACTCAGTCTGGTTATCTTTTAAATGTTTTAGGTATCCCTCTTGGTAATCCTGGTTTCCTTCTTGGTAGATGGGGTTAGTGGGTTTGGCTGTCTTTGAGCCTGTTGACAGAGTGAAATCACGGGTGTGGAACACCATCGAATGGCAACACGATCAGCATTTTCTTATCAAAACCTCAATTTATACTTATCCATATACAACTATGAGATTTGCCATTATCTTTTCTGAGAAGAAATTTTTAAAATGTGTATTTATTTTTTGGCTTTGAAGAATAAATACGAGCCAGGTAGTGGTGGGGCACACCTTTAATCCCAGTATTCATGAGGCAGAGCCATGTGGATCTCTGTGAGTTTGAGACCAGCCTGGTCTACAGAGTGAGTTCCAGGACAGTCAAGGCTACACAGAGAAACCCTGTCTTGAAAAACAAGACAAAACAAGAACCATAAATATGAGAAATAGCTTTAATGATATGATACATAGGAGAAGCAACTTTAATGGGCTCAACTTGCTATTTAATTTCTTTTGCTAATAGGTCACTGTGAATCATGGTAGAATCATATAATCTCATTTCCCAGTTTTAAATCATATTATTTTGGGTGAAAGTCTCAGCTTTGTTGCATAACTCAGCAAATAGTAGATAGCATTAACCATATTTTCTCCATATTACCAACAATCTGTCTTCTTAAGACACTCAAAATATCTTCAGATACCCAAAAGCATGCATTCAGACCTACCTAGACAAAAGCATGCTTTAAAATGAACCGAAAGATACTCAGCAGGAGTCAGCAAGCCTGAGTAGGAGATTTGGTGGTGACATCAATCACCAGGATGGACTTGGATCCTTTTCGTCCTCTGGCTCTGTTTCCTTGTTTGAGGAATGCTTGGCTGGGCAAGGAACATCCAGGACAACCTAAAATTCCATGACTGTGCATTTGTTCACAATGCACTTTAGCTGGATGTTTAAATGTTGATGAGTTTTCTGAAATCACCATCCCTGACTCGTCACAAGTGATGGGGGTGCTTAGGAATCACTAGTTTAAGCTCCACTCACTTCCCCAAGCCTTACAGTGGGATCCTTCGTCCCTCCACAGAAGCAATGGTCTGCTTTTGGTTAGCCCTTTAACCTTTAGCACATGTTTAGTGTGTGACATATATGAAGGATTTTAGTGAGCTGGGTGACCTTACCCATTAGCATGTAAAAGGAATGTTTTTCACTGAAGTCCTGCTCTATGCCTTCACTTTCTGTCATTCTTATTGATTAGCCCTAGACTGCTTTGTCACATTTGTTTGAGATCAACCTGGCTCCAGTGACCATCACTGTCAATACAGATCGCACAACACTCAGAGACATATATACAATGATTCTCTTTATACGTCAACGAGCCTTTGAATGTGTGGAGCTGTGCTCCCAGCCCCCCCAAAAATAATAAATAAAAATGCCAGTTTGAAAGGATTCATTCTCAACATGCCCCAACTACATTCCGAGTTGTGCTCCTCACAAAAAAAATGTGAAAGCTCACTCTCCGGTGCACACAGCCACCTACATACACACATTGTGCACCTCTCTGCGTGCACGCGCGCGCGCGCACCCACACACACACACACACGTGCACAGTGCCTGACTTGGGAGTCCATTACCTGGGTGCATATTTTACCCAGTTGTTACCTCCATTTCAAACGAGGGGTGCTTTGGCCGCCAGAAGAGGCTTTGCATGCAATATAGAGTGGCTTCTGTGGGCAGATCCCAAACAATGGGCTTCAGCAGAAGAATGAGGGTAATGTTTATTGGAATAAAAATTAGGTTTTAAATTCCTTGGGGGAATGAACCAAAGCCTGTTCAGTGGAGGTTTTTTTTATTATTATTTATTATTTATTTATTTATTTATTTTTTTAGTACTGATGCTGTTTTGGATCTTCTAGAGAAGGAAGGGGGGGGGAACTTAAGCAAATCGGCTCTTTGATTCAAAAATGCAATCTGGAAAACTGTTTGGCCATCCCTGACTCATCACAGTTTTGCCTGTGACGAAGACAGCAGTCACACAATTTTAGTGCGCATCTGAGCAGTGAAGGGCATTTTTAAGGGGGAGAAATGGCTCAGTTGTTTAAAGAATCCCGGGCCAATAGCGTTTGATAGGCGGAGTCACTGCTGTGTGCATTGCCGAGCAAGATAATTCTGAATGAAGACTTTGAACAGCACACGCTGGACGGGGCTCTGGTTCCTCCCTTTGTGCAGACCAAAGTGACTGGGTGGCCAGGCTTTGCTTGCTGTCTGGGTTAATCCAGCTTGTTTGATAAGGTTTTCTTAAAAGAAAAATGTGAAGGACTTATCAAGAGCCCTCATGAATATTTCATGAGTTTGATATATTCAGCTGAATGAGTTCAGTGAGTCTCCGTGTGTAACTTGCAGACAAACCTCATCCACAAGGAGGCTAGTGACAGAGGAAGCACTTTGGCGCATTTTCAGAGGCAAAGGCAGCCTGATAAAGCTCCTTGTGACAGGCTGATTTGCCATTCTCCCAGTATGCTGCTCTGGTTCTGAACGGCTCCAGGATTGGAACCACAGCTTCCCAAATTAGCCCAGGGAAGAGTGTGCTCTGGCCGCACGAGCAGCCCTTTAACCTGCCGCGGTGTCTTTGCTATGCTGGAGGCTGTTGTTTTGCATGGTGAAAGCTAGCACTCGCTCCATACAAGACATGACAGCCAAAAATTCTTCCAAGGAACTTACTGCTTCTGAACCCGAGGTTTGCATAAAGACTTTCAAGGAGCAGATGCACTTGGAACTGGAGCTTCCCAAGCTACCGGGAAACAGACCTACATCTCCCAAAATCTCTCCACGCAGTTCGCCGAGGAATTCGCCGTGCTTTTTCAGAAAGTTGTTGGTGAATAAAAGCATCCGGCAGCGACGTCGCTTCACTGTGGCACATACATGGTAAGAGGGGACTTAAAGGCATCTCCTGGGCTCGGCAGATTCTTGGGTTCTCAGCAGTGACTTAGAAAGGTTGGAAATGGAACGGCTGAGTTTTGTTCTGGATCCAGACCACAAGTATGAGTTGAAGGGAGACAGCAGGTCACCTCAGAGTGCACAAACGTAGAGTGTGCCTAAGTGTCGTTGTGCTACCTGCTGTTGCAGAGAAAATAAGCCTCTGAGTGTAGAGACCCTTTGGAATGACTGCTCATAAAAGTGTATGTCGGCAAATGGGGAAATAAGGGAGTTTTTAAAAGTAAGATTTTTGTTAATTCTGTGTTCTGTGGCATGTTATTTTTAGTAGTATATTTTTGGTACAAGAATAGAGATATTTTTGTCTCAATTCTAATCTATTTCTTAACATATAAAAGCCTAACAGCGTGTTCTTTTGTCATGTCTCTGGGGTATAAGCTTCATATTCACCAACTTTCATCTTTATGCTGCCCAAACAAGGGTAAGGAAACTAAGTTGCCATTTACAAAGCTGCACTGATAATCACTTTTATTTATAATTTCAAATTGTTTGTTACTTAAAATTTTTACACACATACACACACACCTATATATATACACGCACACATGCATATTTAGGCATGTCATATATAAGAATGTAGTATAACTCTCTCTGTGAAAATCGAACCAAGCCCTCCCACCTTGGCATGTGTTTTTACATGGAGTGTAAAAATACTCGGATGGCCTCCTTAAACCAGTACAGGGAGGAGACACAAGGAAAAGCTCCCCAACCTTCAGTCACTTTGACCTGTAAAACCCAGGCCACCTCAGGTTCCTTGGAAGGAATGTGTTCTTTCAAATTAAGGTAGCCTTCCAAATTGGTATTTGTGTTTCAGCTTAATTTTCCTAGGGACCGTGGCAATAAAAGCAGGAAGTGGTTTTTGAAGGTAATCCTCACAGCGATGCTGTGCCTGCATGCGAGGCGTGACAACCAAGGGAGTAAGCTGAGGCTTCTGGACGTTTAGAAATCAGGATTTACTCAGTTGTCTCCTCCTCGCCTAAGAGTGTGCATTCTTGCTCTATGCGCGATGTGTTGATTAATCATAGTTGCCCATAGAGGGATGTGTCTCGCTTTGATGTTCAGCCAACAGACGCTTCACCTAGTTAAATATAATGCAGTTATTCTTACTTCTGCCTGGACTGTGGCATGCTTTCATCGCAGAATTGGTTGGTCATTTTGGTGAATCACCTGCTGTTATTTTATTGCTCCCTGTTACTTGTAGAGCACACGTGACTAAGTTTTCAAAACCTACCAGTGGCAACAGCATTTGTAGAATGACAGTGTTCGTGGTAAAGTATGTGCTGATTTGAAGAAGTCCTCTCTCTTTCGTTCCTTGCTCCTCCTCCAACAATATGTCTTCACATCTAATACTCTGAGTGGTGGAACTAAATACAGGAAGATAAGTATGTGTATAGTTCTCATTAAAGGAACATATGAAGGAAAATACTCAATTAATGAAGAGGTGCATATGTCTTACTAGCTAAGGGAATGTTAAATCATTGTTTTGATATGAAGGACCTTTAATTTTAGGTAGTTAATTTTCAAAGACTGGAAAATATTCTTAAAATTCTGGTAATATTTTTATTAATGTGGCGTTTTGGTGCTTGAGTATAATAATGAGACCTTTCTTCTTCTTAGAATAGATTCTTGATGTGATAGAAACGTAGAGCTATAAATACTGGAGGTTTTTGTCTTTTCAGAAGAATGAAGTTTTAAAATGATTAAGGAGCCAGTTTTACTCATGCATTATACAGAGTTCCTTGCAGCGAGTTGCAAAAAGAACAATTTAATGATATGTGAGGTTACTTATGCTAATAAAATAGATGAGTTAAAACAAAATGTCCCGCAATTGCCAAAAACAAAAACAAGACATTGGCATAATCTAATGCAATACAGGCATAAAGAATTGATTCATCATCAGACCCTGAAATAACCCCTGTCCTCCCAGTTCACTTTCTCCTCTTTTTATGCCTCTTAGTGAAGTTGATTTTCAACTTGTTTTCAGCTCCTGACTAAAATCTGTATTGATGTTTATTTCTTTTGTTGCACCTGTTGTAAGATGCCTATCGTTTTTCAAATTTATTGTCATGGTATAAACAAAAAAATCCCTTCTTGGAAATTAGACATGTCTCTTATATATTTGAATGACCCCCACCCCAGCCTTAAAAGATACAGGCTGTTTCATTTTTCCCAATATATGAAAGAGTTCCACAAAGAGGTACAGGTATGTGCACCTTAGTCTTGCCTCTTTGTCGTGATGAAATGTAACTAGCCCTTTCCCAACCAGCGACTGACATTTTCCAGACCATGCTCTTAAATTAGAAGCTCTAAGATACACACTCAGAAGTCTCTGAGAACACATTACTACCGCACAACAGAAGGTAGGCTTCTTTCAAGAGGACTGGGTTGCTTTGATTCCATCGGCAAATTAAAATAATTTTTCATGATAAAGCTAAACAAGACAGAGGGTGCAGTTCACATCTTAACCCTCTGAAATTTGTCTTTTTATAGTTATTTATAGATTTCCTCTTTTGATGGAATGGACAGGAAGCCCTGGCTTTGGAGACTCGAGTTGTGAGGTTGGGCTAATAACTGATTTACTGCACATCTGTATAATTTTGACTCTGAAATTATTTTCAAAATATCTGAAGAAAAGTAGATATTCAATGTCTTGTCATTGTTAATCATCTTGTTCGTGCAATCCCAAGTCTGGAAGAAATGTGGATAATTATCTTACTGCTTTCTCTTACCCTTGGGCAGAACCACATTGCTCCATCTTTGACATATGGGCGTCTAGCCCACTTTTAAGACTGAAAAGAAAAAAAATTCCAATAATCACACTTAGTATAGCACTTTGCCATCTCACAGTACAGTTACTGGAAAAATACTTCCTCTGACTCAATTGATTTACTTTTCATGCACTGTATATCCTGTTTCCCCCTTACTGGGCATTTAAAAATGTCTAATGCTAATGTGCTGGTTGCTGGTCTTGAATGAATCCTGGCCACCTCCTAAAATGCTACCTTCTAGAATAGCAAATGTACCAGGACTAGTTGTATGCTTTTAGTTATTGGATATTATGGGACAATCTTGTATTCCTCCCCATTTAGTTTCCCCTCACTATTGAAAAACTTTCTTATCATCTTAGTTAAGGTTTCATTTGCTGTGATAAACACCATGACTCAAATCACTATCATGTTCACATAATCCGAAATCTGGGAAGAATTCGAGTAATTATCTTATTATTCAATAATGAGTTTACTTCATATTTCAACTTTTTGGCATGCTTTATTACTGAAGGATATCAAGAAAAGAACCCGGAGGCAGGCGCCGAGGCAGAGGTCATGGAGTAGTGCTGCCTACTGACTTGCTCCCTGCAGCTTTCTCAGCCTGTTTTATAATACAGCCCTGGACCACCTGCCCAGGGGTGATGTCACCCAAAATGGGCAGGACACTCCCACATTAATCACTAACCAAGAACGTGTTCCTTAGGCTTACCCATGGGCCAGTCCGATGGAAACATTTCCTCAATTAAAGTTCTCTCTTCCCAAATGGCTCTAGCTTGTGTCAAGTTGACCAAACATAGCCATAGACTTACTTTAATCAATGTTCATGAAATGCATATTTTGTGAATAATACGTAAATATGAAAATACTCAACGCCAAGGTTTATACTCTAATGGAAAAGCTGGAACAAAAGGAAAGTAAAAGAAAAACAATATAACATATGCCTGGGCTTTCTCTGAACTTCTAACTTGCTTCCTGTAGGATGTAGTTTAGCCTTACTTTCTTAAACGAATCCATGGCATATGTACAGAGTATTTTATGTAACTTGGTTATTTACCAGTAATATTGGAATCATTTAGGAGATGTCTAAGTTTAAGCATGTTCATTGATTGGGAGAAATATTCACCAAGTGCCCTAATCTGGGTATAGAAAATACAAACTTAGAAAGATTGCTTACAGTCTTCATGTAGTAGCCGGAAGATAAACATATACGTTAATAAATCATCAGTGGAACATGAGCAATGCCATGGAAGTGTGCTCTTCGCTGTCATGAGAATTGTTGGAAAACATTCTCTGCGTTAGGATTCATGTAGAGAATAGATGCCAATAAAGTGGGGTCTTAAGCATGAGTAGGAGCTCTCCAGGAAAAGAATAAGGAGAAAGAGCCTTTTATCTGGTCAATAAAGCATTAACAAGGAAACAAATAGTGAACACTCGGGGACGTAGTAAAGAAACTGCTGACAGGACCACTCTGTGGTATGATTAAGGTTTTTATTGTACATGGGAGAGATAAAATATCGAGAGACATCTGGAAGAGTCCGGAACACAGAAAAAGAGAAATAGACTGGACATGGCCAGTGCTATCTGTGAGAGAAGGAGGAGGAGGAGAAGGGAGAGAGAGAGAGAGAGAGAGAGAGAGAGAGAGAGAGAGAATGGTATGGATAGCAGCGGCAAACCTTGGTGTTGTAAAGAGAACAAGCAAGGTATATGGGAGGAGGAGGGAAGCCTGGGAAACTGAGGAGGGCCAGGTTACATGCATCAGATAATCCTGGCCAAGACACATGGAAGGATGGTGTGTTTGAGAAACCCCATTAGTTCTTCTAGTTCACCAGGAGGACTTTGTACTGTGCTTTAAGTACAAACTCCATTTTGTTTTTTCAGAAACCGCCTTGGTCTAGAACTTGAACCAAATGCTGATGGAAGCTCATGCCTCTAAGCTTGAGTCCGTTTCTTTAATCAAAGAAAGCATTTTGTGAGTCACTCTATAAATGGAGTCCTCCTGGTCTTTCACTGTCCCCAAGATGTCAATATATTAGACTTTTAACGTGCTCATTGTAAAAGGAGCTTGAGAAGAAGCTACTAGAAGCATACTAGAAGCATGAAGTACCGATGCTAGCAGGGGCTTTGGGGAATTTGGCTGCTATTGCCTGACTGTTGAAGCCTAAGCCTCCTCTGTGGAATCCCATTTGCTTTCTTCTTTCATTAATCTCTCCTGGATTATCTCTCAACTTTTCACACTAGGTTTTGTGGTGTTTCCTTCTGTGAGTCCACAGTCAGGCTACAACAGCATTACGCTAGGAAATTTACCTGGTTCTTAAGGGAAACCTGAAAAGACTAAACATGGCTTATGAGGTCTGCACTGCCTGGCCTCCATTGACCATGGCCTCATCGCTTCTCCTCTCAACCAGCTGAGCCTTCCTGTCTTGGGACAAGCCAAGTGTGTTCCTGCCTGAGTTTTTGCACTTGGTTTCCTCCCGCCTTGAAGATTAGTGTTGCAGTTGATGACATGGTTCTCTCTTATTTCCCTCCTGGCATCTCCTTAAGCATCAACCCAGAAAGACCTTGACACCCGACCTGCCTTCTAAAACTGAACACTTCCCACCTTCCAGCTCCTCTTGTGTTTTACTTCTCTCTTCGTTCCTTGAGCATATAGTGCAGACTGCTTCTTTGTTACATTGTTATATTTTTCCTTTTATTGGCTGCCACTCCTGCTAAAATGAGCGAGGGCACAGATTCTGCCCTGTTTTCTGTAGTCCAGGAATTTATAAGAAAGACATTTTCTTCTTTCTCTTCTGAGACGGGGTCTCATATAGCCCATCTTGGCCTTGAGCTATAGCTACATAGCTAAAAATGACCTTGAATTTCTTCATTTCTCTTCTCCTCCCCTCTACTTCCAGTTTGTTGCATCATCTAACCCATTGCATGCAGTCTTGGAATCCAACCTAGGCCTTTTTGTGTATTAGACAAACCCTCTACAACCCAAGGAAGGCTAGTTTGCCATGAAAGAATGTGTAAGTATGATCCTTCTTTCCCGTTTTTATTCATAGATCATGTTACCTTTAGCCTGGTATGGGAGGTGGGATGCAAGAGTTTGGCTCATAGTTATCCTGCAAGCATCTTTACTCGGTTCGCCTTTCAATAGCTGTGATCCCTTTCTGCCAACAGCGCAGCTCTGTCTTGGTTCCTGCTTGGTGCTCTAGGATTCCGAGCTGCAGCTTCACTGTGGCGCCTCACTGTGGGGCAAATGGTTTACATGTGAACCATTTCATTAAGCCCCGGGTCCGAGTCACTCTACCTAGCCTGCAGTGCTGTAAAGCCACGCTGCTCTGTGGCACTGACTAATCAATACTTATTTACTTGGCCAGTCTCCATGTACCAGACAGTACAATTTGTGCTGTAGCTTAGGAACGCTAGGGATCTCAATCACAAACTGTCCAGAAGTGGGAACAGAGCCATCTTCTGTGATCTTGCCATCCTTGTGCTTACATCTTCCGTAATGAGAATTTTAATTACCTACATGTTGTTCTTAGGAACATTCAGGCAAGAGCTGCAGCGGTTTGAGCTCTTCATAGGATCTCCCCAAAGAGCTTGGGAGTCAGAGCCCGTGACTTGCAGGATGAAGAATGTGCCAACCTTTGTCCTCTGGAAAATGCCTTAGGAGGAGAGGAACTTTGCATATAACTCTCTGTGTGTTTTCCTGACAGGGGCTTGGGGACCTCCGTCACTTTCGATAATTTGTTTTCCACAGACATACTTGAATTCCACTCTATAAAACTTCCAGGTCAATTGTTCACCTTCCCAGGTAGCCTCTTGAGAAATTGGGTGTCTATCTTCTCTTCGAGGGATGCTAAGAATGCTTTTTAGATCTTGTGAGAAAGGGAACGCCTGTGACTCTGGTCCCCGGGTAGAGCTGAGTTTGACTTCCTCTTCCCAATTCACTCCTTACAGCTCAAACTCACTGCAAACTATAGAGACTGGAAACAAAGGGAGAGATGATGTGACTCTGAGGAGAGTTTCTTGCCCACCATATTTCCTGGAAAGTCAGTATCCCAGCTGTCATTTGGGGATTTCTTGAGATGGCAAATGAGAATGATCCATTTTTCCCCTGGTGCTATTTCTAGCAAACAACATACATAAGCATGGACCGGACAACCCTGGAGAGATTCTCAACCAGATGCCATAGCCTCCAAGTACTTCAACCCTCGCCCCTGACCCGGTTAAAAAATAAGAGTGGAGAGATACAGAAATCTGGGTCACTATGCTTTATAATGGTATAGAAAAACCTAGATAATTTGTAACATCAGGACCATATGCACCTAACACGAGCAACAATGACAGTAGGAACAGTAGAGAGGCTGGAAACATCTTTGGGACGGGGAGAGACCCCCAAGAGGAAAAGTTCAAATTTCAAAAAGTTGAAAGGGTGCGCGATGAGCTCTCTACTGCTCCCTAACACACCGTGTTGTATGCTAGCATTCTGAGAAGTCGTGGACTCCTTTGTGGCTCTGGTTTTGAAAGCTAAGGCAGAGAAACAGCTCCGGTGCAGGGTTACACATATTTGAAGTCGTTTACAACTCTCCCTGGTGATAAAGTTTTGTTTGGAGTGCTTGAAACAGTTTCTAAGAGGATGTTTACTGGATTCGAGGTTCTCCCCTCCCTGCAGAAGGTCAGAGGCTTGTTGCTAAGACTGCAAAGCTTATGGGATTAGAACTGACATTATATGATGTCTCACGCTACGCGTGAGCTTTTTCTCTGGGAATTTTTGATATTACTTCTTACAGAGAATCTTTGCTGCATGCTGCTTCAGCTAAAGTCAAAGCAGCTAGTTTGAGTATCATTATTTGTTCTATAACTTTTGACATATAGCCTTATGCTCAGGAATTTTAAGTGTTAATTTCATTTTAAGAATGTATCTGTCTGTCTAATATAACAGACATCAACTGCATTAAAGCATTGGTATAGAAGTAATTTGTGTACCACATCACATATGTGATATTTCTGCTTAATTTTCTTACTCAATCTCTAAACATACACAAACATGGATGTTATAATCAGACTTGATTGCTTGAAGAGAAAATTTTTTTTCCTTTTCTTTAACTACATTTTTAAAATTAAAATATGATTACATCACTTACACCCTCCTCTGTCCTCCCTCCTGCTCCTCCCATGTCCCCCCCATTCCCTCTCAATTAGATAGTCTCTTTATATGCATCCATATATGAAAACATAGCCTGCGCTGTCTATTTGGTGTGGCTTATGTATACATGATTTCAGGGATGACCACTTTGTAATGGATAGCACATTGGGGCTCATCCATAGGAGAGGCTCATTCTCACTTTCTCAGCAACTATTATCGTCTGTAGTTCTTGGTCTAGGGTGAGGCCCTGGAACATTTCCTCTCTGGCTTTAGGACGTCTATTGATATTATCATTGTTCAGGGTTTGTCTTGTGTAGGCAGCCATATTCTTGAGGTGTTATGGGTGTGGCTTTCCTGTCATGTATCAGGTGGTGCTGGGCTCTGCACAACCCATGATCTCAAAGGCATTTCTGAGTTGGGTGTAGTAGTACATGCCTTTAATCCAAATTTGGGGAGACTGAGGCAGGAGGATTGCCATTAGTTTCAGGCCAGTCTTGGCTACAGAGTCAGATCCTGTTTCAACAAACAAAAGCAAACACATAAGCAAATAGCAAATAGAATGTGCCCGTTTGAGAGGTAAAATATACAGGAGAATTACGAATAAATATATCATAATAACCATACCCTGGTCATTCAATATACTGGAAAATAAAATAGCGTTCATTTATCATCATATAATTGTAAAATCTTAATGAACCAAACTAAATTACGTGAAAATGAACTAATTTGAAGACCTAGAGTGGATTGCTTCTATCCCTGGCAGGAATCTTCGTTGCTTTGATTTGTCCCATCAATGTATTTTCTAAAGCCCTTTGTTTCACTGTGAGGCAGGGAGAGGACCACTCTGAAGTCATCTCATCCACGTGCTCCAGTAAGCTTGAGGGCAAAAACGGGAAAGCAAGACATAGGAAGATGCTTTCTCTATTTCAGGATCCTGCCTCTAAGAAGCCAATATAGGACTCTGAACAAATGCCCGGGAAGAGTTCCAGTGTCATCAAAAACTCATTTATTTCAAAATGTTTCCTGGTCACCCTTTCTATTTCCTCTCCAAAATTAATGCGCGTAGATGGTTTGTCATAACACAGAGCATTCGAGAGTGCTCCTGCGGCCTATTTGTGCCGCAATCACCTCAGCACTTTACCCAGGAATCCTCCATCTCATCACCAGATCTATTTTTGCCTCCTGAAGAGAGGTCAGAGAGGAGAGAAAAATAATCCATGAGCCCCAACGTTTGCTTGCAACTGTCCAAGACACCCCACTGGGATTTTGCCCTGGAAACCCATAGATGCAGTTTTACCTATGTGGATAAGTTTGGCCTTTGCGATGCCCACAGCCTACAGATCCTGGGGCAGGCTCATCTAGAGAGCACAGTTGTTCTTCTGACACGCTCCTGGTTATGGGAATTACAGGGAGGCCAGCTGGTGAGCTTCAAAGGGTATTACATGCCCTCTTCAAGCCCGTCTTTCACCAAACCCTGGGCTTGGGCCCTCCCATTCCACTGAGCTTTTTTTCTCTTTCCACACCTGCAAAACTGAAAAACTGCCCTTGGCACCTCATTAGGACTCTCCGAGAATTGAATGAAGCGAAGTGGGTAAAATAAGAGCCTCGTGCTAAAGACAGGTAGCACGCAGGCATCAGTTCACCCAGGTATCTAGAGCCCGTGTGGTTTTGGGTTGAGGTTTATGTACCGTTTACCATAATATAAGTTATTCGAGTACTCTATGCAGTAGTTTCATTAAGTGAGCTTTTATTGCCAACTTAAACCCACTTTCCCTATCACCTAGATATTACTTATTTTATTACTTATTTTATTGGAAGAGCCCATATTAAGTATCTTTACCCCAATAAAATGGTTTTTTTTTAAAACATAAAATGCCACTATGTATTCTAAGGTATGATCACTCTCACTGTTCACACAATATTAAAGTTCCAGTTGTCCTTTTTCTGGGTCTGGTACTTTCCTCCACTGGTGAGCATAGACAGCTGGAAAGCACTGTTGCTTTAGACTCATGGCAGAAAGGCCTTCTAAGTTTTGAAAAAGAATCTTTTCAAAGTACAACTCTGAGATTGTTTTACTAGTCTGTAGCATCTGACCTCCTGGTGACCTGTTTATACGAGACCATTTACCCCACGAGGCGGTGGGAAAGAGCCTGACCGTGAGTCAGAGCTCTAGCCGCGCATGCTGGCGCCGCCACTCTCAAACTGCGTTCTACTTATTTATGTCTTGAGCGGAGAGAAGTTGGTGAGCTAACCTCTATAAGCCACAACTTCCCAATCAACAAATTGCAGTTGCGATGCAGTTCCTATTTCCATCTTTTAATGAGTTATTTACAATATTAACGAGCATCCTTAAGTAGGAGAAGAAACGTACGTTTACTGGACAGAAGATAATGATGAACTCACCCTAAGGCTTTCTGCATGCTTCACTTCAGCATTGCAGGTTTATGGGGGTGGTATGTACAGAACATTCAGCTAACAAACGCTAGAGCCTTAGACGCCGCTCCAGACCTCTCTTTAGAAAGACACAGCCAATCAAAATGTAGAGTTTCCGGAGCCCGGTCCCAACAGATATTGCTGTGGTATGGACCCACTTAGGTGAGAGACGGCGTGGATACAGGGACTGGAGTAAATGATATATTGGGATGCCATCTACCTCATGGGTCTTTATATCACGATCATGCTTCCTGCAGAAAGATGATAACAAGCTCATGTGACTAATAGGCACCGTAGCACAAGTTGTATTTAACCTTTATCCGGATGACTTTACAACATTTAAATCAAATTGCTCTTTATGTCCTGGTCATTTCCAAGAATACTTAAGGAAGCAGAAATAAAGGTTACTAAGTTTTTTTTCTCTCTCTCTCAACAAAGACTTCCTTCTCTCATTATCTTTGATCAGGTGGGCTCTGCCTCTTACTGATTTAAAGGCAAGGAAAGGTTAGAACAAAGGGTCCATTGAAGGCACTAGCGTGTCATTGGAAAGGGGCTACTCAGATACACTGAAATCTGAGTGAGAATGAAAAATAAAACAGAATGAAAGAAAACACCTCGGGGGGCTTCTCAGAATCTTGCCAAGCTTCTGATTTCATATAAATTAATAAAAGTATGCTCTTTAGGAGTCTATCTGGAAATTATGGATTAAATTAAGCAGCTGTTCCATATACATAAAGTTGTGCAGATCTTAAAACTTTGAAGGTATTGCCTTCATAAATATGATGCTTGCATGGGATTTAAAGGCTTTGAGAAACTTTATATTTCATTTTAAAGTATTATTCCTTTTATTTTTGAGATTATAATATGATCACATCATTTCCCCCTTTTCTTTCCTCCCTTAAAGCCCTCCCATAGACCTCTCCTTGCTCTCTTTCAAATTCATGGCCTCTCTGTGTGCACAAAACAAAACCAAAAAAACAACCAGCTCAGCTTGGGTAATGCTGCCTGTGTGTAAGTTTCAGGGCTGACCACTTGGTCTTTGATAACCAATCCGGGTGCTCTTTCCCTAGAGACTGTGTCTCCCAGTCTCAGCTCTGTTTCCCTGCCTGTGGTTCTTATGTGGAGCTGAGGCCTCATCCATGTAGGCATCATGTCTATTGTCCTTGTTGAGCTCATATTTAGACTCATGGTGGTGAGACTTTCTGGATATTGCTTCTGAATAGTTCTAGATGATACAGTCTCACAGCAACCTCCCTGATCCTCTGGCTGCTACAGTCTATCTGCTCACTCTTCTGGCCTGATCCCTGAGCCATGGGTGCAGGAGTTGGTTTGCAGAAACCACAGCCAATCAAAATGTAGAGTTTGTGGAGTCCGCGCCCAACGGATAGATCTAAAAGGCTTTTAGTTTTTAAGGTGGCTAAATCCCAAATGTCCAGTTGGCACGTGTGTACATTTGGTGCTGGGTGCAATTTCACCAGTTGTGGTCGGGTTTATAACTGCTCTGCCACCTTTACCTTAGGTAGGGAGAAATGACTATTAATGATTAGTGTCTGCACAGTGGTCTAGGTTTTTGTAAACTATGGCAGGCATTCAGGAAAATCTAAGAGCCTTCCAAAAAGTTTTATGCTCATTGTATTTTTGAAAAATGCCTCAGCTTTAAGATATATTACCTAAAATGTATTAGTCAATTGTACATTTTATGTCAGCTAAAATTATTTCTTTATCTTACATGTGTGTGCATGTGTGCGTGTATAAGTGTATGTATGTGCACTACCTGTGTGCAGATGCCTACAGAGACCAAAAGAGGGCATTGGATCTCCTAGAACTAGCATTACAGGCAGCTGTGAGAAGCCCAAAGTGGGTAAAGGTGATAGGAATCAAACTGTGGTCCTCTGCAGTAAGTGCCTTCAACTGCTGAGGTATCTCTCTAGCCCACATTTTATGCAAGGTTTGAAAATGCTTTTGTCAAGTATCAAGTGCTTTGGTAGTCCCTCTCTCTCCCTTTCTCCCTCTCTCTCATTTTGTGCATATAAATTATTTTCTTGTCTGTATATCCGTATACCATGTGTGTGACTGATTGCCGTGGAGGTGAGAAGAGACCATCAGACCCCTTGAAACTGGAGTAGCAGATGGTTCTGAGCTGCCAAGCGGGTGCTGGGAATTGAACCCAGGTCCTTTGCGAACACAACTAGTGCTCTTAACCACGGAGACATCTCCCCAGCCCTGTTTCCCAACTGTTGTGGGATTGCTGAATTTGTGCATGTCTGACATTTTTAGAGAGCGTTTTCACTTTCATTTCTTTCTTCTAAGTTTGAATCTGCCGCTGTTGGGGTAACTATTTTCTCGGGTAATTAATCACTCTGGAATCTGGAGCCCTAGCCGCAGGCCAGGTAGTCTGCTACTGTGAATAGCCGGGGAATCTTTCCCCAGGCAGAGAACAAAAATAACAGCATGGAAACCATTCCACATTCAAAGGGGGGCAAGAGTAGAATTATATCACATGCTTTTCTTTCTATCATTTCACTGTGGTCTCCGTTTACAGACAGGGGAATGAGGATACCGAGAAACAACAGTTAGTCCATGTGTTGCGATCCAGAGTTACACACTTCTGGCAAGGACTACAGCCTGCTTCCCTTCTGCTGTAACTAACTCCAGCTCCCGCTGGGAAACATCCCGCGTCATCACCTGTCTCCTTAGGAGCCTCGTTACAGCGAGGGCCTAGCAAATTTGTTTTGATTTAAGCATAATTAATTCGTGGGGGCACGGAAAATGGGTCTATCATAAACATTAAAGGGGAGAGGTTATACTTATAGAATCTGACAGGTTTGAACGTGGAGGCAAAGGGGAATGTGTTGGAAGATGAAAGGGCATTTTCTAGCCTTTTCCCTCCATAGAGGGGAATGGAAAATACATGGCTGCCGTAGGCATGGCGTTGTGTGGGCAAACACTTCATTCATTCACTGTTTATTCGCCGAGCCAACCACCCACTTGCTTGGTGCCCTTGTTTCCTGGTTTTGCTCCTGTGTCTGAGTTTAGGCTCCCAGGTCTGGAGAGGTCTCATCCCCCACTACACTCTGCATCTCATCCCCTAACCACACACTCTTGTTTTGTTTCCCCGTGTTGGGAAGTAGCTGCTATCTGCTCACTGTAACAGCCTACTGGTCCCTTGCTAGTCCTTCAGACTCCCTAGTGATTAACTGCTCAAGAACATAAGTCACCTAACAAGGTTAACCTGTGTCCCCGATGATCCCGCATCTCCAGCGTCCCATCCTGCTACTGAGCTCTCAGTCCACAGATCTGCTACCCCTGGGTTTTTTAAAGTACTTTCTGCGGCTCCATACACCCCGTCTTTCCTTACCTCAGGATTTCCCACCCTGCTCTTCTACTCCCCTCCCCTGCAGTCAGTACTTTGGAAATTTCTCCACAGGCTTTTCCCTCCTGTGGCTAGGCAAGTGTGGGCTTTGGGTCTCGGTTCACCAGGTGCCTTGGCTAACTCTCCCATTCTGCTGAGCCCCACCGACAGCTGAGATTCAGGGATCACGCACGCCCTTTGCTGATTGCTGCGCTTGCTTGTTTTCCAGGACATTAATGTCTACACAAAACAGACGGGCTGCAACTTCCACTTTTCCATCGGACTTGCCCTCATCTCAGAGCTCTAAATGCTGGAACACCCTGAAGAATGTAGATCATACTTTGTTTCTTGTTTTCTACACTCCTCAGACCATGACTTAGATTCGTGACCTAAACAGCTTTTGTATACTGATGATTCCCCAATGTCCTGTCCCTTGCCAGATCGGTCCTCTGAATCTAGTACTGCAGATAGCTACACAGAGAAAGCTCAGTACTTCTAAACCCATGGCATGGGTTTTGCCCCTCTCTTCTTAACTCTGTTGCAATTTGGTCCCAAGGTCCCTATTTCAATGAGATGCAATTCTATTTTTTTTTCTAATTGTAAGGCTAGGAATCCCGAAACCTTGCACAATTCTGTGTTCTATGTTATTTCACACTGTGTATAAATCAATGAATCATATTAATGCTACCTTTTCCATTTAGATTATGGTCATTTCTTTTTAAAAATGTTTTTCAATATTTTTAAATTTTATTATGTATGTGTGTGTGTGTGTGGATTTTTTTCCTGTATATATGTTTGTGCGTGGTGTGAGTGTAGTGCCTGTGTTGGCCAGAAGGGGACATTGTCTGTGAGCTTCTTTTAGTTGACAGGCATCAAACCCAGGTCCTCCTAACCACTGAGTGATCTCCAGCCCCTGATCACTTATCTCCAACTTCTGCTTTGTCCCAGTGTTATCAATCTCTTACTTTTCCTCCAACTCTGAAATATGCTTTCTGCAATGACTTCTCTAGCCAGCAGCCTGCTTCTTTATGTACCAAAGAGTTGGGACAACCCCCACCTCATTTGAGTGACCCATGGCACAGTGTCTCAGAGTTTGGGTCTGCTTCTACGTAGCAGGACTCCATGACGTTGCTGGTCTCAACCTATTCTTCGTCAGCTCCCTCTCTGATCCCCTGAACTCTTCCCACCAACTCTCTCTCCCCTCACTCACACTAGGTAGCTTGCTGCTCTTCCGTCAGCAGTACCCGAATCAAGCCATCTGCCTTATCTTGTTATTGAGAAGCAGTTTCTCTCAGATACCTACATGAGCCTTTCTGTTCTGCTTTTTCTGATCATAATATGAAACATCTTTCTCACCCTAGTGTTCCTATTGTCCTTAACCCTCGTTTAACTTCTGTATTGTTTTAATCACCACCTAATGTATACAGTCACATACGTATCTGTGCACATTTCTATATGGACATCAATAATTGCGTTCATAGCCACATCTATCTCATTTGTTCCCCTCTGCTATACAATAAACTCGAGAAGATGAGGACTTTATTCATTTTGTTCATGGCTCAGTGTCCAAGGGTAGAACAGGAGCTACCACTTGGTAAACACTTAATAGATGTTTGCTGAGTGAATAAATGAATAAAGACATAAATAAGTAATCAACTATTTGGGTACCTTCTGTTTTTAAGTGCGGATTTCCAAGTTGAATGAGAGAAGAAATGAGAATTTAAGATACAATGTGACAGATAAAATGGTAAATGTGACTCTACCACCTCCAAGGTGGAGATTTGACGTGTAAAATTGGCATATGTATGCAATATAAGAGCCATACATACATATGAGTGACAAGAAGCATGGAGCATAAACTCATAGGGAGAAGACTTCAGTTCACATTCTGATCATGCTTCCTGTAAGATGCAGATGCCATGGAAATGCTGAGTCTCCCCCTCCCATCTCATTCACCATGCCATAAAATTTCATGTGTGTAATTGGCATGGAACACAAATAGTCATTGGTTTGTTTCTTCACACTTCCAAAAACTCACTCACCACCTCTGCAGCCCATTCTTTATAATGGCTACCTTCTGGGTTCTCCATCATTAGCAAATAGATTTCTTACACATCTTTCTAACAGGAATCTTTGACTCCTGTTGTTAACTGTGCTCACCATCCCTTAGAGGTCAGTCCTGTCCCTCTCCTTTATCCAATAATACCAGGCACTGGAAGAGCCTCGGAGTCCTTTGGGTCAGTGTTTTACAATGGAGGGCAAGAGTAAGTGAATATTTATTCTTAAATTGTAATTGTCTCTTTGAGTCACATTGGAAGAGTGGTTCTATTCAAGTCATCTACATAGTCATGAAACAGTAACCACTGAGTAAGTGTACAGAGAACCATCCCTTTAAATCAATCATCAACGCCATGAATCTCACTCTGTGGGCTACAGTCAGGTCACGGAAACAATAGCAGCAGCATGGGTATTCCTTACCACGGTGTAGATGTCATTTGAAGGGCACTGTGTGCTAATACCACGCATCGTTTCATTAAATTAACCTCATTGAGGACAGAGACTATTTATTTTCCATATCTTCTGACAACTGGGAAGTAGATGCAGAACTGGGGTTCTTAAATGTCCCAGGGCTGATATATCTGCCTTTTCGCTGCACCTGGGGTATACTTATTTTGGTCCTGATTCTGCCATTCTGATATTGGCAGTCAGAGAGGGATCTAATAATATAACCTCAGAAATTATAGGCTGTGAGGGAACCCACACACATCTATTTGTCAAACAATTAGGATATTTCTAAAATGTGAACAGATGCACAATAGAAATTAGCGAATATAAAAAAAACAATTTAAAAACAATTCTGATGTGAGCACAATTAATTCATATGTGCTTTTCCAGCTTGTACTAATTAAAACCTCTAAAATCTTGGTCAAGTTTGAGACCTGGAGCTCACCATTGTTTTCATCTTTGTATCAAAACAATGATAAGCATCAAGTATTATGGCTTATCAATTTTTGCTTAGCTACTGCTGCCTTCTAAACTTCTGTAGCCAAATCGTCCCCAGTTGGGAACTCTTAAGGACGGTTTAGTTTTCAATGAAAAAGAATTCCCCGGAGAGGTCATGTGCTCAGTATTTTCTGATTTTTTTTTTCAGTTGTACACGTCAGGCATAGTTATTGTGTGTGGATGGGGCTTTTCATTTTTAACATGGTCTCGAGTTCTTTGGACATTTACTGTTTCCATCTGGTCCTCATAAAAAACATTTTGCATTTGTAATGCCGCTCAGGCTCCTGCTTGGAGCATCATTGGGATTCTACCCACGGCTCCAGTTGACAGAGCAGATATCTTAAACTTTGGACTTTTTTTGATTTTCTTTCTTTCTTTCTTGCTTTCTTTCCCTTCCTTCCTTCCTTCCTTCCTTCCTTCCTTCCTTCCTTCCTTCCT
>JABTXL010005620.1:10134494-10154879 GCA_025134845.1 Neodon shergylaensis | reverse complement strand
CCTTCCTTCCTTCCTTCCTTCCTTCCTTCCTTCCTTCCTTCCTTCCTTCCTTTTTTCCTTCCTTTCTTTTTCTGTCTGTCTGTCTGTCTGTCTGTCTGTCTGTCTGTCTTCATTCCTTCCTTCTCTTCCTTCCTTCCTTTCTTTTCCCTTCCTTCCTCCCTGTCTTCCTTCCTTTTTTCTTTCTTCCTTCTTCTCTTTCTTAAGTCTAGGAATAAAATTTGATTGAAATGGTGCATTTTTCTCCGAGAACAATCATAGCACGCACACCATGACAGCAGACACACTTCCCACTTGCTCCTGCATGGTTTAAAGCTGCCAGAGAAGCACCCGCGTTGAGACAAGGCCAAGGGAACTGAGCAGTTATCATAGTTTTTCTTCATTTCACAATCTGTTCTCAGAAATCACACGTGGAGGAGTGTTTTCAAGGGTTTGAATGTTTTGTTGAAGTAGCCAAACAAGTGGGATCCTCTTTGCTGAGTTTGGTAGCACCCCTGGGAGCAGTGCAATGCAGAGTTCAGAGTTCCTAGGAAGTTCTTTGCTATGTCGTTAGATGTGCGACACACAGTTGTGCTTAGCAAGCATCAGCGAGCTACTTATTTATGTGAGGCCTGTGCCACTAGCTTCACAAACTCTATTCAATGATTTTAGAGACTATCAAAATCCCCATTTGAGGTTGAGGAAATTGAGACAAGAAGGCAAAAGGACTACAGTTAGCAAACAGTGAGCCCAGACTTTAAACCAAGTGTCTAGGCTTAGCTTTAGAATTGTCCAATTCTAGTACAATACTGAACCATTCGGTTCTTTGGCCTGGCACATTCTAGAACATGTCACTTTTTCTCCACGAGGCATCGTGCTTCCTTCACAGCTGCCCTTCCTTGAGTGTTTGCTTATTTTAGAGTTGAATTAAGGATGAGTGCAGTAGCAATGCGCAAACAGACAAACGCAAACTTTATGAATGGGAGCAGTAGTCAGTGTAGAGGGTGCTCTCCCTTCAGTGGTCTAGACTGTCCTAGGATCCAAGGGAAAGGCCAAGTTTCTCTCAAGATGATGGCGTGGAACTTTTACTTTCAATTCTGGTAGAGCTGTCTTTATTTAATCTATTTCTCTTCAGTGATACAGGTATTTAAAAGGCATATTTATAGCAAAATACAAACAATATCGATTCACCGCCTTAATTGTCTGTAAGTCCACAATAGGTAAAGTCGCATACATCCCTCCTGTGCAGGGAACCCCCAGTGGAGTCTGGTTCCCAGTGGAGTCCTGTCTTTTCATCTTTCTGAACCGAAATTGGTGCCATTTAGACAACTCCCACTTGGTGCTCTTCTCTGGCCCCTGGGAACCAGTGCTTTTTGTTTAGTCTTTTTTTGCCTATGGATATTGGGATTCCTGTTACCTGTTTGCCTTTGGTGACTAATGCTGTTATAAAGATGAATGTACAAATATCTGAGACCTTGTTTCCAATTCTTTGGGGCACGTGCCTGGAAGTAGAATTGCTGGATCATCTTACAATTCTATTTTGAGTTTTGTGAGGCGCTGACATAACTGTTTTCCATAACAGCTGCACCAATGGACAATGGACAATTGACAATTGCACCAGGACTCCGATTTCTCCATGTCCTCACCAATATGTGTGATTCTCTCTCTCTCTCTCTCTCTCTCTCTCTCTCTCTCTCTCTTTCTCTCTCTCATCACTTTAATAAGTATGTGAGGGCATGCGGTTTTAATTTACATTTCCATAGACATTAATAACATTATATACTTTTACATAGGCTTCTTCATCTGTGTTTGTTGTTATTCAATTGTGAGAGTTCTTTGTACACTGTAAATATTTACCATATTCATATTTACAACTTGCAAATACTTTTCCAGTCTCTCGTTCTATTTTTCCTCTATCGGTTATGTCTGTTGGCACACAGGGGCTTTAAACGTTGGTATTGTGTTGTTTCTGTATCACTGTGACCAAACACTTGACAAAATCTTAAGGGAGGAAGGACTGATTACATCTTGCACCTTCAGAAATGTTCATTGCAGCTGGAAGGGCCTAGCATAGAAGAACAGTTCATGTGCCGGTGTCCAGGAAGCCAAGAAAAGAGGAACGTAGAAACGGGCCCTGGGCTGGAAAAAGACATTAAGAACACACCCCCAGAGGCCCACCTCTTACCTTCCTTCATTGTCAGGAATGCCAGGGCATTATACTTTTTAAGGCACCCATTCACTGGATAAATCAGAGATCTCTAATCTCACAGTCTGTGAGAACACTTTCATAGACACCCAGGGGTGTCCTTTACTAGCCTAGGTGTTGATCAATCAAGTTGACGCTTATGATTAACTATCAAAGACGTATTCTAATTTATTTGTATTTACCTTTGACGTCATAATCTACAAATCACTGTCAAGTCCAAAAGTCATAGAGCTTTCCATCCATGTTTCCTTAGAAAGATTTTGAAGTTTTACCTGGATTTTTGATACTTTTTGAATTATTTTTTTTTCCAAAAAAACTAAGCCAAAAAGAAATTCAAGATAATTAAGCGGTATATGTATAATTTTACCAAACTTGTAGAATGAGTTTTTATGCAAACATTGTTGCATAAAATTTACATCTGGGGGAAATATTTGCTATGAGAGTGTTTGCAGAAAATATGTTTCAGAGATGTTCATTATTTGGATTTTACAGTCACCAAAGCCTGAATTCTGCTTTGTATAAATTTGTAGAATAAATTTCAGATGTGTGTTGTGTTTAGGGCAATACCTGATATCTAGAAACTGTGGTTCTAATTCCAAGCCAAATTTTATCTAGAAATTTTTTTAAAACCCCAAGTCGGAGATAGAAATCAAGACGTTAAGAGCCAAGCACCATGGCGCAGTGCAGTGCAAAGCTGCGCAGAAAAGGCCCCTTGCTTTTCCTCTTGTGGCCAGCCAGCTTTCGCAGCATCGCTTGTTAAAGCTGGATACAAGTTTCAGTGAAATTCAAACTGTATAGCCAGAATCCTGCAGCTCCTCTTTCACTGTGGTGTAGACTGTGGGAGATTTGAAGGATTCGTCTCTAGAGTTCTGAACTTGGAGTGCTTTTGTGCCCCTAAGGACAGTTGGCAACCCCTGAAGTCAGTCTTGACTGTTCTGTTGTGGTGCGGATGGGCAGAAGTGGTCCTGGCTATTAGTAGCTAGTGGGTTCAGGATGGAGATGCTGATAAAATGCTGACAATACTTAGGGCAGCTCCCACAGTGAAGAGTTTCCTGTGTGCTTTGGCCCAGTGGTGCTGAGGCTGAGGAACTGTGGCCCTAAGTCAAGTCGGAGCGATACTGGAGGACTGACATACCAAGAAGTTTGCTCATTTTCTTTGGTGGTTGTTTTAGTTTTGCTACTTGAAGGCTTGGTAAAGGTGGCTACAGAGGTGATTGCCCAAGGGTCCAATTATGTGCTCGAGTGTTTTTAAAGAGATGCCCAGTTCCATAACATTTTGCTGGGTTTCTTGGCATTTTATTTTTGCTTTCCAGTGTGTACTTTCTTAGCCTTTTACCATGACTTTTCATGTATACATTCATTTTCTGGTTTTGGTCTGAAGAGATAAATAACTGCCTGGTTATCATGGGCTTGAAGCTAACATTGCATTTTGTAGTGGCCATGAATTTCAAGAATGGTCACAGTCTGCTTGGCCCCATTACTACTTCTAGTTCTGAGCTCCTCCAGATAAAAATTCCTAAAAAACTTGGATTGTCTTCAACTTAACCATCCTGCTGTCAAGCTTAGATTCCTTTCTCCTCAGTATGCCCGCCCCCAGTATAGAAAAGAGGAAATAAGTCAGATATAAACCACAGAGATAATCATTTAGTTGTAATTGTGAACAATGATACCAAGAATAATACGATTAGTGAAAAGAATGATGCAAGGAAGGAAGGAAAGAAAGGAACATGAAGTGTTCCAGCTGAGAGATATGAGAAAGATAGGAATTATCAGATGCCACACGAAGAAATGGGATAGTTGGTACTGTTGTAGACTCGCTCATCAGTTGGTATTGTTGTAGACTGCTTATCAGTTGATACTGTTGCACACTCGCTCATTGGTTGATACTGTTGCAGACTTGCTCATTGGTTGAAACTGTTGCAGACTCACTTGGTTGATACTGTTGTAGACTCATTCATTGGTTGATTCTGTTGTAGACTTACTTATCAATTGACATTGTTGTAATCTCTGACTTTTTTTTGTCAGTGTTGAGAATACTAGGTATGTCTACTTTAAAATTTCATTTGAAATTTTTGCTACTGATCAACAGGGTTTCTTGGCCTCTTGCAAGGACAGTAGGACTCATGTTAAGGCAGGTGTTTGGGAAGTATCATCATGGATGTCAGAAAGATAGGATTTCAAGTGCCTAGTGCATTTAAGGAACACTTAGAAACAAGACCTTTACTATTGAATGGGGAGGCCAAGTAGTGGTACATTCGAGAGCTCCCAATGACGGCTAAGTTTGTTATCATTAAAGAACCGGCTAGGACCTTTGTCTTCCTAGCATAGGCCTTCGTGATGACCTCTAGAAAACCATGAGAGCAGTCTATCCCCACTAGACTGTGGTACTAGACGTCATCCACATCCTGCTGCACTCTTTTCTCTTCATGCTGGGTCATGGGTGATATTGTGAGTCCTTCAAAGGCTCTCGGGCACCAATGAAGACACATAGACTCATGGAGGGTTCACATACTGGCATAATCACTCTTTCTAGGGAAGAAAGAATTTCTGGCTGACGCAGGGGAAAAAATGTTGCCAAGGATAAGCTGGCATATGCTCAGTTCCAATTAGTGCAATTGAGGGAAGGAAGTTGTTACTGGAGGATCCAGAAATAAAGGTTCCACTCGATAGCTGGCCCTGTAGTGACAAAAGCAGCAGGCAGAGAGAAGGGACAGGGAATTCCAGGTGGAGAATGGTAGGATCAACGTTCCATTGACTTCAGAGGAAGACAATTATAAGACATTGTCTCTGTCTTTAAAAAGCCCGCAATCTACCTAAAGGAGGGAAGAAACATGCAAACACAAGCCAACATTAGGATAATTGCCAGTTGCATAGTAATAGGAGTAATGAGGCATAGTATAAACTTAATAATGATGCTTAGGAAATGAAGTCTTAGCAATAGTGCATCCGTATTGGATGGGGCTGGTTAGGCACTGTGTGGAGTTTTGCCTTCCACCATGATTTCCGGTATTCTGTTTCATATCTTAGTACTTCAAGAGTACATTTCATCTATGCTTAGCTGAGGACTTTAACTCAGAGGCGGGGGGGAATCCCACAATGAGGAAAAGTGCTTGGTAGAAGAAGACCGCAATTATACATATTCTGGTAGTTATCTATAGGGATTCTATGAGGCAGAGGTTATTTTTATCTCTTGGACTATGTACCACTGCTCATATTCTTGCCTAGCTCTTTTTTTTTTTTTTTTTTTGGTTTTTCGAGACAGGGTTTCTCTGTGGCCTTGGAGCCTGTCCTGGAACTAGCTCTTGTAGACCAGGATGGTCTCGAACTCACAGAGATCCGCCTGCCTCTGCCTCCCAAGTGCTGGGATTAAAGGCGTGCGCCACCACCGCCCGGCTTCTTGCCTAGCTCTTGATTGTTGAATACTGAATGAGAGACTATCCAAGTATCCTCTATTAACACAGACTATGTATATACTTACTTCTGCTCATAAAGAACCTTAGACAATAGAAAAATGGCAGTGGTTGTAAATACAGATAAACATTATTTTCAATAATATTTAATCATATCTTTTGCTGAACATTCTCAGGATGTCTCCACAAGTGTGCAGCTCCCACAGTCATACCTTGGGGTTGGATACCCTTCAGAGGGAATCTCATTTATACCTCATCTTATCAGGTAGCCAACAAGCTGCATCACAACCTGGCACTTGGTCATCAGTCTCTTTGTGACCATTTTCAAGTGAGGAAACTCACTGCCCCCAAGGAAGCTACTTCCCCGCTGATAATTTTTAACACTGGGGAAGTTCTTATATTAAGCTGGAATCTGTCTCTGCAACCGAAAATTTATTGTTCCATATTCTTTCTAAGGAAGCTATTTAAACTAGGTAAACTCACAAATTTAGTCAACCAAATATATCTGGCATATATGATTTGCATAAAGAATTTTTTTGGCCACACAGAGTAAGAATATATTTGCCCCCTGTGGGAAGACATGATCTTAATAAACGCTTTTGTATGTGCAGATTCTGGATAGATAAGTGAATCATGATTCTCCTTTTCATCATAGTTGCATGACTGTTTCTGGGGAGATGTGACAAACGTGTATTCAATCCAGAGAAGCTACTAAAGACAGACCAAAGAAAGTACACTCTGGTGATCCTGCGAATTTATGTGGTTGCTTATAGGAGAATTGGTGTGGGGTTGCTCACCCATGGCACATGCATGACTCATAGCCCACTATACCACCCAAGAAGGTAATTGATTATATATCTTCAGAGTGCGGTGGAGCTATGTACATTTCTTGAGCCCCTTTGCATTGCCTCACTTCACGACCCCATCTCCTCTTCCACAAGGGGGTGTTAGTGGGCCAGTTCTGAGAGGTTCTCATGAATATAGTCACAGATGCTCTCATTTCACAGTGGCAGCTCTCATCTCATCTTCTGCAAGGAAGACAGCATTCCACAGCAACCATTAGCAGATCAATTTGATACACAAGTGAAGTCCTTAATAAATCCAAAATGTGAATTGGAGCATATTTGTATCTTAATGATCTCAAGAATATTAATATAAGCTTTATTAAAAACTTTATCATTGGAAAAATGGAAGCATCTCTGTAGATGGAAGTTTTCATTCCACTGGTTCCACAGCCAATCAGTCCCAAATAAACACACAGAGGCTTATATTAATTATCAACTGTTTGGATTATTGCTCAGGCTTATTACTAACCAGCTCAATTTTTATCTAGGTTTAGCCATGTGACTTGGTACCTTTTCTCAGCAAGGCATTCTTGACTTGCTTCCTCTGTGTCTGACTTGTGACTGCATCTCTGCCTTCCTTCTTTCCAGAATTCTCCTAGTCTGGTCACCTTGTCTATACTTCCTTCCTGGCTACTGACCAATCAGTGTTTTATTAAACCAATACGAGTGACAAATCTTTACAGTGTACAAGAGCATTCTCCCACAGCACATCTCCAGTCCTTACATATTTTCAAAGTACACATGTGAATTACTGAACTGAAATTATATACAAGCTAGATATACTTTAACATATTTTGTGTGTATATCGTACTAGCTTACTCTATTATCTTGTGCATTGAATACACATTTTAAAGATCACATAAAAGAAAGTAAAACTCCTTCGTTAGCTCTCCATAGCCTCTCTTGAGAGTCAGCATTTTAATTGTCCGCTGTGACTTTGTTTTTCTATCTGGAGTCAAGTGATTGCAATATGGTAGCATTTAGGATTTGGCTCAGGAGCATATTAGAACTTACCAAATTAAAAAAAAATAGGCTTTGAGACAACATTGAGAAACTGCAAGTATTTTTAGGAAGGGCATGATGTAAGTAATGTCTGAAAAACAAGGGATTTAAAAGAAGGCTGTGTACTTTCAAAGTAGAAGCACTGTATGAAAAAAGTCTATCACAGTGGGACAGGAGTAGATGCTTAAAATAGAGTCACACAGCCAGTTCACTCTGTGGTAACAGTCTTTACTGCAGCTTTATTGAAAATAGTTTCTAATGAACACAGTTATATGGAGGAAAATGCTAAGCCACAGATGGAAAATAATGCCTTTCCCCCCCCTTCTTCCTTACTGTCTGCTTGGCCAGTCAGTTACCACACAGTAAACTGCATAGGTCCAAAATCGACCTGACCCATCACTCCTCACACTGTTGCTGTGTGAATAGGTTTCTAGCTCCATTTATGACATCACTGTCCAGTTTCCCAGGCCCCAGCTTTTGACTCAACTGCTTTTACCCCAGGCTACTATAAATTGGTTACAAAATGTTTTGCTCCCCTGTAATATCTACCACATAAATTATCCTGTCTGCTCAGGTACAATAAACTCTTAGGTCTTCTGCCTGCGTTACAAGTTTATGATTCTACCCCACTGCCAAGCTCCGAGAAGTTCTATAGTGTAAAACCTCAAAGTTAGGAGACGTTTATTTTAATTATTTTAATCTTTAATTTTGTTTCAAAGAATCTTATCAGATATGCACGTCTCCAAATAAAATAGCTTAAGAAAGCTCCTTTTGGTCTTGATCAATAAAATGTTTTCTTTTCACTGCCCTTCTTGGTCTTCTCACTCTTAGAAAGAATTTTAACATAACACCCAGTTACTATTGCTTTATAAACAAAGCGTAAACCCAGGTCTGGTTCATCACTTTTACAAGGCTAGAAAATGACCTTGAAATATCAATGTCAGTGTTGACTAAAGGGATTAATATCATATTACAGTAGGAGAGGCCAAGGTCGGACATATGAATACACTCTCTGCTTTGATCCAATCTGGTTTTGGATTGTGGGTAAAGGTTAGCCTCACTCAGAGTACAGTTAGGACTTGACAATGTCAACTGTTGAAATGGGGCGGCCGGGGCTGCGTCCCCAGCACCCCGGCTGCCTGCTCGGCTAGCTTATGCCCCGAAATAACAACATACAAACTGTATTCATTTAAATACTGCTTGGCCTCTTAGCTTTAGTCCTTACTTGCTAATTCTGATATCCCGATCAACCCATCTCTAATAAAATGTAGCACCGGTCTTACCGGGAAAGATTCAGCATGTCTGACCTGGTGGCTGGCTGCATGTCTGCCCTGGAGAGAGCTGCATGGCGTCTCTGCTCCAGAGCGCAGAGCTGTCGAGACTGAGCTCACTTCCTCTTCCTCCCGACATTCATTCTGTTTACTCCTCCCACCTATGTTTTAACCTATGAGGGCCAAGCAGTCTCTTTATTGCTTAACCAATGAAATCAACAGATTGATATATGACACTCCCACATCAGTCAACAAACATTTTTGCAGATCTATCATCATGTCTCGAGTCCTCTCCTTTGTCCTGTAGTGCTAGTTAGCTGAGTCTACAATTTGCAGCACAAAGCCAAAACTGAGTTCTCAACCTTGGAATCAGATGACCTGGGTGTGCTTGCTGTTTCTACTGTGATAACAGGGAACAAGTATTCATCTTTCTTTTGTTTCTTGGTGTGGAAAACGGAGTTACTAATAGCGCAAAGGATGAATACATACATTAATACATATAGAGTACTTTGGACCTCGGTTACCGTGCTACTACTATTACATGTTTGCTAATACTGATGCTCATATAAATACTTAGCATATGCCTGGCAGCTAGTATGTGCTCATTATTAACTGTATTCTTTCTGACAGGAACTCCATTTCAAATTGTGTAACCCCAGTACAGATATTGGTTGCAAAACAAAACAAATAGGGAAACATCCACTTAACATAAATCCCATGGTATCCAGTCCAATGAACAAAACAACCAAACAGGTTTGGCAAACAGCCTCTGTGGCAAGGCTATGTGTTCCACCTTGTGAAGCCCTTGCCATTCCTATACAATGAGTGGCAAGGAAACTCTTTTTTCCTTTCCCCAATCAAATTAACTTTGAAGAATCCTATTACCATGTGCTCATTGCTACTGTGAAGATGCAGTCAAGCTCTGGGCCCTTGCTTTACCTGTTAGTTTGAAGGCATTTCCCATTTAGTATTGCAACCCGCCAAATGGAAAAATTTGTAAGCCAGCTCTGAATTGGTGGATGCAGTTTAATGCCATAGGGTTTAAGTGACAGCATTTTGAAATAAGTACATTTATATTATAGAAATTTACAATAATGAATATTTTCCTATTATATTATACTATAACTAATGCTATATTCTACCACTATTTCAAAAAAGCATTTTAGATATAGCATGTAAAGTTCATTGTTTCTTCTTTCTAAAAGCATGGAAGCCCATTATTGACCTAGATGCAATATTCATGAATGCTGCTTTTGCTTTATATGAAGTATAAATCATATATTACTGTCATGGTAGGAGCCCATCTTAGTTGGGTTCACTACAATACAAAGAAATAAATTCCTTCCATCTAGACATGGAATCACAAACTACTTTAAATTTAATTTATAACATCTTTGACATCATATTACCTTAAATCTGAAATGTCCTCTTTCCAGTTCCTCCCCCCATGAGCATAATGGTAAATATCAGCTCAGCAAACAGAATCACTATCAAGCAGTTTTGTTTCTGTTGTGTGCCATAAAATATTAAGTCCAATTTCAGAAGATTTTTGAGACACTGAGAGACAGAGCCTGACATTATACCAAAATTGGTTCTCAGATTGGAATTTTGATGCCTCATGTTACATTGGGGGGGGGTCCATAAATAGACTGGCAAGGGGCTGGAAAATTGTAGGTTAATGTTAGGGTTCTTTATTCCTGGACTAGTTAAAAAGGAATTAATATTACTTTTAAAAAATTGCCAGGCCAGGCAGCACTCAGGAGGCAGAGGCAGGCGGATCTCTGTGAGTTCTAGGCCAGCCTGGTCTACAATAGCTAGTGCCAGGACAGGCTCCAAAGCTACAGAGAAACCCTGTCTCGAAAAACAAAAAACAAAAAACAAAAAAAAAGAATTGCCTGGCATGATGTTTTAGAGCTAGATTGTGGAGTGGGGCAGAGGGCAGAGGGATGTGATTAAGGAAGGAAAAAGATTGAGTTGATAGTTTTGGTGGGAGGGAAATTAGTTCTCATTGGTCAACATTTGGTGCCATACACCCTCCACAAAAACAAACTCATATTTTTTTTAGATAAAAAGTGAATAAATTAGAAAGAAAATTAAAAGTTCAAGTGACTCACTTATTTTGTGCGGTGTGTTTTCCTCCTCCTATTATTACAGTCTTGGGCTGCAGCTTGCAAGTAAATTAGAGAATACTTGTTTTCATTTTTAATTATTGATCAGCTGCCTGTAAGGTTCATTTTCTATTAATGTGGAGGTAGAATTGTGGGTTTTTTCCCTTCTCTTTAGCTCTTGATGAACCCCATATGGTTCTGGTACCCAAAGCTTTTCAATAATTCAAGTCTATCATGGAAAAAAATCATCAAGTTTTAGGCACCTAGATGAAATGTTCTTTTCTTCCCTTCTCACAGTAGGAATTTTTGTTTTTCAAATTATAATCCAGACTCAAACTTTAAAATGTTTACAAGCAGGTTGCCTGATCTGCACATAGGAAAGGCTGTTTCTCCATCACTTATTAGACTCTAATAAGCTGACATGACCCCTGAAAATCCTGTGGCTCAGCACTCACTGTTACAGCAGTGAGGAGCACTTACTGCTCCTGCAGAAGACCCTGGCTCTGTTTCCAGCATCCACATGGAGTCTTCACTCCATCTGTGACTCCAGTTCCAGAGGATCTGACGCCCCCTTCTGGTCTCTAAGGGTACTGCACACACATGATAAACACATGCGTTTAGGTAAAACACCCACATACATAAAATAAAAATAAATGCATCTAAAAAAATAATTATGTGGCTCCCCCAAGTAGAATTCAGATGTGAGTGGTAAAATGACCCTAGATGGAGTAGAAAATGGGCTACTGACTGAGGAAGGCCTGATCTGCATATCAGCTCTGCCTTCACTCTCCTTGGCCCTGTCACCTCTGAGAAGAAGCTCATCTTCCTGATATGTCTCCACCTCAGCAAACATGGGGTTAAGTAGTGCCTACCCCAGAAAACTGGCCTGAGGACTGAAGCAACCCATGACCAGTGCTTGGCTTTATTGCTAAGGAGGTTACTATTTAACAATCTCTTTCGAGCCATGCTTCTTATAGCCGCAGTGATATGGTGTTGGCAGTGTGATAGTAGACAGCACGCCACCTACAGTATGTGTGATGTTCTTGATGGAAAACCTGAAATTTTTCAGGTATAGGGCACAAAGCAGAGTTTTGTTCCTTTGATAAGGTTATAGAAATAAATTACAGATGATTCCATAAGGTGCTGTGTGCCAGTGAAAATTTTTAGGATTCTGTACACAGTTGCCTTTGGCAGCCAACTCAAGAAGTTGAAATAAGTTTACAAATCAGCAAATCTGATTTTGCACGTTGCAAAAAATAAAAATTCTATTTCATTCAAGGCCCAGTCTTTATAGAGCTTTGTCATGCCGTGGCATTGTTAATTCCTAATCAGAAGTCGTTTTCATTCTCCCCACCCTCTCTTCCCTGCCTCCTTTGCTTTGATTTGTTGTCAAATGTTAAGATTCATTGGGGTGTAAAAAGCAAATGGGGTGTCCAGGCTCTAATGTGCTAGGTGGCCACTGATAACATGCCTTCCATCACTTCAATTTCAACATTCAACAACTTCAGGTTTTTTGGTCAACACTCCAGGCTTACACTGTGAGGGAAGGTGGTAGTGTGAGCTGCCTGAGGAAAGAGCACACTCTGTCAGTGGGGTCTCTGCCAAGCCACCTTGCATGTCTGTCATGTTTCCAGCCCTTGTTTTGCTTTTTTCTCCTGCCACAGGGATGCCGTCTTCCCTGAGCACTCCCCTAAGCTCCCAGAGAGTAATGGCTTTGCAGAACTAACTCTCCACCCTCTTATGTAAGGTGCTTCAATTTATTGAATGCATTTAAAGGCTTCTTCTAAAAAAAGAAAAGAAAAGAAAAGAAAAAAGAAAGAAAGAAGAAGAAAAGAAGGTATGTGCTGCTGGGAAGTTGTCTACTTGAAAACACACTTTAGTTCCATTTGAAACTTAGCTTGGATGTGTTAGCAGCCAGCTGAAAGCAGGGCTCAATCAGGAAAGAAGCCAGAGGAAGGGCAGATGCCTCAGACAGTAGCCAAGAGACCACAGGGAAACAGAAGAGACTGTTCTCTCTCTAGTTCTCTCCCTCTCCTCTTCCCCCTGCCCCCTTTACCCTCCACCCCCTACCATTTGTCTCAAGGTTTCCATTCAAATCATCTTGTTCATCTTGGATTCACTTTCCCTGTTAGACTTTTGGTTAATTAGCATTTCAAAGAGCTAGAGACAATGGGTGTTGATTGTGAGTCACTCGCTCTGCTGAATGGCAGCTGGGTTAACCTAGTGACACAGGTTCCAGCCCCTCCCCCACCCCAGGATTTTGATCTTCCTCTGAGTCTCTTACCCCAGGTTTTAAATCTCCTTTGCTGCCTGCCTTCTGCCCCCTCACCTTCCCTCCTGTCTCTTTCTGTGCCTGGATGTTCGTCTTTCCCTTTTTTATGCCAAGTAATTTTCTGTCTTACTTTACATACTTTAAAGTCTTACCTACATAGGTCATGGATTTTTTTAAAAGTTACGTGCCTAAAATATTAATTACAGTTATTTAATAAAGATCTACTATCTAAATTTTCTCTAAACAAGAGAGCTGGAAATATAATAATTTTATATTTCAAAGGAGAGGAAAAAAGGTTTCCTTTTCTTGCTGCTGTTTGTGTGTGTGTGTGCATGTGTGTGTGTAAATGTGTGTGTATATGAGTGTGTATATATGATTGTGTGAATGTGTGCATGTGTGTATATGAGTGTGTGTATGTATATATGAGAGTGAGTGTGTGCATATGTGCTTGTATGTGAGTGTCTGTGTCTGTGTGAGAGCATGTGTGTGCATGTGTGTGAGTATGTGTATATGAGTGTGTGTGTTTATGTTGGTTAGGAAAGGCAAAGGTAATCCAGTTCTAGCTTTGGACCCTAATGCATAGCATTTCAGCAGATGAAGACTCATTGACTCTATTATTTTATTTTGTGTTAGTAGATGTTATCAAATGCTATTTAATAACATAAAATAAGGTGTTATTTAATGTTATTAAACAACAAATTGTATTTATACATAATATGAAATATTGCTGGGTGGGGTTGGTACTGTGTCACCAAGTTTCATGAGCTGACTTAACTACAGAATCATATACCAAGCACTGAAAGAGCCGGAAAAGGGCAAAAACTGCTTGCTCTAGTCCTGATGGAACATTTCCCATCAGTCCTCTGAACTGGCTCAGAACCTGGCTCTTTTTCTGTGTTTTCTGTTCAGATCGTAACATGGCTAGAAGCTTGCACTGTGTTGCTAAACCTGGAAAGAGACAGTCTTTCCTCTATATTTCTACCCCTGTTCAGTGCCTGGTGTTGTAGATTTTTCTGTCTGTCAAGTTCTGATTGTACCATTCCTCTCCCCCCAGGAAGCCCTGGACTGAACCAGCTTTGTTTTCTGTCTGTGAAAGCACCCAGTTCTCTACCCTGACATAAATGGCAGAGGGGAGTTCTTAAACCCTTATCCTCTCAACTGCCCCGTGTAAGTCTTCTACCCATAGAGGGTAGCCTTCTGACCTACTTGGGCCCTTTTTTAACATTTGAGTTCCAGTTAAAAATTGTGTTTATCCCTGGGTGAAAGATGGTGGGTAAGAAAAAAAAAGATGTTGCTGAAAAGGAAACATCTTCCTGTTATCTCTATTTCATCTACATTGTGTGATAAATTGGAAATAAGAAATCAACAAATTAAAGGGATTTATAGAACTTCTCTAGAAATTTCAAAGACATAAAATTCAAATAGAGAATAATTGAGGCGTCTCTCAGCATTCTAAAATGACATTAGGTAGGGGCATTGGGGTGGAGTATAATTGGGATGTGTTGGCATGACTACAGCAAGATGTGTGCGGTGGGTAGAATCCACTTATTTACCCAATCATCAGCCATTCACAGCTTCGGAAATCACTTCTATTCTACTTTCTCCCTAGCAATGCACTGGGAGTTATGGTGCTGGATTCAAATCAGAGAAGTGTGTTCCTAAATAGGCTTTAATTGAATATTCACAGAATGATTTAATAATAAGCTATGCACTGCACGTTGTATCGGCAAAAACATATGAAGCTGCAGAACTATACTGCTGGAGTAAGGAATAAGGAATGGCATCCATGATGAAATGATAAGTGTGAGCGGAGAGATATTTTTCTCTTCTGTGCGCACTAAAGGGTGGCAGCCACTGGCAGCTTTAAGCAGAAGTGCTCAGTGCCCAGAAAGCCTATGAAATGGGAAGGAAAGCAGGAGTTTTGGGGGATGCCTGAGATGATAGAAAGGAGAAACGAGGCTGGAGGATTTGGGTGCTACACAGTTTAGTGATGCGCTTAAGGAAAGGAACAGAGATAGTTGGAGCTGCTCTATGGAGAGGGAGCAGGGAGTGAGCGGCCACGGTGGGTGTCACTTTGAGATGGTGGCAGCGTGCTGGTGAAGGGCTGCAGTGGGGAAGGGCTGAAGACCATGTCAGGAGGAAGACTGTGGCACATAAGCAGTCATGACGTGAGGATGCCACAATTCAAGGTAGCTTGAAGCTCATATATATATATATATATATATATATATATATATATATACATATATATATATATGTATATATATATGTAAAAATGCCCTGCTTGTTGTTCTGCTTTGCTACATCTTTTTATTCTTTACTTCCCTCCTCCATCCCCGCCTCTGTGTACACTTAATGTATGTATGTATCCCCAAAGTAATATCTTGCTCTGTTTTCTATGGAGGAGTTATTGATGTTTCTCCAGAGTCCCACAGAATTCTATTTCTACTGCTGTTAGAGTGCTCTCTATAAAACAATTAATTATTTATGTATGTCCTCATTTGCTGGATAAAACTGTTGACTCTCCATGGGCTGGGAGAGTTGTTGTTTGTTTTGCATGGAGCACCTAAGGCAGACTTTGGAAAGCAGTGGCTGCGTGTGTATGCTGTTATTCACTCATTAGCTACATTAATAGATATTTCATTTTAAATTTTAATTTTAAAATATGTTTTCTACATGTTATCATCCATGCTGCTTAGCTTCTTCCTGTGTCTTCAAGTAAGAAGTTTATGAGCTGTAAAAAGCCAGTCTGTGTTTTATGGATAGCCGTTACATGCCTAAAGCAAAAATATTGGTAGCTTTGCATGTTATAGACTGAAGAATAGATTTAATGTTTCAGTGTGATGCATACCAAGACATTCATTTCATTCTTAGTTTCAGAAGTTCCCCCAATGTAGGGGTTGACTCACTCTATCTATCTATCTATCTATCTATCTATCTATCTATCTATCTATCCATCCATCTACTTACCTATGTACATATATCCCTCTGTTTCTTTAACCACACACAAACATATGCAGTTGTGCTCTCTGCAGCCAGAAAAGATTGGTTTACGTGTCATTTGATTCCCTTAGCTGTGATCAGGAAGTGTCACATGTCAGTGTCTCCAAGCCTTCATTTCTGCATCTGAAACTTTAAAATAATTTTTTTTCTTGTCCTACTATGCTTTCTGTTGATATGCTAGAACACTGACCAAAAAACAACCTGAGGAGAAATATTTTACATTACATCTCATGATGAAGGGAAACCAGGGCAGGAACTCACAGCAGGCACCAGGAGGCAGGAACTGAAGCAGAGACCATGGGGGACCACTACCTACTGACTTCTTCTCTATGGGTTGCTCAGCTTAATCTTTTATATACCCCAGAACTATATGCCCATGACTGGCACTACTCATGGTAGACTGGGTCCTCCCACACAAATCATTAATCCAGAAAACATCCCACAGACTTGCCCCTAAACCATTGTGATGGAGCCATTTTCTCTCTTTTGGGTTCTTCTTCCTAGATGACTCCAGCTTGTGTCAAGTTACCAACAAATTAGCCAGCACACCTTATCTTGCAAAGTTTATGATAGGCATTGAAATCACATCTGTTAAAGGTTTCCCAGTTTATACACAGCTGTTCTGTGGATGTTTAAAACCATTGTTATACAGTAGTTAGTAGTAGCTAAATGGTGGTTGCTTTTCATAACTGGCTTAAAGTTTTCTGGGCAGGCTGGCGAACTGCTGAGAAGAATGTCTAAATCTGACTCTGCTCCTTTATGAATGCAGGGTTGTGGGGTAAATGCTGGGATTCTAAACTTCTCTCCTTCTCTGAGCGTCTAAGCTGGTGTTTTTGGAGTAGAACGTGGAATGGATCCTGCTTATGGGGAAACTATTAGCACCACCTTGCCTTGGATTGTTACTGGGACTGCAGGTCCATGTTTCTGTTAAAATGACGATTGTGGAGGAAGCTTGCCTTTGATAGGAGTTTGTGTCTAAGATCAATAGCTAATATACAAACCTTTTAGCAGAGGGCACCCAGGACCCTCGAGCCCAGACTATCATTGAATGAAGAAACCTAGTACGCTTTTATTTATTTATTTTGGTGGGGAACATCAGGTTCCCTTACAATGATAGTCAATTCTCTTCCCTTTCTCAGATCACAGGGTACAGGAGACTGGAGACACAAAGGGATCTCTCTTCCCACTCCCAAAGAGGAGGGCTCCGAGGGGAGTGGGCTGACTGTTACAGCTCATTGCCGCTGTAAGAAATTAACATGACAGGTGACACTCCTCTTTTAAAAGCCAGGCATCAGGAAGAAAGTTGCTTGCTTCGGGGTTTCTTTTTAATAATAAGAAATGCTGAGGTGCAGAGTGTTGGAAAATAAAGAGTGGGTAAGAGATTTGATAAAAAGTTGAGAAGAAAAATGTAGCTGCATTTTTAATGTGCCACAAAAGATACTTCTCTACTATTGGAAACATTTTTAGATTCAGTTTTAAGGAAGCAACTTTACTCAGGAAATAGCAATTTTGGCAATTTTCTTGGGAGAGCCCAAGAAAAGAAGGAATTTTCAGTGTGGATCTATTTATAGGGACATCTTCAAGTGATATTCTGTAGGCTCCATTTGGGAAGTCCATTACAAACCCAGACTGTTAAGGAAGCAGAAGAATTGGAGACAAACAACAAAAGGACAGTGCAGGAGAAGTGGCCCTTGCTCACGTGATGATACTATTTACCCCTCCTTGCTTTAACGCTCCCCTCGTCTTTCAATAATTTCAACTCATCTTTTCTGGAATTGGAGAGACTGGACATAGACATGAGCATACCGTCAAGTCATTTCTTGTTGGACACACTAACCTCTTCTCTTTTAAAGTGACCTGTGTGAGAGTATTGTAAAAGAGACGAATTGAATTGATGGTGGCAAATATTTCCTGCTTCAACTTGGTGACTATAATAGCCTAAAGATAACGAAATGCGGGCTTATTTCCTGAAAGGTGTTCTGGTTTTGCGGTGTACCCATGAAACACCATGTAGCATGAAACCATGACAGTAGCTGATGTACTCGGTCACCTGATGTTCTCATGCAGTCTCTGCTTGCTTCATCGGCCAAATCCTTTCCTCAGCTATCCCTGGCCCTGACCATGCCATGCACTTAATTTGTTTTGTTCCTCAAATCCAGTAAGCAAGTCTCTCATTTGGTAATTTATTTTATAAACGTTGGAAGAATTATTGACAATCTGCTTGAGTTAATGAGCCAACATATTAATGTATGCTAGACTCCATCATTTCCTTTGTTTAGAGAAGTAAACAAAAATTTTAATCCATTAATGTTAAAAATACACAAATTAAATCACTGCAGTGTGACTATTATTTTTAGAAAATATGTATAAAGAAAACATGCTACTTGGTTCTTAAAATGTTGTTATTTAAGCTTAGGGGATGAGGACATGATTGGATTGACAAAGAGCTTGCCGTGCAAACAGAGGACCTGAGGTCGGATATCTAGATATATCAGGTACTGGGCATGGCTGTTTGCTCATGGAACCCTTTTGCTGTGTTTGGGAGGCAGATGACAGGGTTGCTAGACCTTGCTGATCAGTCAACCTAGTAGAAGAACAGGATGCTCCAGGCTCCGTGAGAGTCCCTGCCTCAAAACTAAGGGGGATGAGTAATTGAGGAAAGACACCCAAAGCAAAACTGCAGCCTCCAGAAGGACACACGTGCATGCACACTCTGCATGCAAATCACTTTAGTATCTGTTTGAAGTAAAGATGAATTGGAGTGAAGATTCACTATTTTTAGTGAGAATTTGGGGGAAAACCATCACCAGAAGTTCATTAAAAAGGAACTACTCCATGATTAGTGCCCTGACCCCTATTTACAGCAGTTTCTTCTGAATGTCTAATTCATGCTGGGCAACGGTGGCAGTCACCTTTAACTTCAGCACTTGGGAGACCAAAGCAGGTAATTCTCCATGAGTTCTAGGCCAGTGTTGTCTACGTAATGAGTCCCAGGCCAGCCTCATCTACATAGGGAGTGGTTTTGGTCTTTATTAAAAAGGCTGGGAATGCAGTTGCCTTCAAAATAAAATAAATTTTGTCATGCATTACCTAAAATCAACAACTATCTAATTCTTTTCTAATTGTTCAAATGTGGAAAGTAGGATGGGCCCAGCAACAGTGAAGGAAATCAAGTCGTCCTCAAGCAGTGACTTAGTTGTGCCCAGTCTCTTCTGCTGGGCTGGCTGTTTTCTTTGTGTGACATTCTTATGTGGAAGTCGAAAAAGTCCGATGCCTTTTGGTGCTTAAGGATCTAAATCCAGCTCTAAGGAGCTCTCCTGAAGGAAACCAAGGGACAGGTCAATCAGTGTGCCTACTGTGTTACGCTAGTGCACGCTGGGTGCTTTGGGAACAAAAGGATGAATAGATTGGTTTTTTTGGAGCCTTCAGAAGAATGAAAGAAAATCCTTGTGAATTTTTGATCAGTTACGAAATAAAATAAAGTAGAATGCAGAAGGCAGCAATTGGATTTGTTTCCTTAGCTCCATCAATCTCTGCTGAATCTTTGAGCAAAACTGGTCAAGCAGCTTACATGACAGTTATTCAAGCAAACGGAAAATTTCCCAAGCTCCTGCTGGCTCAGAAACAGAGGCCTCTTTTAAAGCAGTGCAGAACTCAGCAGTTTGGGTTTCATTGAACTGGCTTTGTGGTTTCAACTTACGTAACTTCCATATGGAGCCTTGAAGGGGACGCAGAATCCAAGCTTCTTCTTGTGCCACCTGAGAGCTGCTGACATTTCAAGGATCCCTGGTGACTTGCCCACAGTCCTAAAGAAATCTTCCCCCCTGAACATTTGGGTTGGTTTCTTACCAAACACCACCAGAACTATGAAAATCAGATTTGTGAAAACTAATTTTTAATGGGTGTGAGAGAAGGAAATCCAGTTTAATCTCCTGTTTAATGTTCAGTGGTATTTGGCACGCTTCACCTACACATTAGCGTGGAACCTAGGCAGAATGCATACCAAGTGGGCACTAGAACTGCATTCTGTAGGGCACCGTGGATAGGGCAAGAATCTTGTTTTCCTTCTGAGATAAACTCAGAGGCAAATAGCACAATTAGATTGAACACTGTAAACTACAGATAGCTAGGGCCAATGACTGATAGAGACTGAAAAATGAGAGTTATCTTTATTTTATTTTGTTAAAATATATGCCATCACTTATCCCCTCCTTTACTTCCCTCCAGGCCCTACCATACCTCCATACCCACTGCTTCCTCTCACATACATGACCTCTGTTTCTTTTCAACGA
>JABTXL010005620.1:10102328-10134484 GCA_025134845.1 Neodon shergylaensis | reverse complement strand
AATAACCAGGAGGCTTGTTCCCGCAGAAGACTAATTCTCCCCCTCTCCGCAGTCCTTAATTGCCTGTGGCTCTTCATCTGCGGTAGGGCACCTTTGAAACAGAAAAACTAACAGAAAACTTGCCTCTCACTTGGTTTGGAGGTGTTAAACATCACTGAGGATCTATCAAATATACTAAGTTGCTGATGGCCATTTTAAAATTTTCCCTAGGCCCCCATACTTAGTGCATATTCTAACCACTTTCTAGTTCCTGAAGTCACATAACTAAGAAGATCCCAAATCAAAACTAGGTATGTCTTTATTTGTTCTGAATATACCACACCACATTTGAGTACTAATTTATCGTTCAGTTGTATGGAGTTACAAACAGTTTGAATAGGTTAAACCATCTTCAAAATATTGGTAGATTGTTTTCAAAAGAAATTATTGCAAAAGTCTTTATATATCTAAATATTTTGATTATTCCTTTGAGTAAGTTTCTACATTAAAAATGTTTTAAAAAAGAAAAATAATCAAGTCTTTGGAGAGTTTCAAATGCATTCATCTGTTGGATTAGAACAAGTATGGCTTGCTATTAGGATGACTTTCGTGGTCTGATCACAAACTTAATTTTTCAACACGCACGTGAAACATTGGCTGTTTTTCTTAGATATCATTTCTTTAATTCATAATGAGAAGAGAAATTTTGGAAATCAGAATAGTGGAAAGTCCTATGCTGAGCAAAGTTGCGTTACATTTCTTTTATACTTTATGATATGTAAAGGAGTTATTGCATCCAACCAAAACGGAGCTTTAACACTGAGGGAAAGATTTTGTTTTTAGAACAATGACTAAATACTTCCTTAAAATATTCTCTATTACCCTGCCTTAAGTTATTATTTCCTCAGTAAAAAGTTTACTTTTCTTAGACTACAGGAGCATTACCTCAAACGTGAGTTGTTGAATTATTCTGTTAATTGGTATTGATGCTATTTTTATGATATATAAACTCACTACTGCTGTTATTTGCCTTGAAAACTAAAATTAACCTATTCAATTTGGCATAACGAATTATAAAAGTTTAAAAATTTGCATTGCAGGTATGTGTATCTTAAGTATCCATGTGTGTGGTGGGTGTGTATACACATGGAGGCCAGAAGAGGCCATTGGGTAAAATTCTCTGTTGCTCTCTCACTGAACCTTAGTCCTTTGTTTTGCTGGTTCTGGTTAGGCTGGCTGGTCAGCAGGCCCCATCAAGTCTCATCTTTTTGGTATCACAGCCCCAGCAGTAGAGTCTCAAGTGTGCATGACCACACCCACCTGTAAACCGAGACTGCTCTTTTGTTTCCTGACTGCTCAGACCCAAGTGATCACACAGAAACTGTATTAATTACAACACTCTGGCCTATTAGCTCAGGTTTCTTATTAACTAACTCCTCCATCTTAAATTAACCCATTTCTATTAATCTGTGTATTGCCATGAGACTGTGGTTTTCGGTAAGGTTCTGGCGGCAACTACATGCTGTCTCCTTCAATCCGCCCACTTTCTCTCTATATCTCTGTTCAGATTTCCTACCTGGCTTTGCTCTGCTAAGCTATTGGCCTAAAAAGCTTTATTCATTAACCAATGGTAATAAAACATATTCATAGCATACAGAGGGGAATCCCACATCGCCCATCTTTTGACAAAGGATGCTGAGGATGGGAATTCAGGTCCTTATGCTTAAGGACCATACATTCTTTAACCCAATGAACTTCTTCCTAGCTTTTAAATGACATCAGTTTCTTAACGTTCCCTATGACTGTCATAAAGTAACCAGCCAATATGTGCACTTGGCTGACTTGTCTTCCAGTTTCAGTCACACAGCACACCGAATCTTCTGCTAAGTGTCATGGTCTTGCAGCACAGAACTTGTCAGGACTTACCATCTATTCAGGCTGTCTCTTTCCTCCCTGGATTCTTTTTCTTTATTGTAAAGTCTCAAAGCAGTACTAGGTTGTTGTATGTCTTTTACTACCATTTTAAGCCTAACCTAAGTCCTCTAACTGCCCAGAGGTGAACAGTCATTTCCCAAAAGAAATGATTCTTAAGTCGCATTTAGAGATGTGGTCACTGTGCTGAAATGTCTCCTCCTAGAATGCATTACTGAAATTATTCTTAGCACCAGTTTCTCCTGACAATATATTTCTCTGACGTCTAGCTCCTATTTTTAGTCACTAATGTAACCAGGAGTTCATGAAGCATTGATGAGGTGCCTGCTCTACAGGATGTACTTTTTAGTGCTCGGCAGACAGAGACGGCTACGACACCTGCTCAACCCCCCAAGACACTCACGTTAATACAGGGGACAGAGAGATGGGGATTATTATTGGAGATGCATGTCTAAGTTCTGATCAAAGAGACAGTCTTGAAAAATGAGCTTTGAAGAGTAAATTCAAATATGAACGAGCATGACAAGCATTAGCATGAAAGAACAGAATGGCAGGAGATATTGGGTTTCATGACAGTGCACAGTAATGTGGACTGTAGGTGTGAACGAGATGGAAGGAGAGTCTTCATGTCTGTCAGGAGAGACAATGTATGATGTGTGTGTGTGTGTGTGTGTGTGTCTGTACATAGAGTCCAAAGGAGGTCAGGGGGCATCATCCTGTGGTGCTCCCTGCCTTTATTCTCTTGAGATACTATCTCTCACTTAACTTAGAGCTCTTGTTTTTATTGTTGTTGTTTATTTATTTTTATTTTGTTTTGGGGCTGAGATCCCAAGTGAGTTCATGTCTTAGCTTCATTTCCGGTTGCTCTAAGAAAACAGCTCAAGGAAAGCAACTCAAGGAAGAGAGGGTTTATTTAACTTAAAGTTCCCGGCTGTAGTCCCTTTAATCAGGAAGGTCACATTGTAGAAGCTTGAGGAAGCTGGCTACAGTGCATTGGTCATCAAAGAGCAGACATGATCTGCTCTTCTTTTATTCTATCCGGGCTCAGCTCACAAAATGGAACCACCTACATTCCACGTAGGTCTGTCTTCCTGCTCAACCCAAAGAAGATAATCCCTCATTGGCTGGCTCCCTGGTCAACCTAATTGAAACAACTCCCTCACCAGGTGATTTCAGATCCTATATAGTTGAGAATCGTGAACTAGGGAACTGGCCTTGATTGGCCCCCTGGTGTGTCTCACAGCTAAACTGCTGTCTCCACAGTAGTGCAGAGCAGGCCTTTGAAAGAATGGGCTACTGAAGAGCAGTTAGGAAGCGACTCTAGATACTTAGGATGCTGAACACTCAGAACAGGGCAATGGTGGTGGAGACGGGAGAGGACACAGGTCAGAGGACCATTGAATGCATTCCATATAGCATCAGGGACATGAGCAGTAGAAAGAATTCCAGATTTTTATGATGTTCTGAATATTCTGAACATGATCTATTTTTTAAAAAGAATAAAATTATCGGTCCAAAATAGTCATGAGATTCAATATTTATTTGAAATGAGCAAAGAAATTGCCAGACTATATACAGTTTTTTGAGAAGATGAAGAAAGCTATAAATCTCTCTCTCTCTCTCTCTCTCTCTCTCTCTCTCTCTCTCACACACACACACACACACACACACACACATACACACACACACACACAATAAAGCAAGCAATCCATCTCAGTAGACACAAACTAAATGTTTTGCCATAGTTGAGCACCTTGGGTGTCTGTTTTAATGTGTTCTAACATGAGGAAATGTGGCATAGAAGAGACAAAATCTGAGTTCAGAGAGAAGCACTCAGCCCAGAAGCTCTTGCGCTTCATGATCAGTTGAGGGACAAGTCTCATGGACACCTTCTGCAAATCTGGCCTTGTTCCTATCTACGCGAAACATTTCCATTAAGAAGAATCAAATGACATGATCTTTGAACCTAAGGATAGGATAACGGCTATAACTATTAATAACATGAGTGAGGGAGGCTATTCAGTGAGGGAGTGTTTGGAACCTGTCTTCACACAGGAACTCACTGTAGCTAACATGTTTATTATTATTGCTTTTTAAAAAATCCTTGCTGAGTAAACCATCCCAACCGGAATCCATTGTTCAGCCATGGTGAACTCTGAAAGAACAAAAACAAATATTGAAGCCAGTAATGAAGCCATGCTCCCCTGAAATTTAATTACATTTTTATCTAACTTGAGGTATATATGAGGTAGAACAATGCTACCAAAACTAAGAGTAGACAGGCCATTTAAAACCGCTTTAAAGAATAACAGCATCAGGGCATTAATTCTTGTGACCACCCCTCATTCTAGGAAGAAATGGGACACGATTTAGTGAAATAAGCCTTTTATGAAACTTTTGTGTCTGGTTTGAGAGACTGAATACCTCAGCCTGAGCTAAAACTGGCCTCTCCATGAGGCAAATCCAGAATCTTTGAAGAAGCAGATAGAGAACAATAGTTAGATGCATTCTACCCCTAGGTTGGCTACCCTGTCCTGCAAAAGTGAAGGATTGCTTGTTTCCTTAGCATTGGGATCTTGTTAATTCTGGTGCTGGCCACCTGTGGGTGTAACCATGGCTAACGGGCAGCTCAGTGAGAGATGAGTCATTTCCACAGAGCACAGAAATTCTGTCCTTTCGATCGTGACTGGTGCTGTCCTTGGCTACCAACTTGCTCCCGGTGTCCTCATTTATTGGCCGACTCCCAGCAACTTGTCCCCTCAGGCAGAGAGCTCAGTGCTCTCTCTCCCTGTGTACCTTTTTTACCGTCCTCTGAACAGGATGTGTCGGTGACTGCCACCATCACTGCCATTGGCTTTTGAATCACTAAACTTTCATTATCCAAGCATCACTTTATTTATGAGTAAACTTGTACTTTGCAGCCACCCCCATCCTCCAAGGCTTCTCTGGATGAGCTGTTTCCTGACAGCTAAGGGGCAATCAACTCCACTCTCCTCCTACAGAGCCATGAATAATCTGAGCAGTCAATAGCTCCTACCCCTGTATCCTCTTATGACTCCAGGGTGATCACAATGAATCTCGGTCAGACGCTGTTTGGTTTGGGAGAGCAGGACAATGTGCATATGACAATCAGTGTGCTTTGAAGTCATTATCTGGATGGGGTAACCATTACCTTTGGTGTTATTTATGTGACAACGGAAGCAGTGGAAGAGGGGAGAACCCGTGGAGTCTGGTTGCTTAGTAATGAAAGGAGCCATGTGGCTCCCAGGTTCTTTACTTTATACCCGGGAAGGTGAGCCAGTGAGTGGACTTGATGGAAGGAGCCCTCCAGGAGCAGCAGTGGGCTAGCACGGGGTCTCCTCAGTTACACTGTGGTGGGGTTTTTGTTTGTTTGCTTGAACATCAAACATTTTTGATTGAGAACTCCTTGAGTCCACCCTCTTTTCCCCCCCGATACATCAAAGGACTTCCAGAAAGATCACTTTAGCCCCTAAGTGATGAATTAAATATGGAGTCTCTCCTCTCTAAGACATGCCAGTCATAGAAAAGACAGTAGACCTCAACAAATTAACAGCGGGTCTCTCGTTATCTGTGCTGACAAGTACAGTAGTCTTTTGATCACCTCAACTGTCAGAGTTTACTAGATTCACCATAGTTTATATCTGAAGTCATCCGAGGCTAGAGTGTTCATCACTATTGAAAGTAGAAGGAGTGTCAACCTAGACTCAGGGATTGGGTTCTATTTCCAGCTAGACCGTGAACCTCAAGTCCGGCCATACAGCAATCGCTTCACTCTTTGCCTCAGTTTCCTCAGGTGGGTAACTGAGGTGCTGCTCTTAATGACCTCGTCTGGAATGTCTCCCCTTTAGTTGATGGAGGTGGGTCTTGTATCTTATCTGTTGCTTTCATTGGTTAACTAATAAAGAAACTGCCTTGGCCCTCATAGGACAGAAAATTAGGTAGGCGGAGTAAAGAGAACAGGATTCTGGGAAAAAGAAGCTGAGTCAGTGAGTCGCCATGATTCTCCCACTCCAGACAGACGCAGGTTAAGATCTTCTCTGGTAAGCCACCTCGTGGGCTACACAGAATATTAGAAATGGGTTAATCTAGATGTAAGAGCTAGCCAATAAGAGGCTAGAGCTAATGGGCCAAGCAGTATTTAAATGAATACAGTTTCTGTGTAATTATTTCGGGGCATAAGCTAGCCATGCGGGCGACGGGGACGCAGCCCAGCCGCTAATACTACAACATTTAGTAGGGCTACAGCTCCTGAAATGTTTCCCCGTTAGTAGGAATCAAAAGCTATAGCTCCTGAGCGTCATGACCATTGGATCACTGGGCCTCACGGATTCTCTGCATGTCCATAGCCTGATTGCCAGAGAGGGCTAAGGATGGAAACTGACCCTGTGTTAGTACAGCCAGCTCACAGCTTCAAAACAGGGGGAGGATGGCTAATATGGCAGAAAGCCCACTGCCCCCAACAATCCTCAAAACAACACGTGGGAAAAAGGACTTTTGTGAGGAGCACTGGGCCATGTTTTCGGCTGACTTCAATCAAAAGCAGTGTGTTACCAAGCACTTGTCCTAAGGTGATCATCAAAGAATCTGATTCCCCACAGCCCTTCACTGAACACTTCGGCTCTGAAGTTACAGGGCCTCAATGGCACTCACTGCAAGGTGGTGTGAGTCCTTCCGCATACTGAAATCTGGAAGGCAGAAGGGCAGGTCTGGGCGCTGCTAGGACCAAGAGAGATTTTCTCGGGCATTTCTTGGGCTTAATGACTGCAATGTATCTCCTTCAAATGCCTTCTTTTCTTTTTAGTTTTGTAGAAATAGAGTCAAATCCTAAGTCATTTATTGCCTCAAAGATGGAAAATATATCTCAACACCCCGTATCGAAGCTTAGTATTAAAGAAAAGTAATGTGACCATCCTACACAAAGATGTGGAGATACTGAGTACGGTAATGGAATACATCTCCAGTCTAATACTTGGCAGGGGGAAGCCAAGAGGTCATGAGTTTAAGGCAAACTCAGGCTTCACAGTGAGATTGATTCAATAACCAAGGGCTGTGGGGCTGACCATTACCAATTGAGAGCGTGTCAGACTCTCGGTTTGATCCCCAGTACCTCAAACAACACAACTAAGAATATATATATTAAAATATTTCTTGCTATATGGTTTGAAAAGGCAGTAGGGGTTTTGGAAGGTAGGCAACAAAGGCCTTGATTCTCAGATTCATCATAGAGGCTTAAGGGACTTGATATGGCCTCAAGGAATTAAAGAAAGTAGTTTATACAAAGGCACTTAGCTGAATACTTTTTAGTTTCCATATCTGGGATGCTGAATTTACAGCACACATCTAAGTCAGTATTAGAGATCTATTGCTTATTGCTAAACGAGTCAGCAGCCTGAGTGATAGACTGTATCCATGGCCAGCGGACAAGGGGCAGGAACAAGGCTCTTCAAAGTGTGGTAGGAACCATGACATCATTCAGTAGGAATAGAATTTGGAAAATTTTAAAAACAAAAGATGTCTTCTCGATTGACTTCGTGAGTATCTAATATTAAGACAGAGTAATGGGTTGTGGCCATTTCTTCATGAATATTTAGCAATTCTGTATCTGTGCACATACACATATATTTTATGTAAGTTCTTAGCGCTGTATGAGATCCATAGCATCCTGTAGATTCTGGAGAGTGTACTGATCCTAAATTGTGAAGCTGAGCTTTGCTTTGACGGTGTTGTCTTCAGATAATATAGCATATGGTCTTAACTGGAGCAAAAAAGCATACAGCATTGATGCCAACACAGAGGAAATTCTTTGTTTAAAAAGATTGCTTCATTTTTTTTTCTTTGTCTCAAGTTCACTTACTAAAAATGATGAAAAGGGGGGTGGGGTATCCTGCATAGCTGTGCTAGTCTGTGATGTGGGAGATCCATGAGGGGAGCGTTACAGTTCCTATGGCAACTGGTGCTGCTCTAGGCATGACCACACAAAGGACAATCTGAAAACCGAGGCGTGGAAAAGCAACAAGAGAAAGCAGTGTCAAGGAGGAGAATAGGAGATGCTGTGTACTGAGAGAAACAGCACGAGAGGCACCTGGAAATTCTCAAAGCCCAGAGGAGAGATGCCAAGGAGTGCACACACATGGTGGCTGCAAAGAAATGATTGCTTTCCTGCTTTCGAAAGTTTGGTTTCCTGCACAGTGGGCGTTCCTATCTCTTTGCCTTTAGAACCAGTTCTAAATCCCGAAGTCTGTCTTCAAAATTAAACTTGAAAAAACAAAGCAAGGAAAATGAAGTTTTGTGAGGCTACCTATGCATGTGGTCTCCGAGTCTTTGAACGAGTTGCATAGCCTAACTTTCAAACAGGGGCAATGACAGCAATTTCTGTTGGGTTAATGAATGGGAGAGCCGGACTAAATCTCTGCCCTGTGCAGCGGACTTTTCTGCTTGGAGGAAAATGGGATATGGAATCGGGGATAAAATTATTCATTTTCACATTTGATGATGAAGAGGAAAAGGAAACAGCAGATTTGTTTTTCTAGCTTCCCCTGAGTAAGACGAAAACAACTTGTTTATTTTGTTTGAAGACAGGATTGAGGCAGAAGAAAAAAACCATATCATATACACATAATTTATATCAAGAGATGATAACTTCCAGAATACTGTTAAACTATTACATCTGATTTTTTCAATAAAATTTTCAAAAAATTTCAAATTTTTCACCTTGATAGCTGTCAAGGTGATATTTAGTCACTGTCCAGTAAGGATAGGTCAGCAATGTAACATTTTGTTTTTAATCACCTCTTCATGCCATGCATGGAATATGAAAGGTGATGTTTTTATAAAATTTGACGTTTCCTAGATCCGCTTACCCACACCCATCTTCCTGCACTCGGACACAGTGAACACGGCTCTCGGGGACTCACTTGCTCCAGTGCCTGCTTCCGTGCCCAAGAGCAGCTGCTTTCATGGCTGCCAGAGGTGAGCTTTCCGAAGGAAATGCTGCTGAAGTCCTGCGCTGTTGACCTCCTAGGTGTGGGTGGGGCTTCTGTCGTAGATCTCTTTCTCCTAGCCTCAGTTTCTCTTCTTCCACATGAGCTGAGCACCAAGCTACTGAACAAACATCCTATATGCCCAACTTTCATTCAGAATTTAGGAGAACGCAGTGGACGGTTTTATTACAAGGACATGCTTATGTGGATAAATATATTTTTCCCTATTTGAAATATCCAAGAAGTCAATTTTCCAACACAAGCATGACCTCAGCCTACCTACACCGCTCTTTAAGAATCAGTGACGGAAGAAATGCTAATCAGCATTGTTTGCTCACATTCTAAACACAGGGTTTTGGAGATGCCGCCTGTAATCACGAGGCTTATGGAGCTACCAAAAAACCTCATGACACACAGGCATGTAACTGAGAAGGCTGGAACTCAGAGCATCAAAAGGACTCAGGCAGGGCTGTGCTAGAGACTAGAGCACAAGTGGACCCAATAGTCCTCTTTGGACTTTATATGCCAAAGGACTTCAACTTTATGGGTCAAGAGTGACTACACCAACGCCCTTTCTCTCTATTCCTTCCTCCACTGTTCCTTTAAACTAATTTACGTCCTCATGTCCCTCAGCCATGCTGTTTCCTAGAACTGTGAAATCCTGTCAGAGATGCAGCGAGGAGTGTGGTGTGTGTAGGGTGGCGTAAAACGGACATACGTAGGTCTAGTAATTCCATCCATGTGTAAGTGTGCTTCAAATGCGTCAACTCAGAAGGTGTTTTCTGAATCCCATGATGCTAAGTGGTTCTCCTGTACAAAGCTGGTGTGATCCAGACCTTCTCTTAGTGTTCAGGAGGTTCTGGGGGACAGCATCGTCACATGCAGGGCTACACACTGGTACCTCCCTCCCTAGGAACAGAAGGAGTGAGTTCAGTATTTCTTAGACAAGAGACTCAATGAAATGCCATTGGGATATTGCAGTCTAGAAAAATGTTTCTATCATTTTTCGAGCCCATTTTAGCTTCTGCAGTGTGGGAGGACAATATAGTTCCTGCCAAATATGCCATGCAGTATATGGCCTGGATATTTTCTGTTTGCAACTCAGAATCTCTTAGCGGATATTGAAATAAGTTGAGTCTCCTTTTTTGTTTCTGTTTCTACAAATCTCTTAATAATGTATAAATGCTCTTATGTAAGCAATATTAGATGTTTGTTGGATAAACATCCTATTTCTCTTCTCCCTCACTAAGAAAGAGAGCAATGGAAGACTTTATAAGCCTCTTGGTGATGCTGCAAAGCAGAACTCATCACCTTCGCGTTCACATCTTTAAATATTAAATGTTGCCGGCTCGGTCTGCTAAGACCCATCCACATTCCAGGAGCTGTATGTACCTTAATTACGTATTTCTCAGAACACTAGTTGTGGTTTGTGTATTTATTATTGTATCTATTTAGACAGGACAAGCGGAGGAAGTTATAGAGTGTTCTAACCAAGGTCACACTTCTAGGTGAATGTTAAACATGAGACTCGGGACCAGGCTGGTGGGCGGGAAATGGCCTACCTGCCAAGCCTGCCATTGCTGGTGGGAATACAAACTTGTTTGACCTTCCAGATGGTGGAGGCAGATTCCTGAGATTGCTCTCTGACTTCCATACATATGCTGTGGCACACCTACACACACACACACACACACACACACACCATAAATAAATATAAATATTAAAATAAACCGAGACTCAGTCTAGACAGAGTACTTGACCATGAGAATTGACAAAGACAAGGGGCCTTAAGGGACGTGACCTGGGGGGTCTCAGCCCTAACGCTAATGAAACAGTTGCTCATCCAAGACCCATTTTGCTGACTGGAGGCCTTTGGCTTGTAAGCACTCAGCTCTTCTGTCCTGCAGACAGAAGGTCGTGCTGGGTCCAGGTTTGAACCTCGGGAGTTCTGCCCGTTTCTAGGATCATCATGTTGCTGGTGCTTGTATTTTTATTTAAAAACCACAAATGTGGTCATCAATTACCAGTGTGTAATGATAGGTACTTCCATGCTAAAAGACCCAGTGAATTCACTTCAGCAGCAACAAGGGTAATATATCTATTATGATTCTTTAAAATTCAGCTACATGGCAGACAACTTGAATATGAAATGAAGGCAGGTGTTTGGTGTATCCCATGTGATGATGTCACAGCGTTTGGACACCACGCAGAGAATCACTGCTAGTATCACAATGACGAACATGTCTGTGACCTTTGGAAGTGTTCTGGTACCCTATGGCATTTTAAAATAATTTAAAATAAAATAATTGTAGACATCTTATCATTTATTTATTTATTATATTTATATAAATAGGAATATGGATGTTCCTATTTATTAACACCATATTCCTATTATTGTTATTATATTCCTATAGTAACACAGCACACTGTGTACTTGAGCAGTTGTTAGGGAAGTATTATGATCTGTGCTATGATGCTGATGAGCTTCATTGTTCACCTGGTTTGTCAAGAAATCACTCATTTTTTTTCTTATACTTTGGTTTCTTTCATTGTTTCTGCATCACTGTGAACTTGTAACCAGGATTGGCGCATTCACCTTTCTCCTGTGGGCTATTCCTGAACGACGGCTTTCTCCTGCACATCCTCCTTGGACCTCCCCTTCCCACATAAGCCCGAAGCTTGTGTTGTCAACATCCCATATCCACAGGTGCTCCTCAGCTGTCTCCCCTGCCAGTCTCCCCCACCAGGCTGCTTCTGTCAGTACTGCTGCCTCCTTTCTCCCAGGCCCCTCACATCTCCTTAGTCATCTTAGTCATCCTCCTCTCTCTGTCGTACAGCGCTGATAAACCTGCCTTGGGATGTGAGACAATAGAAATTGATTTAGACTGGTGTTGTCATGGCTACGTTTGCAGAGATGGTATTAATTGAGCTCGATTTTGAAGGCTGTGAATGATTTAGGTGAGCCTCAGTGATATCAGAGGTTTGAGTTTGCTTATTTCAGTTTGAAAAGAGATTGCGATCTGGGAACTAAGACGTACTAAATTAAGTTTGTTTAATTGAATGACCTTAACCACAAGTAGTTTAGCCACTGGCAGACTTTACTAATTTTTCAAGTCTTTGTATTTGAAGGGAGTATTTCATAGACAAGGGGGACTCATGGCACTTAATTGTGTTGTAAAAAGCACATTTGTATAGTATGTATCAGGGGGATTCCTTTTGGCCAGTACTTGCTCAATTTCTTTGAGTCTCAGCTATCTTTTCTTATTTATTTATTTATTTATTTATTTATTTATTTATTTATTTATTTAAGATTTCTGCCTCCTCCCCGCCACCGCCTCCCATTTCCCTCCCCCTCCCCCAACCAAGTCCCCCTCCCTCGTCAGCCCAAAGATCAGTCAGGGTCCCTGCCCTGTGAGAAGTCCAAGGACCACCCACCTCCATCCAGGTCTAGTAAGGTGAGCATCCAAACTGCCTAGGCTCCCACAAAGCCACTACATGCAGTAGGATCAAAAACCCATTGCCATTGTTCTTGAGTTCTCAGTAGTCCTCATTGTCCGCTATGTTCAGCGAGTCCGGTTTTATCCCATGCTTTTTCAGACCCGGGCCAGCTGGCCTTGGTGAGTTCCCGATAGAACATCCCCATTGTCTCAGTGTGTGGGTGCACCCCTCGCGGTCCTGAGTTCCTTGCTTGTGCTCTCTCTCCTTCTGCTCCTGATTTGGACCTTGAGATTTCAGTCCGGTGCTCCAATGTGGGTCTCTGTCTCTGTCTCCTTTCATCGCCTGATAATAGCCTTTGCTGGAGAGGTTGGGGAGAAAGGGGCACACTCATCCATTGCTGGTGGGAATACAAACTTGTGCAACCACTTTGGAAAGCAGTGTGGAGGTTTCTCAGGAAATTCGGGATCAACCTACCCCTGGACCCAGCAATACCACTCTTGGGAATATACCCAAGAGATGCCCTATCATACAACAAAAGTATATGCTCAACTATGTTCATAGCAGCATTGTTTGTAATAGCCAGAACCTGGAAACAACCTAGATGCCCTTCAGCTATCTTTTCATTGGAAATAACTAACACATGTTGTAAGGATAACAAATGTAAAGGATTAATTAAGAGCTTGTTAAGCCCCTGAATCTTCGTGTCTTTTCATAGTCTGCTGAAGTCACACCTGCACAGGACTGGAAAAGCGAGTTTAACACTGTGGATGAGAGTAAGCTGCTTTTAGATTGTTCCCACCCCTTTCCTTGGTGGCAGCACGTTCTTTGTCTGAATTGGGATTTGTGTAGGTGCCCTCCCCCATGCCTCTCACCACCAAACGTTTAGGCAAAAAGATAGCTTAACTGTTTAAGATACCTTTGTGCAGAACGTGATGCATTAGAAATCTAAACACTGACAGTAGATAAAAATATGAGATATAAAATAATTCCACCTAGCAAACCCTGGGAAAGTTCTTATTCAACTTATTGATCTATTAGAAGTTGTGCTGGACAGACAGAGAGCATTGGCTGCGTATTTTGTCCACACAAAGGTAACTGCCAGAAACATGTCTTCGTTAGCACGGTGGCACTTGCACTCCAACAGAACTGCCAGTTTTGTCAACACAAACATGTGTAACTTCTGGTGGCGGCACCACAGGACAAGGCGATAGGGATAAACGTGCTTTGATTTTGTCCATGATTCGTTGGGTTTTATAATTTGAATGTATTTTATCATTGGCTTTGTGGGTGGTCCTTACTGCTCCCTTTCTTAGGTTATCATTCTAGTATATGCTGATTTTCAAACTGGTGGGTCCTCTGATAATAAGAAACAGCTGGGGAAAGCAACATTTTAAAATAGTAATTGTTAGCATATATAAATTTTTCTCAAAAACATGGCAGGTTATGGGGGGGATTGATATTACCAGGGTGAGGGAGAAGGAGAGAAAGGGAGAGAGAGAGAGAGAGAGAGAGAGAGAGAGAGAGAGAGAGAATATGTTATGTGTTGTTGGAAAAATGGCAGAGAGAATTGCAATGTTGGTTGCTTACAAGATGGAGGAAGATGATTATTAACTACCCTCTAGACATGGAAAAAGCAAGAGAACTCTTTTTCTCTTGTAGGTAGTGTATTTGTGCTCTTTAGAGGAATATAACTTATAGAATGAATCTATATATAGAGAGAAGGGGGTTTATTTGAATGTTTACAGAATGTGGTCCAACTAGTCCAAAAAAGGCTGTCTACGAACTGAAGCTTTAAGAATCCAGTGCTTGCTCAGTCCACAAAGTTAGATGTCTCAGCTTTTCTTCAGTACACAGCAGAAGCCTGAAGTAGGCTCTGATGCCAGTGAAGGAATGGACTTGCCAGCAAGCAGGCAAAGAGCCAAAACTTTCTTCCATGTCCTTTATATATACTACCACGAGAAGTTATGGTACAGATCATAGGTAGATCTTCCCATCTCAAAAGATCTGGGTTAAAAAGTTGCTCTTCACACTTCAAATGTTTTAATTAAGAAAAAAATTCCCTCATCCAGTGGTGGTGGTAGCGCGCACCTTTAATCCTGGCGCTCAGGAGGCAGAAGCAGACAGATCTCTGTGAGTTCGAGGATAGTCTGGCTTACAGAGCAAGTTCTAGAACAGTCTAGGCTACAAGGAGAAACCCTGTCTTGACAAGACAAAAGAAAAGGAAAAAAAATCCCTCACAGGTGTAAACTTGGGTTTTAGTTAATTTCAGATGTAGCCAAGTTGATAAACAAGAATAGCCATCATAGATGATAGATAGATAGATAGAGAGATAGATAGATAGTTTAAAATTCAACTTTATTACTGAGATACAGGAAATAATGACTAACAGACCCTCGCCCTTGAAGCCTGTGGATAGGATACTTACTCTGTAAATGGGGTTTAGCGTGTGGATCTGGATGTGGGGGTTTCTCCTGGATTACCCTCGTGTGTTCAGTCTTGTCACATGAGTATTTAAAGTGAAGAACCTCTCCTGAATGTGATCAGAGAGAAATTTCACTGCAGAGTACATAGTGTCGTTGACGTTAAAGACACAAGGAGACAGCCATGAATCAAGGCTTTCTGTCATTTGTACTTACTAGACTTTATGCAGTCATGAAACCATGTATGTATATAGTAAATAGATTTGTGTAGGGGGAATCAAAGCAACCAATGGTAAGAGGAGAGAGAAGAAAAGAAGGGGAGCCCGATAGAGGGAGGGGAAACATACTCGACTACAGCATGAACCTGTGAGAAGGCTGAAGTTAAAGGAATTTTGAAACTCTTGTCAGCATCTACACAGAGTAAGGGAAAAATCTTTGCCAAGTAAACACTATCCAGGGGGTTAATTTTTAGAATATATAAAGAACTGCACAAAGTACATACTACCCTCCCCCAACACCATCTAATCTACAAATTAGGAGGGCCTAGATATGCAGCATCTGGTGAACAGACAAAACAGGGGAAGGCAGAAATGGCTCCTCTCCTGGGCTCCAGGAAGAACACAGCTGTGTCGAGACACTTTCATCTCTGCCCAGTGAACCCGTATCAGCGTTATGATGCCTACATTTGTAAGAAGATAACTTCCTGTTGGTTTAACCATCATATCTGAGTTGATTTGTTATAGTAGCCATCAAAACATAAGGGAACAGTGTTCAATTTCATGAGACATTGAGAATAAATGGTTTTTTTGTTGTTCTGAATTCACATGTGTTCAGCCCTTGAGTAATTGGCAATAATGAATATGCAAATTACAATGCCCTGCTCAAGGGCATCCGCGTACAGAGACCTCAGTTCTCTGTGTCAGGGGCTGACCTGGAACTTGGACCTTCATTCAGTGGATAACTGTGTAGTGTGTGGGTTTTACTGGGAAGTTGTTAAATGCTGGAGTTGCTACAAAGACTAGGAGACATGTTTCCAACCATTATGCTGTCACCGGGTAGTAGTGATTCATTCTGCCGGATTCGCCCTTTCGATGACATACTTGGTATGGAAAAGGAGCCCTTCTTCCCTCATTCCAACACCACTCCGGCATGTCTCTCACAAATTTTCAAGAGCAAAAGCCTTTGGAGGCTAATGCATACATCCCTAATGTTTTAGCATTTCCACATATAACATGGAGTTGGGAAAGAGCTCATCTCTCTCTCCTACATTGCTTTTTAAGATACTACTTATAGTAGTACTCTGCAGAATTGAAAACATTTTCTGGCCAAAATGGCAGTGAGCAAGGAAAAAAAAGAAACCCAAATAGAATTCCAAGTCTAGACACACACTTGGAATCCAATCCTGACTTCAGAAACAGTTTTAAGTAAGTTGTTCTGCGAAAATTAAATCATAAATGACAGATCTGCCAGGATTGATTCTTCCACTACTATAGCATGCTTCCTGAATGTCAACATCACTTATTTGATTCAGAAGGGACCACAGCCAGCAAATTATATCTGTGGTTTTCAGTCTGGCTTCATTTGTCCCAGGGCTTGAAAGCTTCAGGATTAAATATTGCAGGGTTAATGTGCATATTCTTTATCCAGGCTTTTTTTTTTTTAAACTACGGACCTTGTATGCATTATACAAAAGACAGGAAGAAAAACAGACAGGTCTCAAATCTCAAAGAGCATTTACTTTCTATGAAAATGACCCTTATATTTCAAATATATAATATAATAATTATGTTTTAAAGTATACTCAAAAGAAGTGGCATCGTCAACATGTCTTCCAATGCAGTAGTTACCAGGCACCTCTGTGAAGACAGAGTACTTAGAATGTCGCTTGCTCAAACTGGATGTACAGGAAGGAAATGCTGAATAATGTAGATATACAATAGATGTAATATAGCTGGATACTATATTAGTACAAAAGAAGGAAGAGCTTAGGTGGGCATGGTTATATCTAGTCCTCATGAGGAAGGGGCAGGTGGATCTCTGAGTTTCAGGCCAGCCAAGGCAATATAGTGAAACCCTGATACAACAATAAATAATAAAAAAGGTCTGAAAAATATCTCATGATAAATTTTATGTTGCATGTTATTAAAATGAAAATATTTTAAATGTATTTACCACATAAAATGTATTCTTAAGGTGATTTTCTTCACTACATTTTATTGTTTTAGTAAGGCTTACAACTTTATAATTGATTTTATTCCTGGGGCGATGCAGCTTCCTAGAAGATTAAGCTGACCATTGTGTTGTAGGAGAATATATAAAGCTATATAAGATTGTTTAAAAACCAGATGCAAGTTTGCAAGTTTAGGTCTTTGTGAAGTCACTCCATTCTGGTCCATCTTTTCCTGCATTTCTTCCAAGGAGAGAATAATATGAGCAACAGATAGCAAGAAAAAGTGAAGAATATCACTGTATACCGGCAAAGGAAGTGAGTAGCTCAGAGAATATCACTGTATACCGTCAAAGGAAGTGAGTAGCTCTGACAGAGAGGGATGAGCAGCACATTCCGCCGGCGGCAACTAGGTCCTTCGGCAACTAGGTCCTTTGTCCTTTTTATCAGGAATATCTAGAACCAACTCTTTGAAAACGAGAGAGCATTTTTACCTTCAGATAAAGATGACATGGATCTTTTATGAGTAAGAAGAATATGAGAATGACAGAATTGAGCCTTATCTAAGTGAAGAAGGAAACCTGGGTAGGGTGTACCGCACTCCCCAACTCTGCCCTGTCTTTGCATTGACAATGACCAGAGTTGTCAGGTGTTGGAGAATTTACCATTGTGTTAGAACACTTGTCATGACACATGGAAGAGTGGTTGTGTCAGTGCCGTGTTTCTTGAAGGTGAGCTCAGACTCTACTCTAAGTATAAGGCTTTCTAGTTTCAGGACTCCAGAGATGGTTCAATGGTAAAGAGCACTTGCCCGTCTCCCAGAAGACCTAAGATCCCTTCTCAGTACCCATGTTGGATGGCTCACAGCCAGTTCCAGAGATCTGGGTGTTCCGTTTGGGCCTGTGCATATACTGCCCCCCTTTACAGCACACACACACACACGTACACGCATGCACGCACACATGCACTCACATACACACATAATATCTTTTAAATTTTTTCCTTCGATTTATTTACTATTTATGTTTTGTTTGCTTGTATATGTGTGTACTACATGCATACATGCATGCCTTGTTCCCACAGAGGTCGAAAGTGGGCTTCCAGATCCCTTGGAAGTGGAGATTTGAATGATTGTGAACCACCATGTGGGTTCTGAGAACTGATCCCAGGCCCTCCGCGGTAGCTCTGAGCAATCTCTCCAGCCCTAAAACAAATCTTTAAAAAGAGTGTATTAAGACTTACTAGTTTCATGCAGAACAGGCTGTGGACAGATGAACGATCACACGAAAGATGGATATGAGTAGAGAGTTGGCTCATAATTTTCTACCTCTTCACCCGATTTTAAGTCCTTTTCTCCCTTTTGTGTCATGCCTTATCTGAAGAGCACCATGATGTAGCGCGGAACTGGTATAAGCTAATATTGCCATCCGATGGTCTGATACATGAAAGAAAAGCAGGACCTGGGTGTTAGCGAAAGGGGAGAGCTTTGCAATACCCTTTGCTTCTCCTGCCTTGGAAGTTCTTAATTAGCTCCAGCTTGAGAGGGACACAATTATGAGGCTCATATGGAAGCAGTTTAAAAGTGATGATGCTTAGTTCTCCCAGCGGGCCTTCCCTTGTTTAGAAGCAGAGTCGGGGGAGGTTGCTTATTCATCTAGGTTTGCAAAATGTTGACTACGTTGGTATTTTAGCATTTGGTAATTGTTAATAGTCTATGCCCTAAACTGTGGAGGAGAGATACTTTTTGTCCAAGCTTGTACATGTAAGCATCATAAAACTTTCATTAAAAGAGAAAGGAGAAGCTCTAGATTTATTTTTTTTTTTTAAATAGCAAAATGGAACTTTCTCTATTTCACAGACAAAATTCTATCTGCTAATCGCGGACACTGTCAAAGCTAACATCCTTACCTGAGAGCATTACTGTGTTCATTAGCATCTTAGAGATCTTCCTAGAATGACTTTGAAAAGAGACAGTTTGGGGTTCTAGAGAATTCTCTTCCAAGCACTGGAACTGTTCTCAGATGGCTGAGGAAATTCCAGCTGACCTGCATGACCTGGGATGAATGAAGAAGAAGTGATGTTAAAGAAAAGGAGAATTCTTTCAGGTTTCCAACAGAGCCTCCTAACTAACAGACGGCGGTGAAACCACGGGCTCTCGGCAGCTGTGTTTCCTCCAGGGGCTCTCGGAGGTTGTGTTTGCTGCGAAGGCAGGGAGGGTTAAGCAGAGAACTGACAATGGCCTATCCTGTGCTGTTAGACTGGGCTTTCAGTCTTACGTAGAAAACAGGTAGAGCATTAGACAAACCCACTTTAGTGCTTAGGTTGCCTGAGGTCAATGGGCAATGAATCACACACTTTCGCCTAAACAGGGTGCTTCAGCGCCTGTTCAAGTACCCATCACAAACCTGAAGGGCATGTACTTGGGTATTTATTTAAAGTTATTTGCATCATAATTATATACTAAAATTTGTGGGTGTATACATAATGCATTGTGATGTCTTTCCAACTCTTTCTGGGGCAGTGAAAAACATGGTTATCAGTAGGATTCTCATAATCCAGAACTGCCCTTTGCTGAGAAATGAATATAGAGAAAAGGCTGTCCCCATCCCAGGAGCTGGTAGCTTTGTTGGGGCAGCTTGTCTCTATTCTGACCTTATTAAACATTGATCAGCCAACATCTTGTAGTGTTTGTTTGTGCACAGGTGCTTCAAGTAGATACCATTCATTTTTGCAACCTAATGGTTTTGTGTGTAATGAGTGTTTGGCAGATAGCAAGTTAAAAACCGGCACAAAATTCTTAAAAATGTGTCTAGCTTCTTAATGGGAATGACAAAAACGCTAGTCTAAGACCAGCATCTTCTTAGGTGTTCTAAATTTTGTGAGTCCTTTGGAGTTTCCTAAAGATTGGAAATATTTTATTAGCTTCTGGACCCCACACTTGGGGATTCTGATATTCTGATACAAGTGGCCCAGAGGAAATGAGTGCTGGTCTTTTTTTGTAACTCTCCAGGAAGCTAAGGAAACACAGTTTTTCTTTAAAATATTTGAGTTGGTAGCATTCTCAAAAACTCTAAAGTTCAGTGTCTACAAAGCTGTCTAAATACTGCACTGATATCCTGGTCCTCAGTAAACAGGTTGGCCATGCTTGTTAAATGCTGGCAAACTTTCCAAATTCAGGGCTTTTTTTTTTTTTTTTTTTTTTTTTTTTTTTTTTGGTTGTTTGAGACAGGGTTTTTCTATGTAGCTCTGGCTATCCTGGAACTCACTCTGTAGGCCAGGCTGAATACGAACTCCAAGGCAAAAATCAGGCTTCCAGTGTTTCCTGAGTGCTGGGATTAAAGGGGCGTGCTGCCTCCACTACCAGGCTGCTCTTTCTAATATTAAAATAAGTTACTCTCTTAGAAACCAAGGCCATGACCTGCCTACTTTAGAAGTCACCTTAACATTCTACTCATTCTTTCCTCAGTAGGTGCCACAGTCATTGTTCCCCAGATGATGGTTTAAGAAACAACCATCTTGAAACTGTAGAGTTGTAAAGCTAAGAGAAAATGCGAAATCGGGATTTGACCAAAACAGAGAAGCCCAAATGTTGCATTCTTTTTCATAGGAGACAGAGTCTTGTTCATTCACCATAGACAGGGCTGACAGACTGAAGAAAGAATTCCACCTAAGACCTGGAGGAGGGGCTACTTGTAGGATCATGGATGACTCAGCGACAGCTGCGGCTCTGAGCAATCTCCTCCCTAGCTCAGGCTAGGACTCATGAAAGCCTCTCCACAGAAGTGTCCCGGTCTCCAGTCAACTGTCCCTCCCTCTGTTCTCTAGCACCCACCCCATGACCACATGTAGCTGGACAGAAGAAGTGACATTCTGGAGAAGGGTTTGGTGACCCTCTCCCCACTCCCTCTATGAGGGACTCTAAGCATGATCCTTACCATGACCTTAGAGCTAGCAATCACTCTCTCTCTGCTCATTGGCTGGCATGACTGTTGATTGCTGTATGCTATAGGTCATCGAGGCAAGTCTGCTTTTCGCGACCTTATGGCTGTGTTGCATCCACGAAAGCTGCTCCACTCGGAAGGGCTTCACTTAAAAAGAAGGGTGAGCTAGAGGCGCCTGAGCCAAGGGTGAAAGGGAAAACCATTTTTTTACACGGGCTGGTAGGGAGTCCCTTATGATAATGTGTGGTTCATCTGATGGGAGATGTGATCAAAAGTTAGCCACATATCAAGGACTGGGTCATGCACCAAAGGAACTCGATTTGTAGTAATGCAAATATAGTGCATTAAAGTAACCACTTGCAAACCTTGGAAATTAGCTCAAACTTGGTCCTTGGTATTGATGAAACTCTTAATTGGTCAGAAATGATACTTTTATAAAAGATCTTGGGATCTGAATGCTATGAAAACTTTGATAAAAACAAATGACCTCCAGTGTTTCTGATAGGGACAATTCTCAAGTCATCTTTAACAGATACTGAGTTATAAAATCTAGTGTTTGGGGTGATGCAAATAATATATTGAGTTAGTTTAGTCCAGATCAAACCCATTGCATATTCTATTACTCTGATCTTTTTGCAATGGAAGAAATCACTTTTTTCCTTTCAAATTCAGAATGATTTATGATACCAGAGTTCTGCTCAGGAAATGTTTATTAAAATAATCAGTAGGGCAGACACATGAGTGAATATCAGTGGATATGTTAAAAACTCTTGCTCTCATAGGGAAGTTGCTACAGATGAAGCAAATGTTAAAATCACAAGTTCTGCCCTGACCAGTTACATACTCGGTATGCATTTTCAGCATGTACACAAAAATTGATAGAAGAACCTTGCTTTCATGTGGAGTAAAAACAATAAAAAACCTAGGATCTTAGGCTCTGGCAACAATGGTGGCACCAGAGCAAGGCATTTAGGGAAAATGAAAGTTTCATTTTCAAAGAATTCAAATGATTTAAGCTGAGTTCTCCAAGTGTGGAGCACAGAGCATATGGCCTGCGTGACCTGTGACTTCCACCTGGTGCTTCTTGCTTCATGGTCACTTGTCTGTTTGAAGACATACTATGCCATGTATCCTAGACCTGTATCCTAGACATGTGCCATGTAACCTAGGCATGTGCCCTGTGACCTAGATACGTACCAGTCTCTTCATATTCCTCCTATCTCCCCCTCTCCAAACACTGGAATTGCAGGCAGATATACCTGACTTCTGGCATTTTTGTTGTTGTTGTTTAGAGAGAAAGTCCAGGAGCCTCTGGAGTCTGTTTTGTACCACGGCTGTGACCTTGAACTTCCCGAGGCAATAAGTCGTCTCTGTACTACCTAGTCTCCTGGTTACCTTCCTAACTCAGAGAATGTTGAGTCCTTAGAAAAATTAGTTAAGATCTTGACCCAGTCATCCCACTCATTCACTTAGCCTTAAGTATGAAGAAAGAGGACCAGGCCTTCCAGGTGTTCCTCAGCCCGTCTGCTCACCTCTTCTGCAGCTCCCAGAAGGTAGCCTTCCTGTCTTTCCTCATCTCCAGCTTTCTGTGCCTTGGGGTGTCCTTGCAGCACCTAGGTATTTGGCCCCTGAGATCCCAGTCCTCCAGCTGTATTTGTACTACCTAAAACATTGTAAATTATATTTTTTCAAATCCTTCAGAGACTTACTTTGTATCAAAACTAGAACAATTCCTTATCCAAAAAAGAAAGAAAGAAAAGCAATGAAGTGGGGTTTTTCTCACTTTTTAAAATGTTCATTTCTTAAATTTCAAAGTAGGAAATTTCTAAATATGTTTGAATAAATGAACTATAAATGTCCAAATCAGAAACTTACATAGAAGATGCTTTTTCATACAGCGTTCTGGTTTGTTTTGTCAGTGATTTCTGAAATGGGGAAGTCTTTTCCTCTTTAGTTAGAACACCTTTTGGGAACATGAGAATTGACAATGGGCCTTCGCTTTTCTGAAAATGAGGCAATGTTTTTCTCCTGAGAGGGACGAGGAACCCGTGGACCAAAGTTGAGTTCTAATCAGACGGAATTAGATTTCCAAGTGTACATTCCCTCGCATTCCTGGTCTCACTTAAAATCACGTCCCAGCTTTTGTCAGTGAGAGACCCAGCTAAAACTGAATTCTCCCCACATGGTGCTAAGGAGGCGAGGCTAATGAACTACGTGCGGGCATGGTTAGTGTGTGAGACAAAGCCATGGGAGGAAAGATACCAAGAAACCAACCGTGGGAAGAGGCCATTCCAAAGAGACACAAGTAAAACAGCATCACAGAAAATGAGAGGGAGCTCACCCCACTGAGCCGAGGTCATGGATGCACACAAAATAAAAAGGGGGGATTGTATGAAAGCGAGCCCTAGCAAACCCAGAGCCTAGTATTCAAACACCAAGGGCCTGTTGATCCTTTGCACTTCAGTTTCTGGTAGGGGGTTAAGGTGAGTGAAATCCAGATGGTAGTCTTAGACTATTTACTGACCGTGTTCACTGGCCCATTTCCTCTTGCACTATTCTATCTTGCACTTTGAAATCTACTGTTTTCCTGCACATATGTGGGATTGTACAAACCATAGAGTCCTAGCGTATTGTTGATTTGTTGGACTCTACCCTCTGCTTGTCTATCCTTATTAGAATGTCATAGCATATATTTAATTAAGTGCTAATTCACGCCTATGAGTTGCGTTTACTAAAAACCTACTCTGGGACTGCAGGGATGGCTCAGCAGGTAAAGGTGATTGCTGCTGAGAGTGAGGACCTCAGTTCTGTCCACAGACCCACATGGGGGAAAGGGACTCATTCCAGCAAGCTGTCTTCTGACTGCCACACAGGATCAGTGGCACACGTGTGCTCACACTATTACATACATCATATACATACCCACACCTCCCACGGGAGCAGTGGGACATGTGTGCCTACACTAATACATACATCATACAATTACCCGCACCCCCCACCACACAAAATAAATAAATGTAACAAGAAAGGAAGTTGTTTGCTAAACACACTGCATCTTTTTGCTGTTTTTGGCCAAATCAGAGGCTAAATATTTTTTTCCAGAGATTTTTGGGGTGTCTTTTCTTGAAACCCTAATTTTGTTGTTTCTATTTTACAACTATGTAGTGCAAATTTGAGAGTAAAGTAAATGTTTATATTATTTTAATTTTTCTTTTTTTCAAAAAAATGTATTCTTTGAGAATTTCAAGCAGTACATTTAACATATTCTTTCTCATCCCCTAACCCTTCCCAGGGCCTCCCTCCTGGTCCCTACCCACCCAACTCCATGGTTTTTTTCTTGCTCGTAGAAACAAAAAGTCAAAAAGACAAAAGTCACTAAAAGCCCGGGAGTCTGTTTTGTGTTGACTGATTATTCTGAGTTGGCCTGCCCTGAACGACGGCGGATATCCCCACCACTCCAGTGAGAAAGGTCATTTCCTCCCTCCCAGCCGTTTTGGCTATTTTAAATAATAAATGTGAAATCATCCAGTAATTTTATTATTAGTATCGCTCTGCTTTAAATTTCTGGAGAGAACTTTAACATTTTTTTTTCAGTTAAGGTTCAGCATTAGCCAGGAAGTCCGTTTACAGATAATAACCTCTCTGGACATGAAGGAAATCTTAGAGTCTCATTAGTAGGAACAAAAGCAGGGATTTAAACCTAGTTCTTATCTTACATCAATATTCTCCATACATGGAGTAATAGATCTATTTAGAAAAGTTGTTCTCAACCTGCGGATTAGGACCCCTTTGGGGGTCACATACCAGATACCCCGAACATCAGACCTTTACATTAGGACTCATAACAGTAGCAAAATTACAGTTATGAAGCAGCAACAAAAATAATTTTGTGGTTGGGGTCACCACAGTGTGAGGAACTGTATTAAAGGGTCGCAGCTTTGGGAAGGTTGATGACCACTGATTTAGAGGCTGTTGTCATGTATCACTGAATGCAAGTTGCCGTGTATGTTATGTAGCATCCTGATTTGAGAAGCATTAAAGTGTGACAAAAATGTATGTCTGCCATAGAATTGAGAAACTTATGGAAATGGTCATATGGAAATGATGCATGTATTTAGGAAAACATGTGACTGGAAAATGGCTTATCTTCTAAGAGTCATAACCACAGGGAAGGAAAGCCACACCAGATTGTCTGGGCCCTCGTTAGAATTTTTGTGCACTGTTCTTCCCTTTTTTATTAGTCTCTTTGAGCCTTGAAGCCCAGAACTTCTCTGTCCTTCTTTGATAGTCTCTGTAGTGTGCTTACAGAATTCTTTAGTGACCTAATCTAATGTCTTTTATAGGGATAAGAAAAATGCTACCCTATGTTAGTCACCTAGTTGGTCAAGAGCAAAGTGGCAGTTGCATTCCATTCCCAGGTTCTCAGTCCTGTGTGCTGCTCATTGCTCAAGCACTGCATAAGCAAAGGTTTTCTCTGAGAGGAGTGTAGGGAGGAAAGATTGTGGTTGGAATGGATTGGATGAGAGAAGAGTAAATGAAGAAAGAAAACAAAAAAGGTTTTAAGAAATTAGTGAATACTAATGCATGCATCACATGCATCTACAGTTGTAAAAGGTCATCAAGTCCAGTACCAATGCCCACTTAATTTTTTTTTTTTTTGGAATTTAGTACAAAAAGGCTTCTGATGTATTTCTGTAACCTGTGTGTCTTTACCTCCTTGGATCTTCATGTAAAGAATGTTCCATTCCCTTTCTGATATGTTAAATGGTTCATCCTATGTTCTTTTAGGTGCTCTTGTTCTTCCTTCTAGCAACAAAAAATAGTATCAAAAGTAGAAGTAATTTGCTCTATTTGTATGCCTAGACCATAAAATGTATTTTTATTTGCTTTTATCAGTTTCTATGCTGAATGTTTTCAGATACCTTGCTGTTCTTGGTAGTGAGATGAATCGCTCCCCTTCTCCCAGCCTCCATTACCTAACTATACATCAGCCAAACATTTTGGAATCGTGTAAATATAGTAGGACTCAGAAAGGGATGTGAATTGAATGCATTTAATTATCTTTCCTTTAGGCCTAACGCTGTCCTAATGTGCTTTTAATCTACTGTGTTTCACTGTGTAATTGTCTAAATTTACTCTGGTGCCATTGACTATTAAAAAAAAAGGCTCCCCCTGGGGTGTGGTAAACATGTTGAGTAGTGGTTATTGTACAGATTTCCTTAAAGATAAAAACAATATTTCAGCAGCAGTGGTAAACGACTGGACGTCTTTCTATTGAGCAAACAGAGTTGGTCGCACCTTTGCTTTTAACGAGTACACTTTGACACTAGCGTTATTGACATGACAACGCAGATACAATGCATCAACCTTCAGAAAAATGTATATTAAAATGGAAAGTTCCAGGTGGGTCTGTGTATTCCTCCAAAGCCGCAGAATATAACTATTCATGGAAGTGCCCTTTGACTTTCTTCATTCTAAAAAGTCACCGTTTTATGCCAACTTTTGGTTTTCGATGCTTTTCATATTGCATTTCTTGTTCACTCTCTCCAGATAACCTGGGTGATATATGAAGCCCTTATTAGGAGTGTGGGTGTGTGTTTCCTCTCTAGATCTTCATTCATTTTTTTCCTGTGTTCACTTTATTCTCAAATTTGCATTATATTTGAGAATACATTGTAAAATAGAAACAACAAAATCAGGATTTTTAGAAAAAAGATTGCAAAAAAAAAATCTCTGGAAAAATATTTAGCCTCTGATTTGGCCAGAAACACTGAATAGATGCAGTGGATTCAGAGAGCAACATCTTATTACATTTATTTATTTTGCGTGTGGTGAAGGGGGTATGGATAAATGTATGCTGTATGTGTTAGTGTGAACACACATGTGTCACTGCTCCTGTGTGGCAGTCAGAACACAGCTTGTAGGAATGAGTTTCCTTTCCCCCACATGTGAGTCCTATGGACAGAACCGAGGTCCTCAGCCTTGGCAGCAACACATGAATAAGAGTCTTGGATCAAATCAGAATCCTAATTATCTGTGTGGTTTCGGGCATAATGTTTGACCTTGGTTCTTATGTGTGGAAAAGAGAGGATTAAAAAAAAAACTTCACAAAATTATTCTGAATACTTAGCAGCAGATTTTTTTTCCTTGTTTGGTTCAATATACAACGTGAGATACATTTTTAGCTGCTATTCTATGTGGTAATACTTACACAGGACAACTTAGACTGTTAGCTAGAGAAGGGAGCGCATGAGGTACAGGAACAAAAGTAAGAAGCTCAGGGGGCGGGCTAGATCTGTCATTTTTCTGACTCACTGAAAAGCTGGGAGTGAACTGCAAGATGCAGAGCCCTGGGCAGGAGAACAGCACAAAACAGAAAGGCAACTCGACTCTGGGGAAGTTGCTCCTGGGAGGGCACAGGGCTAGCCAGCAACTGAGATGCTCAGAGGCTACATCTAGGGGACAGAAGACTCCTTGGAGAGTCCTATGACAACTATTAAAATTAAACAATAGCTATCACCAGCAGCTATTGAAGTAGTGATAAAGACGATGAGGTTTTTAAAAACTTTACACACACAAACGCAGATACACACAAACGTATTTATATTTTTTCTTGAGACAAGGTCTCGCTATATGACTGTTCCCTACGTAGACCAGGCTAGTCTTGAATTCTCAGAAAGCCATCCACCTCTGCTGGAATTATAGGTATCAACCACACACCTGACTAATGACTTCATATTTGGGTATTTATGTTTTTATTCTCTGTGTGTTTTGCCTGTGTGTATATGCCTGGTATCCACAGAGGCCAGAAGAGGGCACTGGAACCCCAAGAACTGTAATAACAGATGGCTGTGAGCCTTCATGTAAGTGCTAATAATTGAACCCAGGTCCTTTGTAAGAGAAGCAAGTGCTCTTAACTACTGAGCTGCCTTTCCAGTCCCCGACTTCATATTTTTATGTCCAAATCACACTCAACTCTCCCCTAGAAGCTTAAGCTTTAATAGTTCTGAATTTGAAATTGATCTTACAATTGAGTTAAAGACTCACGTTCCCCTTATTAAATTAAATTTCATATTTTATAACCAACTCACATATTAGGATTGAGGAAATATAATGCATGCTTTCTTATATTAATAGTTAATGTATTGTGAAAAATTCCAGATGAAAAATATAGAATTCTTTTAAGTCTAGCTTCTAACATAAAATATACTTTACATAAAGCTATTTTAATGTACACTAACAGGAGGCGGTGGATGTAAAGGGACACTGACGGAGACTAAGCCATCATCATAGAGAACAGGATCCAGATGAGCTCAGACACAGACATTTCCCACGGTTTGGTCCACCCTCTGCTACCAGATACTGAGTAGACTGCTTTGGCTTTATAGTAGATATGAGTATGTTCAGCGGTTTTCCTAGCTCTAAGTAAATTCCACCTCAAAGTGTAGCTAAATCCCTTGAAATAAAAAGTTGTGTTGCTTTTTTAAAATTCCGAATAAAATTCCACACAATTCAGAAATTAATAAAATGTTGGATTCTATGGACAGACAGGTGGCAGGAAAACCCGCCCCCTACTGACAAACACAGGGCGAAATGCCGGGCAGTGGGCATCCTGCCCTAGCTGGGGTCTTTCTAGCACTGATTTCTAGGCAGGGGGATTCCTAGCTGATGACTGCTAACTCCCTGCTCCATTTTTACTTGGTTTCTGCTAAATTACAATGTTTACCAGGAGTAGAGTTCTGGTGCCTGCTCCTAGTCAACACCAACCACAGTTTCTGATGTGTCTTTAGTATCCAATTAAAGTATGTTTTTCTCTGAACATCAAGTTTCTTTCTGTTTGAGTGATACCACTCACTATGTCTCCTCTGTTCTACACACTTCAGGACTTATTTTTGTGTGATGAAACCCCAGTCCATCTTTAATGCACAACTGAAAGTGTCACATCTGACTCCATTATTTCTTTTTAAAAGTTTTTTACTTAGGATATAATTGTATCATTCCCACCTCCCAACCCCTCCAATGGCAACCCCTTCCTTTCAAATTCATGGTCTCTTATTCTTTAATTTTCCTGTTACACATGAATCTGAATAGACACAATGCTATCTGATGAGTCCATTTAGTGTTGTTTGTATGTGTCTTTTTTTAGGGCTGAGCTAGATAACCATTTAGCAGGCACATCTCTGGGGTCAATAATTTTCTTGATTATTTAGTATTACTCTTGGTACCAGTTTGGCCCATTTTCTCTTGGTGCTTATTTTTGTGCATTATTCCTAGAGGTGCTAATTCCTAGATGGTGCTTGTCATCTCCAATTCTGTCCTTTTTTCAGTAGAATTTAGGTATTTATTGAGAATAAATCATACATGAACAGAAACAGGATGGAAATAAAATGGCTTACACTCCATGCTGTCCAAACACTCAATTCTAGGTTGAATGTGGTAGTTTATGCTTGAAATCCCAATGCTTGGAAAGAAGCCAGCCTGGGCTACACAGTAAGTTTCAGACATCCTGGACTACTTAGCAAAAACGTAGTCTCAAAAACCAGGCAAGCAAATACATTAGGAGAAAGTAATGAAAGTCTAGTGAGGAGACACCCCACATTCACCTCTGAAATGGAATGGAGTAGAGCTCCCTTGAAATTAGGATTTTTTTTTTTTAAAGAAAAAAAAGAATATTCTCAGTCCTAGCTTTAGCTCCTAGACTACCCAACACTGCTGGAGGCAGAGCCGGCCTGGGGCCACAACTAAATCTTCATACTTGTGTTTTCTGGCTTCCATCCCATAAATTGCATGGCTGTTGTGCGGGTGGCAGAGAGCAAATAAAGACCAAGAGTCTCCACAGTTTAGGCTAAAGCTGTAAATACATTCTATATTTCATGCCTTTTTCTTTCAACATGAGCAAGGCAGCTCTGTCCCTCTGACTTCAGGCTCTGGTTATGGAAGTACTATCAGTGGTAGAAAGTAGAGTTCCATGCAGTATAGAATGGAGATACTGAAGCATGTTGATGACAGGTAACTGAAAACCTGGATCAAAAAAAAACTAGGAGAAACTTAAATATAATATTTAAATTTCAATGTCCACTTGGCTGTATTTAGAGCTGGAACATCTGAGAAACGGGGAAAGCACACCGGGGTGCATCCATGACTGAGTGTCCAGGGAAGACTAGCTGAGGGTGACGGGTGGACCCCTGGACGTGTAGGTAGAGCCCATGGGTGGGGACTGAAAGAAATACAAAGAGGAAAGAATAATGCCACCCAAGCACGGGGCAGCCCCATTCCTCTGCTCCTTGGTTTGCTGTGACGAGAGCCGCCATGTACCCTTTGCTGGCTAGGGGCACTGAACACTGAGGAAACATGAGCCAAAACCAACCTGGCTTGGCTTAAACTGTAGGGGGAGGGGAGAGTTGACCTCAAGGGAACATTTTCCTTCTTTGGGATATTATTTTCTATATGTGTGATTATTAAGAATCAGACAGAAACAAATTCATTGCTATTTTTGGAGGTTATGTTTATCTTATCGCTCTTTTGCTTATAAGTCTGATTTGTTTTTATGGGATTTATCTGTGTGTGAATATGTGTGGCTCTTCGTCTCTGTGTGTTTCTTGTACTTTTTCTTTCTTTCTTTTTTTTTTATCCTTTTCTGTTTGTGTGTTTTGCCCTAGGCTGGTTTTATTTTATTTTAGATAAATGAAATAAATACAGTTTGTTTTTTAATGAGAGAGAGAAGGAAAAGGTGTGGATTTGGGTGAGTGAGGAGCTGCAAAGGATCTGGGAGCAATTGGGATAGAGAAAAACCTGATCAGAATATATTGTATAAAAAAAATCTATATTTTTTTTTTTAAAAGAGGGCAGCCGTGGTGGGGGTGGTGCATGCCTTAAATCCCAGCACTTGGGAGGCAGAGGCAGGCAGATGTCTTGTGAGTTTGAGGCCAGCCTGGTCTACAGAGTGAGTTCCCAGATAGCCAGTGCTATACAAAGAACCCCTGCTGGGGGTGGGCAGAGGAAGAATCAGTCTTAGGGGCTGGAGAGGTGTCTCAGTGGTTAGGATCACATGTTCCTTTTCCAGAGGAGCCAAGTTTGTTCCCTAGCACCCACCCAGGGTGGGTTCTAACCACCTGCGACTTTAGCTCTGAGTCATCTGGCAATTGCACTTTTGTATACATACACATAATTACAAATGAAGTACTTTTTAATGAAACAAATTTTCTCCCCCTTTACCCTAAAACTCTATGATACTTATTCTAGTCCATCTTACCTTTAGGTTTACATGTGTGTCTGAGTGTGTGGGTGTGCATGTGCATGTGTGCACTGTATGTTTTTAGGTTGGCTTGTACCATGAAATATAAATCTACATATTGCACATCTAAACATTTATTGTCCTTGATTTCAGTGTTTCTATATGATTGCCAAAATAACCAAATAAAATGATAAAAGTTGAAATACAAAGTTTCTAAATATTCATTAGTTTAAATGATCTGCCTTATGTGTGTATAATACAACAGGATTGTTAATTCCTCTGGGGTCAGATGCCTTCACCCATTCCTAATCAGTTCCACAGGTGTCACTTCAGCGTTAGGAAATGTGGGGGTGGGGTTCAGCCCGTTAGTTAGGACACAAGTACTCCTGTTGCTATTATTAAAGTCTGTAGCTGCACAGAGGAACACTCTGTGGTGGAGGAGGCAGACCTGCAAGCTGGAGCAGAAAAAAAAATTGGTTTTCTCAGTGTTCGAGAGAATGGCAGAGAGACAAATGGAGAGAGTGGAAATCTTCTGGTATGTAAGGAAGGTGTAAGGCAAATAATCTAATAAATAATCCAATAACCATCCAGTAAATCATCTGAAAGAGCCCTCCAGAGAGCTTAGCAAAGAAAGTCTAAAGTTTTTTCTTACCTGTGGGGATGGTGGATATTTAGGGTAGGGAAAAGATGAACAGATTCACATTTTCCACAGGAAAAATTTTCATAAAGAATAGATCAGCAAATGAACTAGGAGATGAGAAACAGAGATTGTTGTCATAGAAACATGGGCATCCAGACCCAAGCTTCTGAAGAGATACTTTCTCGAATGAAGAACTCAAACTTGCTATGCCTTACTGTACAATCGTTTTTTAATATTCCTAAAGAGTTAAAACACTTTTTTTCAGACAAGAGTAAGTTTTGCTTTGATTTCTATATAATTTTCTAATTGTAAAATTAATTTTTTAAAAACATGATACAGGTGTGTAAGCACCATGATGAAGTGATGTGGGAGTGTCATATATCAATCTGTTGATTTCATTGGTT
>JABTXL010005620.1:10073014-10102318 GCA_025134845.1 Neodon shergylaensis | reverse complement strand
CGGCTGGGGTGTTGGGGAGGCAGCCCCGGCCGCCCCTATTTCTACAATGAAGTCATCTGGTACACTTCACATGTGCTATCTTTTTCAAAAGGAGAATTGGAATACAAGACTCCCAAATCCCATCCTTTATTCACAACTTTTTGCTGAGTCTCTGTGGCTGGGCCTCTTAGGAGGTGAGAGTTGAAGCCAGGCTATGGGCCAGTAGGCCCCAGGCTGCATCCTTGAAGTGCCCAAAGGCACTTAGAATCACAGCCTGTCCTGGACACCCTGGCACTTCCGTGGAAGGTGTGAAGGGAGATAAATAAAGCCACCTCACCCAGAAACACCAGCCTGAATGGTATTGCCTAAAAGTTTTGAGACTAGGGGACAAGTAGGTATCCTTGGACAGGATTGGTCCCTGCAAAATCAGGACTTTGGGGAATGGATGGGCAGAGGCTCTGGGTGACACACACACACATCTGGAGCAGTCTAACTGGTGTCAGAGGTCAGGAGTGACAGCCCCCAATGAGGTAAAACAGTTTGGGCAGCAGGAAAGGATGGACATCAACACCTGCCAATATACCTTGAAGCTGGTGGTGCTTGCCTGCTCTTCATGCCCTCAGGAGAGAGGAGGGAAGGGATTGCCTAGGAGGAGGGCAGTTTGAGATGTATGAATTGACTCTGTCTCCAACTTAAAAAAAATACTAACCATTGTCACCAGAGGCAGGGGTAGACTCAGGGAGGCCTTTAGGGAGGATCTCTTGAGTCAAGAATTGAGGCAAACCTGGACAGCATTGGTCAAAATTAGATGAGCCCTGATCAAAACCAAAATAAATGAAAAACAATGGAAAATAAAAAGTAAAAGGAGAAAACACAGACGAGTCAAGTGGCACCTTCCTATAATTCTAGGCTGAGGCAGGAGTATCACGAGTTTGTGTCAGTTTTTTAAAAACATGATTCAAAAATAACTTGATCAAATTGCTAAAGTTTCATTGCATTGGTATTTTTAATTAATTTAAAGCTGTCAAAGAAATGGATTCTGCATGCCTCAGAAGCTGCTTAGATTTAAATTCATGTCCTGTCAAATTATAAAAGGACTCAGCTTGTAAGAATAAAACTTTTTGGGTTTAAGTCTGTATGTGTAAGCTAATGTCTTGGTTAAAAAAGATTCAGTTTCTGCATCCTCAGCTCCATCATCCAGGAATACCATAGTGAAACTCACCAGCTAGTACTGTGATTGAGAGAAAAAGGTTCAATGTACTTTCTGCTCATGCTGGGATTTCAGGAAAGGAAAGCAGGAACCTTTAGGCTTCATTGCAAGTGGTCAGTCACCCTCTGCATCACAAGCAGGGCCTTAAAGAGGTACATTAGGCACTGGGCTCCACACGCCAAAGGGCCTGGCAAACCAAAGGATGCCACCAGTGGTAATCAAACTCTCAGTGGGGCTCTGATGGCAAACCACATTGGTGACCTGACCCACTATGGAAACCATAAGACAGCCAAAAGTGGTGCCAGTCCCTATGAGAGCCGGATAGCAACCTCAATTGGTAGTGAGACTGTTGGAGTCAGATGACAACCACCGTCTCTGAACAACCACTTCATGGGAGGAAGATGCACCATCCGATTGTGAAACAACTGTTTACTGTGGTCAGTGACAAGCTCTGTAGGTCAGGATGTCTGTAGAGGGCAGACGGCAGCTCCCAGTGTGAAGAAAACCATAATCCTTCTGACGAGTTCCTTCAGTAACTAGACCCAAAGTGGAGTGGAATCTTTTACACTTCAAGTTCTTTTTGAGCCCAGGACAACCTCCGAACAGCTTTTCAGTCTCCCTTCATTCCAGGGACAGCTTCCACAAAAGGAGTCAGATCTCAAGGCCCAGAGCCGAGTGCTGCAGAAGAAGCCTCACAGTTTGAAGCTCTGCTTTTTCTTTTCAAACAAGTTTTTCTCATTTTACATACCAATCCCTGTTCCCACTCTCTCCCCTCCTCCTGCTCCCCAGACCTCTCACCCACTTCACCCCACATCTGCTCCTCAGAGAGGGTAAGGCTTCCCATGGGGAGTCAGCAAAGTCTGGCAGGTCACTTTGAGACATGACCAAGGCCTTCCCTGCTACATCTAGGCTGAGCAAGGTATCCCTCCAAAGAGAATGAGCTTCACAAACACAGGCCAAGAACTATGGATAAATCCTGGTCCCACTGCCAGTGGTGCCATAGACTGCCACAGCCACACAACTGTCACCCACATTCAGAAAATCTAATTGGTCCTATGTAGGTTCCCCTGCTGTCAGTCAAGAGCCAGTGAGCTGTTTCTGTGGGTGTTCCCATCATGGTCTGGACCCCTTTGCTCACTCCTATAGTCGTTCCTCCCTCTCTTCAACTGGACTCTGGGAGCTCGGCCTAGTGATGTTCTACTTCTGTACACAGCAGGCTGGCGAGAAATCCTACACAAAGTCTTAGCACCTCAGGGCCCATATGAAGAAACACACTGAAGAGAAGCCCTGTGTGTGCAACACACCTGGATGTGTGTGGACGTTCTCCCTAGCAGGTGAACTCACAGACACAGAGAAAGGCACAATAGGGAATGGGTCCTCCTACATGCAAATGCAACCAGACTTTTGCAAGGTCAGATCACTGCAAGGGGCATGGGAGAGTCCAAGGACAAGAACGAGCAAGCACTGGACCCTGGCTGTCCACAAGGAATATTTTCCCTACTAAACTTATTTCTTCCTACCTAGAACTCATAGTAAATGGATAAAGCTGACTGTGAATGAAGAAAAATGAAATAGTGAATATGCAACATCAACCTTAACACCTGAGGATAGATTATTTTGCATTTTTGCAAAGGTGATCCTATTTATTCCCTGTAAACTCACAGATGTCCTCCTGTCTCTGATGCCAGCGTGCTAAGATTATAAGTGTGTTCCACAACACTAAAGCGAATCCTTTAATCTGCCTTTTGTTTAATAAAGTGTAAAGTTGTTAATATTAATGAAATTTGCATACTCTCTATTAAATTGTACTGGATAACAGCAACAATACAAATATTCAAACATAGCGAAAGTATTATAATAAAATAATATAGGCCCAATTCCTCTTCCCTCTTTCTTGGACTGAAATTCTGCCGTTCTTTTTCAGTGGATGAGGATAATTGGTTGCTCTGTCAGGCAACCTCCTGGGGTTCGAGGAAGCTGTTTTATCTACTGCAGTTTCTCTGTAGTTGAGAAATAGGCAGAAGTAACCGTGTTTCACATAAGTTGTGTCTGGAGATGTATGGTCACATGACCAGCAGAGGAAAAGGTGCTACTAACTCTATCAACAGCATTGTCTCATTGAGACAATCTTGTGAGGTCACTTTGGTCCTTTGTGACTTATTTTATCTATTCATAAATATCAAAAGTCAGATTAACATTTTCTCCTCAAGTCCTCGACTACGATATTTTTGCATGTGTTCTTATGTTTACATTTCCACATGCATGTGTTCTGCACGTTCCCATATGGTTTAACCTACAGAATCTACATATGTCTCAGCTGACGCATATTGTTAAGTGGAGGGAGGGGCTCGATCCCTGTGTCAAGTAGATTGGTTAGTGTGTCTCCAGACATTTCTTTTCCCCATTTGGAGGACAGTTTGTTTGAGATTTTCAGCTGGGATGTGAGAGTGCTCTTGGTGATATACACAGTCTGTAACTACACATGGGGAAGGGTCTGAGGGTGGAGAAGACATTTATTAAACTGCAAGGGAAAGTAGACTTGTTGGTGGCCAGGAGGATAGAGAAGAAGGGATTGAGAGGGAAGGGATCTGGGGTTGGTAGGAAGGTGTAAGTGAGGCCAAAAAAAATGTGCCAATAATTCCTGTGAAAAAAGCTGTATACTGCTGAGTATTCTACTTTCAGATTGAGTGAGAAAATCTAAATTATGCCTCAACTGTGGGTAATGTGGATATGGATTCTAGGAAAAAAGGTGAGCAGATTCACATTTGCATAGGAAAAATTTACATCCAATATTGACGATGAAATTAATAGGAAAGATACAAAAAACAGTTGCCTTGGAAACATATAACCAGAGCTGTTCATCTGAAAGACCCCTTTATAGAAGGGAGGAACTAAAAGTGCTACAACATGGCCATGTTGTAATTTTACAGTTTCTCAGATATGAAAATATTTTTGGAGAGCAGGAGAGTTGTATTCATAGGCATATGGGAGTTATTCTTTACTCTTAACTCTATAAATATATTTAGTGACAAAAAAGTCAATTTAAAATATGGTATAGGTTTGAAAATTTCAAGATGAAGTTCAATTTATACATGCTATGTTGTCCATAATGGAAGGTGGGAATACAGGAGCCCAAAGCCCATAAATTTCTTGCAATTATTTTTCTGACACTTCGACTGGAGAGCATGGAGACTAAGGGGAAACAATGGAGTTTGCCTAAACCACATCTCAGGCACTTAGCATAACAACTTGGACCTGGGGTCCTCTGAACTCTCATGGACAGAGGGAAAGGGTTTGCACAGGGCCAGGTCTTCAAAGGGCACAGTGTCAGTTTCCCAGAGGAAAGGCTGAGAATGATGCTGGGGAAAACATTTAGGAACCAGTGGACAAACATGTATCATTGGACGGTATGGATATTTTATGCCAACTGGCTCTGTAGGGGTGATGAACAGGGACAGTGAGCACCTGGCATACCTTGAAACTGTCTGATGACACACATGTGTTTCTAAGGGAGTCAGCCCTTGACCGGGTCAGACCGTCCTGGAAGAGGGAAAAGAAGACATCAAAACCTGCCGTTATGGGCTTGGAATAATCATTCATGGCTGCAGTACTGTAGGCAATCAGGAGGCGGGGGAAGAAGGGATGCAAAGTATTCTGGGTTAAATATGGTGAAAACAGCAGCCATTCTCCAGTCCAAAGACTGAACCCCTTGGCTCCTGTGACTCCCAGCACATGCCATTGTCTTTAACAATGATAGTATGTCTAAAATATAGGAAGCATAAGGTCAAGGATTGGCTGGAGCTAAGCTGTTGTGTCCAGCTTGTGCAACAAAATGAGATCCCATATATAAACAAAATTTTCAATTACAAATAAAAAACAAGAATAAAAAAGAATAAAACTCCAGGCTCAATAAGTCCCACCTACAATCCTGGGCTTAGGCAAGAGGGTCTAAAATGAGAGGTGAACATAACCTCAAGAGGGAGACCATGTATCAAAAACCAGGTCAACCAACAACAACAAACCTGTTACCGGTGCTAAAGTGATCACTGAATCCTCAGTTTTTCATACTATAAGGAATTTGTTTAAATATACAACTGCCAAGGACATGAAATCTATAGCACAACTGTTCAGTAGAACTAAAACCCCGGGTGTTCTGGGTTTACAGCAAATCTCAGAGAGCAAATTTAGGAATAATATCTTCACCTGTAGCTGTCTCTGCAGGGCCAGCTGTCTGCAGTTTCTGCCTCCTCAACTCTCACGTGCAGGTCAGGCACAGTAAACCCTGCACTGAGACTGGGGTAGGAATTTAAAGTCCAGTTTCTCCTCACAGTGGGTTTTCGCGAAATCCTAACATAGAAGTCATGCATCCTTGGCCAGGTGACTTAAACACTCTCTGCTTTCCATGTGTCTGTGGGAGGAGCTTAAATAAATATTCCAGATGCTAGGCTCTATCCAAAAAGCAGATTAATCAGTGTTGTCAAGGAGATGGACTCTGCATTGCCCACCAACCCATGTGATACATAAATTCACTTCCTGGGTGTTCACACAGGGACTCAGCTCTTGAGAGCAAAATTGGTTGACTTAACCCTCGATCTGTAGCTAATTCCTTTGGCCCAACCGTGTTCCATTTCTATACCTGCAACTCTCTAGGAAGAGCAAAGTAAAACTGGCTAACTCCTTACTACTGTGATATGGATGGAAAGATCCAAAGTGCAGCTTTCTCTTGTTGAACTTCATGACTTCAGGAAATTCCTGGGTCTGTTGATGGGTAATTCCTGGGTCTGCAGTCTAAGAATTTGGGGGGGGGGGAGAGCTTAAGCAAGTCCTCTTGATTTGAGCTCTAAGGCACAGGGTGTGGACAATAAGGGGCTGGACCCTGAAGCCCTGCCCACTTCCTACTGAGCTTTCTAAAAGAAGACACCAGACTCTGGTGCTGCCCTTTCTCCATGGCCACCTCCATCATAGCCTGTGCAGGTCTGATGCCGTGGTCTCCAGCTCACATTCTGGAGCTGCTTGGGTCTAGTGCCTAGCCTCTGTCTGTCTTCATATTTGACTACTTCTAAGGACTCTAGCTCTAAGAACTGAAAAGCTAGTTCATCAACATGTTCTCTGATTCTGGAACAGCTGAGCAAACTGAAGCGCCCCAGCAGGTCGTCTCCGAACCATGTCAGGACCAGGGAGAAACTCCAGGTGATTCTGAGCCAGGGCCCTCCACTTCTCAGTCTGCTCCTGTGACGATGAGCATGCTTGAGTCAATTCTGAGATATGGGATGGCTTCTGGGTATCGACCTATGACCATGGGAGAGCCAAGTGGGAGTTTTGCTTTTAGCCAGAAAGACATGTCTGCTGACCAAACTAAATCCCCAGCAAGTTCTCAGCTGATGAAGCTCAAAGACCAGGAGACATCCCTCACTGATTCCCAGGAGAGAGCAGTCTCTGACAGCGAGGAGACAGTCTACAGAGAATGCCGCTATGTGAAGGTCCCATTTGGAAAGGAGACTTTTGTGTTCCAACCTACACCCCTGTGTGGAAGCCAGAGGAACAGCCCTGGTGATAGTCAAGGTACTCACTCTGAGGGGCAGCTGGTACCTCTTGAAGGGGGCTGTGTGAGATCCTTCAATGCTGAACAGACCTGGGATGAGGATCATGAAGTTCCTTCTGTGTTGGACCTGACCGTCAAGAAGAAGGACCAACAGATGCCTGTCACTGGGGAAAAGACCTTCAGGTGCAGTCAGATTGCAACCAGAGTGGGTGAGCCGTTTCCTTATGAGGGTAAGATGGCAGCTCCCTCTTATAGCCAGGCCCTCCATCCCAGTGAACTGATATCTTCTTTTTCTTTTCATACTTCTTGTCAGTATGAGAAGAAGATGGTTCTAAGTCGTGACAAAGACCTCTTTCGGGATCACTTGGTATCGATTAAGGGATACAAGGCTTTCTATAAACATCAGACGAGGGACCTCAGTAGTGCCCAGATAAACCACTATGGCCAACTGGTATCCTCCCGTGGTCAGAATGTCTCCACAGGTCAGGGGACAGTACCCAGTGTTGAAGAATGCCGCCATAGTCAGGAGACTTTCAATCCTCCACTTTATTCAGGTGGTCCTTTGGCCCCCAGACTGCCTCCAGAAAGTGCTTCAGTTTCTGCTAATGTTCCGGGACAGCTTCAGCAAGACAGTTCATTCGTTGAGACCAAGAGTCATGATTCCCAGAAGACTCACAATTGGAAGCCTTATTTCTGTCCATACGATGATGGTGAGACATCTTTCCCAATGTCTTCTCTCCTCGGAGACCACAGGAGAACACACACTGGGGAGCTGCCCTATGCATGTGACCACCCGCAGTGTGGCTTAAAATTTCCCTGTTTAGATAATCTCCTCAGCCACAGGAGGGAGCACATGGAGGAGCAACCCTACCGCTGCAGCTACTGCAACCAAGGCTTTACTAGATTGGATGACCTCAGGATGCATTCAAGACAACACTTTTCAACTTTATCCTGACCGGAAACCGACTGGCCAAACAATACCTTTGCTAGTACAATTATATTTCTTCTTACCAGTAATTCTGAGAACCCCTACTACATGCTATTGTTTATAAATAAATGCTAAACTAATAAAATTGAAAATATGAAGCAATTAACATATGTGCTAAGGATCAATTATTTTGCCCATGTGAATCTTTTAAATTTCCCTTTATTTAGACATAGATAACCAAAGTTTTCTTTGAGTTATTATTATTAGTGTGTCCACTAAGGAACTTCCAAAATACTAATATTAAGCTATTGCCTCAAGTATTTATTGTACCACAGTGAAAAAGTCTCAATATTTCTGCAAACACTATGCATGGGACTTTATCAGCTATTTTAGGTTTAGGATACTATTTGCTCATTCCGGCAGTCAACTAGCAAGGAACCAATTGTATTTATTGCCGTGTGTCTGTGGTTGAAACACAAGCAGAGGAAACCCAGCTCCCCAATGCTCGGGTCTGGAGGGGGATGCTCACGAGTGCCCCTGACTCCACAAACAAATTTATTTTGAAATCAGTACGTTCAGTGGACCTTTGCTTTCTCCCTGTGGCAGCTTTCCTCATACCTTAGTAATAGCAAAATGTTACGTGTACATTGTGTTACATCCATCACCTCGGCTTGCTAATCTCTAAGTGCATTTTTATATTTCCATTTAGGTGTGAATTTCTGTGCGAGTATGTGTGCAGGTGTTGGTATAATCAGTGAATCTCCACATTCCCGAAATGGTTGGATCCTTTGACTATTCTGTATGTTGACAGCCAATTTACCAGATAAAATTATGACCTTCAAACAGGAGACACATTGTTTCTTTTCCCTTGTAACTTTCCATGATTTGTTTCTTTTGAGTGCCGAAGATCAGAGCATTTGTCTCTGCTTCTGCCTAATCCTGTTCAAGGCAGTTAGTTCCCGTCAGTCTCCAAGGTTTGGTAAGAGTAACTCACTGAACCAGAATGCTAAAAGGTCCACACGTGGTTTTCTCCCTCTGCAGCAAAGGTCAGCTGGGGTTTTGAGTGAGTACACCTGAGGGCTCTTGTTACTCTATGCAGTTTGTAGCTACAGGAGGGTAGGTTTTGTGGGTGCATGAGGCAGATGTGACAGCTGCTAGGTAAGGGGCGGGGTTCCTGACTGTGGCAATGCTGCCCGGAGAAGGACAGAGTATGACACAGTTATTTGGAAGTTGGCCCAGAGTGTGGGCCATTCTAAGACTAATTAAGCAGGACAGTCTAAAACTTTGCCTAGTTTTCAAAAAGGGTGAACAGATCCAAATTTCAGCAGAAACATAAAATGTCAGAGAGCAACCAAGTTAGGAGGCAGTAAATAGAGATCATTGCTCTGTATACATGTGCACTCAGAGCGTGCATGAGGTAAATACCTCAGAAGTCCATATGATCCCCCTGTTGTCATTTCCTTTCACTCACCCTAAATAGTTAAAATACTTTGTTGAGAACTGTGAATCTTGCATTCATATGACTTAGGATTTATTCTTTACCCTTGATCCTATAAATATATTTAATACTAATAAAATCCATTTAAACCCAGTAAAGTTATCAAAAGTTCATGACAAAGGCATTTTATACAAGTTAAATGTTAAGTATCTTTAAAGAAAGCATGGAATACAGAAATCCAAAGTCCACCAAAAGCCCATGGTCATCATCTGAGTTCATGTGACGAGATAACCTAGAGATTGAAGGGGAGCCAGGCATTGTGTGGACAGCCCATCACAGGCACTTAACCACCTGGTCCTGAGAGTCCTGGACCCCATGGAAGACGGGAATGGGCTCCACAATGCGAGGGTACCAAGGCCTACCACAGTGTCGGACACCAGAGGGAAGGGTTGAAGTGGTGTTGGTGAAAACATACAGGAAGTAATGGTCACCGAGGCCTCTTTAAACAGTACAGGACTTTTAAAAGTTCAGCACTGTGGGGCTTGGTATTTTAAAACTAGTCCTTGTGGTGTTGATAGGCACAGACGATGGGCACCTGGCATAGACTTGGAGCTGCCTTTAACTGTATCAGCGGTTACATATGTCAATCAAAGAGATTCAGTTCTGGTGTGGCAAAGCAGTCTTGCAAGGGGAATTTGGGTTTCAAAAAGTGTCACTGTCTGCTCAGAATAGTGGTATGTGAGAGGAACACTGGGGGCATCAGGAGGCAGAGGTAGAAAGGCAGGAAGGTTGTTTGTGCCACAGAGGCTGAGGGCTTCAAAACTCCAGCACTGTCAGCTGGAAAGTAGCCTTGGGCAAAGGGAGGCTGTGGAGGAGGATTGCTTGAGTCTAGGAGTTTCTACCAGTGTGGGGAACATAGGAAGGTCTTGGTCCAAGATAAAACAAATAAACAAAAATACAAATAAGTAAGCAAATAAATGAATAAAAAATGAAGAAATTGATTAGCAAAATATACCACTGGTGGCTCTCCACTGTAATCCTAGGTTAAAGCAGGAACATCTAGATTTTTCTTTAAGTCTGGCTTACAGGAGTCCTTGTATAAAAAATCAGATCAATCAACAAATGAAAAAAAATCTATTATCAATGCTAGTTGATGGGAAAGTCTAAATTATGCCTCAACTTAGGCCAAGCTAAGGATGTGGAATCTAGGAAAAGGGTAAACAGCATCACAAATTTACATTAAATAGTGATGAAGAAGAAAGGGGGTGGGAAGCATAAGTTTTCCATGGAAGGAGATAGGCAGAGCCTCAGTCTGCAGGATTCCTTGTAGACCAGAACTCAAAAGTGCTACCATCTTACACTTCACTTTTGCTGTTCCATAGTATTTCAAGTATTTGCCGCTCTCATTTTTTTTTTGTTCTGTCCTTGAATTGGCTCTGTAGACCAGACTGGCTTTGAACTGACAGAGATCTGCCTGCCGCTGCCTCCTAAACTCTGGGATTAAAGAAGTGGGGTACTATAGCCGGCAAAATACATTTTTGGAGACAGGGAAATTGTATTCATAGGAATCTTTACTCTTGACTCTATAAATATGTTTAATGTTCAAAATTTCAATTTAAAACATAGTATAGGTGTGAATATTTCAAGATGAAGTACTTTTGTTTAATTCATAGCGCTATTTTTTTTCCCAAAGAGAGTTTGGAATACAGGAACCCAAAATTCCATAAACTTCTCACGATTATTTTCTGACTCTTTGCGGGGACAGCGTGAAGATTAAGGGGAAGCCATGGAGTATACCTACAACATCTCAGGCACTTAGCTTAACTATTTGGGGCCTCTGAACTCTCACAGACAGAGGGAAATGGTTTGCACAGGGCCAGGTCACAAAAATGGCTAGCACAATGTCAATTCCACAGAGGAAAGGCTGAGGGAGGGCCATGTTGGTGTAACCATTTGGGGACCAGCAGACAAACATGTATCATTGGGCAGTGCTGATATTTTATGCCAACTGGCTCTGTGGGGTGATGAACAGAGACTAAGCACCTGGCATACCTTGGAACTGTCTGATGACACGCATGTGTTTCTAAGGGAGTCAGCCCTTGACGGGGTCAGACCGTCCTGGAGGAGGGAAAAGAAGACATCAAAACCAAAACCTGCCGTTATGGGCTTGGAATAGTCGTTCATGGCTGCAATACTGTAGGCAATCAGGAGGCGGGGGAAGAAGGGCTGCAAGGTATTCAGGGTTAAATGTGAAAACAGCAGCCATTCTCCAGTCCAAAGACTGAACCCCTTGGCTCCTGTGACTCCCAGCACATGCCATTGTCTTTAACCATGAGAGTAATTCTAAACACGATGAGGCTGAAGGGCAAGGATAGGCTTGAACTCAGCGGCTGTGGTCAGCCTGTTTGACGCAATGAGAACCCACTTATATACACCATTTTAAACCAAAAATACAAAACAATCAAGAAAAAAACAAACAAAACAGTTTCAATAAGGCTCATCTATAAACTAGGCTTATACAAGATGTTTGAGAATTGTAGGTGAACCTGACCCAAAGAAGTAGACCCTGTACCAAAAAAAAAAAAAACCAGATAAAACAACAAAAAAAATTGTTACCAGTGCTAAAGTGATCATTGATTCTCAGTTTTTCATACTATAAGGAATTTGTTTAAATATACAACTGTCATAGGGCAAGGACTCTGAATAATTCAGCTGGTCAGTAGAACTAGAAACTCGCGTGTTCTGTCTTTACATTAGATCTCAGAGCTAAGCTCTTAGGAGTAATCTCTTCACCTGGATTTGGCTCTGCAGGGCCAGCTGTCTGCAGTTTCTGCCTCCTCAACTCTCACGTGCAGGTCAGGCACCGTAAACCCTGTACTGAGACTGGGGTAGGAATAAAAAGTCCAGTTTCTCCTCACAGTGTCTTTTTGGGAAATTCCAACATAGAAGCCTTGCATCCTTGGCCAGGTGACTTAAACACCCTCTGCTTTCCATGTGTCTGTGAGAGGAGCTTAAATAAATATCCCAGATCCAAACGGCAGATTAATAAATGTCAAGGAGATGGAATGTGCATTGCCCACCAACCCATGAGATACAGAAATTCACTTCCTGGGTGTTCACACAGGGACTCAGTTCCTGAGAGCAAAATTGGTTGACTTAACCCTCGATCTGTAGCTAATTCCTTTGGCCCTACCGTGTTCCATTTCTATACCTGCAACTCTCTAAGAAGAGCAAAGTAAAACTGGCTAACTCCTTACTACTGTGATATGGATGGAAAGATCCAAAGTGCAGCTTTTTGCTGTTGAACTTCATGGCTCCTCTGCTGGGTCATTTAACCATCTTATGTATTGTAAAACTTTTAGAAAGGAGCTTAATCAAACCCTCTGGATTGGAGTTCATTGTCAGAGGGCGTGGCCAACAAAGGGCAGAACTCTCAAGCCCTGCCCACTTCCTACTGAGCTTTCTTTAAGAAGACTCCAGATTCTAGAGCCGAGTACCTTTCTCCCTGATCACCTTCATCACAGTCTGTGCAGGTCTGATGCTCTGGCCTCCAGCTCACATTCTGGAGCTGCTTGGCTCTAGCATCTAGCCTCTGTCTGTCTTGATATTGGACGACTCCTCACGACTTAACGCTCTCAGAAGTGAAAAACCAGTTCCTCAAGATGTCCTCAGATTCCGGAAGAGTTGAGGAAACTGAGGAGCCCCAGCAGGTTGTTTCTGAGCCATCTATGGACCAGAGAGAAACCCCAGGGGATCCTGAACCAGGACTGTGCACCCCTCAGACTTCTCCTGTGGAGACCAGCCAGCTTGCGTCAGCTCAGAGCCAAGTGGTGCCGACCTGTGATGAAACAGCGGTGACCTCTGAATCCTGTAGCACAGGTCAGAGCCATGTGGTGCCTACCCATCATGAACCAGCGATGACATCTCAATCTTTGCCACCAACCTCAAGGGCAAATCCTGGAAAAGACAGCGATTTCCAACCTGGAGAGACAAGTGAGACTGTTGGTTTTCAACAGGCAGGTGCGTCTGCAGACCAGCCCACCAAGGAGGAGGACCGAGAAACACCTGTCTCTGGGGCCCAGGCCTCCGACTCCAGTCAGAGTGCACCTAGAGCTAGTGAAGACTTTGTACCTAATCCTGAGGGCCCAGTTCTCATTTGTGTCCCAGACCCTTGTCTCGAGGGGCTCGTCTTTGAGGATCCTTATCGTGGGGCTACGTACACAATTCCAACAGGTGTCATGATGGGTGCCCATGGTCCTCAAATGTTCTCATTTCCATCTAGAAGCAAAGGTGCTCAGAAGAAAGTCCCTGTAGGAAAAAGGGCTGTAATGGCGCATCCCTCAAGAAAACCCCAGAGAGCCCAGGAAAACTATGGCCAGCAGATAGCCTCCCAACTTCAGAATATTGGCATCTCTGAGAGTTCAGCACCCAGTGGAGAAGGCAGCCATGAAACTCAGGTGGTTTCAGGTGGATCCTCAGTTCCTTCCCATTCTCCCTCTGCATCAATGCAACCTCCAGAAAGTGGTTCAGATTCCCCAGCGGTCCAGAGAGTTCGTCCCCAAAAGAAGTCAGACCCAGAGGACCAGAGCTCTGTGTCCCAGAAGAAGCCTCAGAGTTGAAGCCCTACCTCTGTACCTACCAAGATTATGGGAAACCTTACACCAAGCCTTTACACCTCAGAGACCATATGAAGATACCCATTGGGGAGAAGTTTTATGTGCACCATGTTCCTTGATGCCCATGGAAATTCTCCCCCTCAGATTCTGTCAGCAGACACAGGGGAACCCGTACTGGGTAGAGTCCTACCAGTGCATCTCCTGTGCCTGGATGTATTCCAGATTGGACTCCTCAAGCAACCTTTGAGATTTCTTTCCTAATCATCATCCTGTAACCTGACTGCCCGTAAACAGTATCTTCTCTAATTAACGTTTATTTCTTTTGCCCACAACTTTTGAGAACCCCCACTAGATGCAACTGTTGCTTTTAAATGCAATTCTAATAAAAATCACTAATATGAAATCACTACCATAAAAGGTAAGGATCAATTATTTGGTGTAAGTGAATCTTTTTAACCATTGGTTTATTCAAAACAGGGTTTCTGTTTCTAAGTAGAGGAGAGTAGGTTTTGTGGGTGCAAGAGGCAGATCTGACGGCTGCTAGATAAGCTGATCATGGGAAAGCTGATGGGGATGTCGTTCAATCAGAATGCTAAAAGGTCCACACGTGGTTTTCTTCCTCTGCAGCAAAGGTCAACTGGGATTTTGAGTGAGTACACCTGAGGGCTCTTGTTACTCTATGCAGTTTGTAGCTACAGGAGGGTAGGTTTTGTGGGTGCATGAGGCAGATGTGACAGCTGCTAGGTAAGGGGCGGGGTTCCTGACTGTGGCAATGCTGCCCGGAGAAGGACAGAGTATGACACAGTTATTTGGAAGTTGGCCCAGAGTGTGGGCCATTCTAAGACTAATTGAGCAGGACAGTCTAAAAATTTGCCTAGTTTTCCAAAAGGGTGAACAGATCCAAATTTCAGCAGAAACATAAAATGTCAGAGAGCAACCAAATTAGGAGGCAGTAAATAGATATCATTGCTCTGTATACATGGGCACTCAGAGCGTGCATGAGGTAAATACCTCAGAAGTCCATATGATCCCCCTGTTGTCATTTCCTTTCACTCACCCTAAATAGTTAAAATACTTTGAGAACTGTGAATCTTGCATTCATATGACTTAGGATTTATTACTTTTAATCCTATAAAATATTTAATGCTCACAAAATTCATTTAAACCAAGTAGAGTTGTCAAAAGTCCATGACAGAAATTTTATATACAAGTCAAATGTTAAGTATATTTTTAAAAAAAGCATGAAATACAGAAATCCAAAGTCCACCAAAAGCCCATGGTCATCATCTGGAGTTCATGTGACGAGATAACCTAGAGATTGAAGGGGAGCCAGGCATTGTGTGGACAGCCCATCACAGGCACTTAACCACCTGGTCCTGAGAGTCCTGGACCCCATGGAAGCCGGGAATGGGCTCCACAATGCGAGGGTACCAAGGCCTGCCACAGTGTCGGACACCAGAGGGAAGGGTTGAAGTGATGTTGGTGAAAACATACAAAAAGCAATGGTCATCAGGTGCCTTTAAATAGTAGAGGACTTTTAAAAGCTTGGTACTGTGGTGTTGGGTAATTCAAAATTTGTCCTTGTGGTGTTGATAGGCACAGACTATGGGCACTTGGCATAGACTTGACGCTGCCTTATTTGTGTCAGAGGTACATATGTAAGTCAAAGATATTCCATCCTGGTGTGGCAAAGCAGTCTTGGGCAGCAGGCTGGGTTCCAAAAACTGCCACTATCTGCTCAGAATAGTGATTTATAGGACGAACACTGGGGCATCAGGAGGCAAAGGTAGAAAGCCCAGTAGGTTGTTTGTGCCACAGAGGTGACTGCTTCAAAACTCTGGGCATTCTCAGCTGAAAGGAAAGTAGAGCTAGGCACAAGAGAGGCCGTGGAGGAGGACTGCTTGAGTCCAGGAGTTTTTTCCAACCTGGGGAACATAACAAGTTTCTTTGTCTGAAAACAATAAAACAAACATTCACATAAATAATAAGTAAATAAGTAAAGCAGAATACCCTGCGCCTCTCTATTTTAATCCTAGGCTGAAGCAGGAGAGTCTACAATTTGCACTCAGCCCTGGAATAAGAGGCAATCATTGCGTCAAAAAAATCAGACCAACATATAAATTCTAATATGAATGTTAAGTTAACCAGTTGTAATTTTGAATAAATTATAGCTGCCAAGGAGCTGGAGTCTGTATGGCTTCAGGGCTGATTAGATCTAGAAATCACATTTGGGATGTTTACACAGGGACTCAATTCCTAAAAGTAAAATCCTTTGGCTTACTATCTGGATCTAACTCCGTTGGTCCATTGATGTTCTGTGTTCCTATCTCACCAACGAAGAGATCAGCAAATTCCCCCCAACTACAGTGCTGTTGTGGATGGCATGATTCAAAGTGCAGCTTCGTCCTGCTGAGACCTCTGTAAACATGTTCAAGGAATTCCTTGCCTCTTGGCTAGATGAGTCAGTGACCCATTGAATTCTAATACCTGGGTGAGACTTCAGTGGGTTCTCTAGGTGTGGATCTCAGACCCACAAAGGTCATGGCCTATCATTGCCTAGACTCTGAATCTCCACCCACTTCCCAGCCAAAGTGCATGAAAATCGACTCCAGACTCTGGAGCTGAGAAGGTGGTTCTCAGTCAACCTTACAGCCCCTGAAGGTCTGAAGCCCTGGCCTCAGCTCACATTCTTACTGGCTTCTGTCAATCATCTATCTTCTGTATATGGCTAGTTTGGGGGGGAACTAAAGCTCTCACAGCTGAGACCTTAGGTGAGCAAGAAGGTGTTGTCTTGCCCCTAACACAATTGCCCTAACTGAAGAGCTCTCTCCATGGCTTCTCTGGGTCACGTGAGAACCACGGAGAAAGCCCACCTGTGTCAGATTTACAGCCATGCACTCCTCTCACTGCCCCTGTGGGGAGCAGCCAGTTTGTGTCAACTCAGAAACATGTGATGCCTACCAGAAATCAAACTGTGATGACATCTGGATATTATAGCATCCCTACGAGAGCCTTCAGAACTCAAAGGCACCCCCAGAAAAATTCCACTTTCATTTTTGAAAGCCCTGTGTGAGTGTTACTTTGAACCAGCAAGTTGTATCTGCTGACCAGACTAAATCCCTAGGAGGCTCTCAGCTAATGGAGACCTCCCTCTCTGATCCCCAGGAGAGAGCAGTCCCTGACAGCCAGGAGAGGGTCCACAAATAAGGCAGCCAGGTGAAGACCCTGAGTGGGAAGGAGACTCTTGTGATCCACAGCACAGCTGTGTGTAGAAGACAGAGGAGCAGCCCTGGTGATAATCAAGATGCTCTCTCTGGAAGGCAACTGACATCTCCTGAACGGCAGGACCATGAGAGATCCTTCAGTGGTCACCAGCCCCGGGATGAAGGCCATCTAGTTACTTCTGTGTTTGAGCAGACCATCAAAAAGTATCAAGAGATGTCTGTTATTGGGGACCAGACCCTCAACTTAGACCGATGGCAACCAGAGGGTGAGCATTTCCCTGATGAGGGTCAGGTGGCAGCTCTCTTTTCTAGCCAGTCCCTCCATCCCAGTCAGGTCACATCCTCTGCCCACACTTCTTGTGGGTACAGGAAGAAGGTTACAATTAGTGACGCAACTTGTATGTGGTTCTTCCCCTTCCTAATGCTGTGACCCTTTATTCCAGTTCCTCATGTTGTGGTGACCCCTAACCATATGATTAGTTTTGTTGCTACCTTATAACTGTAATTCAGGAATCTTCTCCATGACGTGGCTCTGGGTCTTGAGGTCTGATTTGTCTTGAAGCTTTCCCTACAGAACCTGAAATAGTTTCTGGCGGTTGTCTTGGGCCAAAGGAGAATGTGAAGGAAATGAGGAGCCTCGGGAACACGTGAGGAAGACCAGGATCCTCAGGTGCTTCCCTTTAGGAACCAAACCTCATGTCTAGGAGGATCCTCATTTTCTCCACATTTTTGCCAGTTTGAAGTCCTACGTCTGTATATGCTCGGATTGAGGGAGATGTCCCACAAAGTCTTCCCACACCAGAGTCCATATGAGACACACGCTGGGGAGAAGATCTCCATGTGCCCTGAACTGGGGTAGCTGTAGAAATAAACACTCCTGCTCGGATATGCTTAGCACACAGAAGCCCCGCAGGGGGTGGGGCTACCCGTGTGTCACGTGCAAGAAAAGCTTTTCCAGACTGTTTTACCTCAAGTAAGTTTCAAAGTTCAGACACGCTGTTTCTTTAAACAGGTGTCTTTAAACAGTAGAGGACTTTTAAAAGCTTGGTACTGTGGTGTTGGGTATTTTCAAACTGGTTCTTGTGTTTATAGGCACAGACTATGGGCACCTGGCATAGACTTGGACCTGCGTTACTTTTGTTACATATATAGTCAAGGATATTCAGTCCTGGTGAGGCAAAACAGTCTTGGGCAGGCAGCCTGGGTTTCCAAAAATGCCACTGTCTTCTCAGAATAGTGGTATGTGGGAGGAACACTGGGGGCATCAGGAGGCAGAGGTAGAAAGCCAGGAAGGTTGTTTCTGCCGCAGACGGTGACCGCTTCAAAACTCCGGGCAATCTCAGCTGGAGTGAAAGGAGCACTAGGCAAAGGGAGGCTGTGGAGGATTGCTTGAGTCCAGGAGTTTTTACCAACCTGGGGAACATAACAAGGTCCTTTGTTCAAATATAATAAAACAAATAACAAGGTAAATAAGTAAACAAAATACAATACTTGGTGACTCTCCTGTGTAATCCTAGGCTGAAGCAGGAACATCCAGAATTTGCTTTGAGCCAGGCCTAAAGATGGAGTCCCTGTATCAAAAATCAGATCAACAAACAAATAAAAAATCGATTGTCAATGCTAAAGTGACCCAAAAGAATTTTCAACATTTTATACCAGAAGTAATTTTGATTAAACTTCAGCTCCCGAGAAGCTGGAGTCTGTATGGCGCCGGAGCTGGTTAAATCTAGAAATCACATTTTGGGTGTTTACACAGTGACTCAACTCCTAAGAGAAAAATCCTTTGGCTTAGGTCTAGATCTGCTAATTCCACTGGCCCAGAGACGTTCAGTGTCCCTACCTCACCAAAGAAGAAATCCATCAGTAAAGCGCCCCAGCCTACAGTGATGGTAGGGGTGGAGTGAGTCAAAGTGCAGTTTCCTGTTGCTGGGACTTACAGAAATGGCTCCAAGGAGTCTTTGCTCTTTTGCCAAATGATTCACCCTCTTAATTCTAAGTGCCCAGGAGAAGAAGCTTATCTGGGGACTCTGGGTGTGACTCTCCACACCAACACAGGTCTTGGCCTACCATGACCTTCAGGCTAGACTCTGAAGTCCTACCCACATCCCAGCCAGGAGTCTAAAAATAGACTCCAGATTCTGGAGCTGGGTGGCTTTCTCCACATCAACCTTACTCACAGCTCCTGAAGATCTGAAGCCCTGGCTTCAGCTCAGATTCCCAGCTACGGGCAACCACCTAGCTTCTCTCTGTTTCCTGTATATGGCTACACTTGAGGAACTAAAGTTGTGAGACCTTAGGTTAGCAAGAAGATGTTCTCCTTCCACAACACAACTGCGGTAACTAAAGAGTCCCTCGGTGACTTCTCTGGGTCACGCGAGAACCATGGAGAAAGCCCCCTGAGTCAGCTCCACAGCCACACACTCCTCTTGCTCTCCCTGTGGGAACCAGCTTATGTCATCTCAGAGCCATGTAAAACCTACGAGAAATCCCAGAGTGATGATATATGGATAGTGTAGCACTCTGGGACATCCTTTATTAAGAACTCAAGAGCACACCACAGATAATCCATTGATTTCCAATTTGGAGAATTAAGTAAGAGTGTTGCTTTGAACAAGCAAGTTGCATCTGCTGACACACACCCCTGAGACCTCCCTCACCAATTTCCAGAAGATGGCAGTCAAGTCAGCCAAAAGAGACTGTGCTCGCTAACAAGAATCCTGCCATCCATAATACATCCATTTATGGGAGTAAGAGAACCAGTCGGTGATAACCATGTTGCTGGCTGTGGAGGACAGCTTGCCATTCACGAATAGGCTTATGTGATATCCTGTAGTGGGGAACAGTACTGAGGACAATCCAGTTACTTCTGTGCTTGACTTATTAGAGCTTCAGCTACAATCAGACGACAAACAGCGTAAGGTGAGAGGGTTCAGGTGAGAGATCCCTGCAGTATGGGGCTCAGATGACAAACCACATTGGTGACCTGACCTGACCCACTATGGAGACCATAACACAGCCAAGAGTGGTGTCAGTCCCTGTGAGAGCAATTGGTGATGAGACTCTTTTGGAGTCAGATGACAACCACCCTCTCTGAACAAACACTCTATGAGAGGAAGATGCACCATACAGTAGTGAAACAACAGTTCACTGTGGTCAGTGACAAACTCTGTAGGTCAGGATGTCTGTAGAGGGCAGACGGCAACCCCCAGTGTGAAGAAAACCAAAATCCTCTGACGAGTTCCTTCAGTAACTAGACCCATTTACTATGAGTTGGAAAATAAAGTTCTGTTTAGGAAGAATTAAGTTTAGTAAGGAAGATATTGCTTGTGAACAGTCAGGGCCCAGCGCTTGCTCAATCTTGTCCTTGGACTCTTCCATGTACCTTGCAATGATATGATCTTGCAAAGGTCTCGTTGCTAAAATGGCTAAGAGACACTTAAGGAAATGTTCAACATCCTTAGTCATCAGAGAAATGCAAATCAAAACAACTCTGAGATTCCATCTTATACCTGTAAGAATGGCCAAGATCAAAAACACTGATGACAACTTATGCTGGAGAGGTTGTGGGGAAAAGGGAACACTTCTGCATTGCTGGTGGGAATGTAAGCTGGTACAGCCTCTTTGGATGTCAGTGTGGCGATTTCTCAGAAAATTAGGAGACAACCTTCCTCAAGACCCAGTAATACCACTTTTGGGTATATATCCAAAGGATGCTCAATTGTGCCACAAGGACATGTGCTCAACTATGTTCATAGCAGCATTGTTTGTCATAGCCTGAACCTGGAAACAACCTAAATGCTCCTTGGCCAAAGAATGGATAAGGAAAATGTGGTACATTTACACAATGGAGTACAACAGAAAAAAATAACGACAGCTTGAATTTTGCAGGAAAATGGATGGAGCTAGAAAACATTATTTTGAGTGAGGTAACTCAGACACAGAAAGACAGTTATCACATGTACTCACTCTTAAGTGATTTTTAAACATAAAGCAAAGAAAACCAGCCTACAGACCACAATCCCAGAGAACTTAGACAACAATGCAGACACTAAGAGAGATTTACATAGATATAATCTATATGGGAAGTAGAAAAAGACAAGATCTCCTGAGTAAATTGGGAGCATGGAGACCATGGGAGAGGGTATAAAAGGAGAGGAAAGGGTTGAAGCGGGGAGGGGAGAGGCAGGGAGGGGAGCAGAGAAAAATGTAGAGCTCAATAAATATCAATAAAAAAAGAAAAGAAACAAAAGATTAAAGGTGTGTTCCACAACAGTAAAGCGAATCCTTTAATCTGCCTTTTGTTTAAAATAAAGATGTTGTTGGTGGTTTGCATATTTCCTATTAAATTGTACTGAATAACAACAACAATACAAATATTCAAACGTGCGAAAGTATTATAATAAAATAATATAGGCCCAATTCCTCTTCCCTCGTTTTTGGACTGAAATTCTGCCATTCTTTTTCAGTGGATGATGATATTTGGTTGCTCTGTCAGGCAACCTCCTGTGGTTCGAGGAAGCTGTTCTATCTACTGCAGCTTTTCTGTAGTTGAAAATAGGCAGAAGTAACCGTGTTTCACATAAGTTGTGTCTGGAGATGTATGGTCATATGACCAGCAGAGGAAAAGATGTTACTAACTCCATCAACAGCATTGTCTCATTGAGACAATCTTGTGAGGTCACTTTGGTCCTTTGTGACTTATTTTATCTATTCATAAATATCAAAAGTCAGATTTACATTTTCTCCTCAAATCCTCGACTACAATATTTTTGCATGTGTTCTTGTATTTACATTTCCACATGCATGTGTTCTGCATGCTCCCATATGGTTTAACCTACAAAATCTACATATGTCTCAGCTGATGCATATTGTTAAGTGGAGGGAGGGGCTCAATCCCTGCGTCAAGTAGATTGGTTAGTGTGTCTCCAGACATTTCTTTTTCCCATTAGGAAGACAGTTTGTTTGAGATTTTCAGCTGGGATGTGTGAGTGCTCTTGGTACTGTACTATATATAGATCAAAGTAAAACCGGCTAACTCCTAACTACTGTGATGATCCAAAGTGCAGCTTTCTCCTGTTGGACTTCATAACTTCAAGGAGTTCCTGCGTGCTTTGCTGGGCTATTCAGTCATCTTCTGCATTCTAAGAACTTGGGAGGAGGAGCTAAAATAAATCATCTAGATTTGAGTTCTAAGGCACAGGGTGTGGCCAACCAAAAGTGGGGCCCTGAAGCCCTGCCCACTTCCTACTGAGCTTTCTCTAAGAAGACTCCAGACTCTAGAGCTGAGTACCTTTCTCCCAGGCCACTTTTACCACAGTCCATGCAGGTCTGATGCTCTGGCCTGCAGCTCACATTCTGGAGCTGCTTGGGTCTAACACTTAGCCACTGTCTGTTTTCATTTGCCTACTTTTAAGGACATCAGAACCAAAAACATAGTTTGGCAACATGGTCTCCATTCCCCAAACAATTGAGGAACTTCACAAGTTCCTCAGGGTCATCTCAGAACCATGTTAAGTTCAGGGGAAAAACTCGAGGTGATTCTCAGTCAGGGCCCTGCAATCCCGAGATTGTCCTGTGTCAACTTAGAGCCAAGTGGTGCCTACCAGGAATCAAACAGTGATGGTGTCTGCGTATTGTAGCACCACTGGAACTGCCTTCATCCAGAACTTAGCAGCACACCCCAAAAAGATATCAATTTCCCTTTTATAGCCAGGCCCTCCATCTCTGTCAGATGATAACTTCTTTTTCTGATCATACTTCTTGCTAGGATCAGGAGAAGATCAATTGGTGACATGCCCTTCTATGGTGATCAAGTAAAAGCCCCTAAATAATCCTGGCTGTGTCTGAGAATCAGATGAGATACCCCAGTAGTGCCCAGATAAACCACTGTGCTACCCTCCCATCCTCAGAATGTCTGCACAGGTCAGAGGTCAGCACTCAATGGTGAAGAAGCCTGTGACCCTCAGGCATTTTCAGGTCCATCCCCAGTTCCTTCCCTTTCTCCCCCCCCAAGACAACCTCTAGAAAGCACTTGAGTTTCCCCTTCCAGAGACAGAGTCCACAGGAGAAGGCAGACCTCAAAGGTAGAAACTCTGTGTTGCATAGCAATCCTCCCAGTTTGAAACCCTACAGATTGTGGGAAACTTTACAAGTCTTTCCACTTCAGAAACCATAGGAGGACACAGGCCGAGGGGAGAAGTCTTCTGTGTGCGTTAGTTCAGAATGCTCATGGATTATCACAGCAGGCACAGGAGAAAGCACAGTGGGAACCTTGCTTTGCAAGTGCAAAAAATCCCTTTCCAGATGTTATTACCTCCAGCAGCATATGACTGTGCATACTGTAGCTTCATGCACCATGGAACTCACTGTCTACAAACATCATCTTCCCAATCACATTTTATTCTTCCTGCCCACAACTTTGAGAACCCCTACTACATGCTACTGTTCATAAATGGTGACCTAATCAAAATTTTAAATCTGTGATCTAAGGATGGATTACTTTACCTGAGGACATATTTGCATGTCTTTCTCGTGCCATGTTTGTTTTCTCCAAGCAGCTTCAAGAATGAGGAAACACACCCTCAGGTCCGCTTGAGAGTTCTATCTCTTCTCTCTGTGTTTTTGGCTCTTTCTTGGTCTTTCCCAAACTATTTAAGGCTTTCTTCTCAACTACTGAGCAGAGATAACACAACTACTTCTGGTTAAAAGTGCCAGGAATATGCTCAGGATTAAGTGGAGACTTGGTTTTAGTGTCCTCCAGTGTGACAAAAAGGTCTGGCTGGACCCCAGTGAAACAGTGAAATCTCCAAGCCCAACTCTAGCCAGCAGATCTGGAGCTGATCAAAGACCGGCTGATGATTCAGAAGCCCATGACTGTTCCTTCACAGGCTGGATGCCAGAAAAGCCCCTCGTCTGGGTGGAACAGCAGGTATCTGTGCATAGGGAAAAGGAAGGGTGCCGCCAGTGTTTGAGTACCCAAGAATGTAGCTTTCTCAGGAGATGTCGTGAATCTAAAATTGACATATAACACAGTCTGAACCTGAAGGTCCAGAAGACCGTGCACCCACACACTGAGACAATGGGGATGTTCTATCGGGAACTCACCAAGGCCAGCTGGCCTGGGTCTGAAAAAGCCTGGGATAAAACCGGTCTCGCTGAACATAGCGGACAATGAGGACTACTGAGACCTCAAGAACAATGGCAATGGGTTTTTGATCCTACTGCACCTATTGGCTTTGTGGGAGCCTGGGCAGTTTGGATGATCACCTTACTAGACCTGGATGGAAGTGGGTGGTCCTTGGACTTCCCATAGGGCAGGGAACCCTGACTGCTCTTTGGGCTGAAGAGGGAAGGGGACTTGATTGGGGGAGGGGGAGGGAAAGGGGAGGCGGAGGTGGGGAAGAGACAGAAATCTTTAATAAAAGAAAATAAAAAAAAAGCAATAGGATTCTCATGGAACCCACCCACAAGCTTAAGGCAGCCAAGGTCAGCAAGAAGCTGCTGGCTGACTGACTAAACTGAGGCTCTCATGTCTAAACCCAAGGAAACACAGCACAAACACCTGGAGGAATCCTCCAGGCCAAGAAGGAGATCAGGAGACTTCCAAAGGGAGAAGAACTCAAGACATAAAACCCCTCTTGCCTCTGTATCTACTGGCCTCAGTGTGGCCTCACACACAACAGTCATTAAAGTAAAACTAGTCTTCCAAAGAAAACCTGCTGGCTAACTGAATCGCGGTTGCACAAATCCCTTGGGACCTGGAGGGAAACCGGAGATCTCGACTCTTCATCCCAGTTGGTTGCTTGCGGCGGGTCATGTGGGCAATACCTCAGATTTACCTGTTGTTGCAAATGGTTCCACCATAGATACTCTACAGAACACTTAATCAAACGCAGTGTGCATAGTCTTGTAGTGTGCCCATAAAGCCCCAAGTAATACGGCTTAACAATCGCTAGTAATGAAAGAAACTTCAGAAAATGTGCCACAAACTGATTAAGGAAATGGAGAGAGTTATTCAGAGAGCAGATTAAGGGAGTTAATTATGCGCAGCTTGACTGAGCAGAAACTGAAAGGCGAGCTAATGGGCTCTTTGATATTATTTGAAGACACTAAATGTCAAGGAGAAAATGATGTTTTGTGGGATACAATGATGGGCTGTTAGAGGAATGAGGCTGAGTTGAGAATGGGGATGTTTAAGTGAAGTATGATGAACGCTTTGAAAATGAAATTTATGTAACTGCGAAGTAGTCTTTCCAGTATTAAATGTGATCCCTTTTTAAAAATATACCAATTTTTGGTTGTAATACCTGTTGTTCTAAACAACGGATTTCTTTAGTGTTTATTAACTTCCAGCTTGAGCAGCCTTCAACTTCAGCAAGAGCCCACTCTGTTCCCAAGTGCTTCTGCGATTATATATCCCATGAAGTCCTGTGTCACCTCGTATAGTGCAAGGCTGGAGAATGACTCTTTTCCTGTTGTTTTTTTGAGACAGGGTTTTTCTGTGTAGCCATGGCTATCCTGAAACTCGTTCTGTAGACCAGGCTGGCCTTGAACGCAGCGATCCCCCCCCCCCTTTGCCTCCTGAGTGCTGGGATTAAAGGCCTGCACCACCACCATCCAGCTTTTCTTATTTTAACTAATTTTTTTTCTACAGTAGAGTCTGAGCACAGTTTCTCCTCCCTCATCTTCTCACAGATCTTCCCCACCGTTCTACCCATTCAACTGCACATCTTTTTTCTCTTTCTCTTTAGGAAACAAACAGGTAAATTAAAAAAAATAAACAAACAATAAAACAAAACAAGCAAACAAAGAAAAGCAAAACAAAACAAAGAAAAAGCACAAGAAATACATATACAATGACAAAGAAACACAAAGTGGAAAAGCATAATATAGAAGCAAGAAGCAAGAAGATTTAAAAAAAAAAGTCAAAAATACCCACACAAAGTCATTGAGTTAAATTTGTGTGGGCCATCCACTGCTGGGCATGGGACCTGCCCTCAAGTGTGGTTTCCACACCTAGTGAGACTCCAGTGGAGAAAACTATTTTTTTCTTTGCAAGTAGTCAGTTGGAGATAGCTTCTTGCTTAGGGATGGGAGCGCTTGCCTGCTTCCCCTTCTCAGCTCCACTCCCCTATCTGACTTGAATGTGTGTAGGCCCTATGAGTGCTGCCACAGGCTCTGTGAGTTCATATGTACATCAGCCTTATCGTGTCTGGAAGGCTCTGTCTCCTTGATATTGTCCATCTCCTCTGGCGCTAACAATCTTTCTAAGTCATCGTCTGCATATTTCCTTGAGTCCTGAGGGGAAAGATTTGTTGAAGACATCCCACTTAGGATTGAGTGTTCCAAAGTCTCTCATTCTCCTTCCATTGTCCTTTTGTGAATCTCTGTATTAGTTCCCATCTGCTCTGAAGACAAATTCATGGTGCTGGCTGGGTGAGATGCTGATCTATGGGTATAGCAGAATGTGGTTAGAAGTCATTTTATTGCTGTTTCTTCCCTGGAACAATGGTACTTGGCTCTCCCTAGGCCCATGGCCTGTCTAGTCCCAGGTTCATGACCACCTCAGCAGTGTCAGGCATTGTACCCATCACATGCAGTGGGCCTTAAATACAATTAGACAGTATTTGGTTATTCCCATACCTTTTATGCCACCATTACACCTGTATATTAGGCAGACAGTTTGCTGTTGTAGATCACAGGTTATGTAACTGGTTGGTGGTAACTTTCACTCCTCTGGTAGCATGCAAAGCACCTTTTAGTACCATGAACACTAATCAGTAGGGGTAAAGATTGTAGTAAAGCACCGGCTAGACTTCTCCGGATTCAGTGAGAGATGTAAGTGTTGTCTTCAGCCATAGGGTATCACTATCAGTTTGTGAAGAACAACCAACCCATGGGAACCCTTGGGACAACAGCTCAATTAGATGTAATCCATTTCTGGAACTGGAGGGGGCAAAAGGTAGTTAGTTGGGGGCATTGTTGCCCTGTTATTTGGAGGTTCCATTTAGGTTTCTTTCATATGTGTGTATATTTTAAGAAGCTTCTACTCTAGTAGGTTTCCACATGACCACTCAAATGGTCATAAGCGTTAGTTGCCCCTTCCCATAGTCCCTTCCTACCTCCACTTCCCTCTCTTTATCCATTTAACAGTATCATTCCAGTCTTCCCTCCATCTCTCTATAACTATATATTCTATTTCCCCTTCTTTTGGGGATCCTTCCCTCTTCACCAGTCCTTTATTCTATACCTAACCTCTGTGGTTATAAAGATTGTAGCATGTTTATCAAAGGCTTAAAAGTTATCTTTTGGGGTCTGTGTTATTTCACACAAGATTTTTTTTCTATCACCATCAATTTACCTGTGAATTTCATAATTTTGTTTAACAGCTGAATAGCACTCCACCATGTAAATGTACCATATTCTCATTATCCATCCATCTATTGCTGAACATCTAGGCTGTTTCCAATTTCTAGCTATTATGAATAGAACAATGAACATGGTTGAGCAAGTGTCTCTGTAGTAAGATGTAGAGTACTTTGGGTATATGATCAAGAAGAATATAGCTTGATCGTGGGATAGATAGAGTTCTGAGGAACGGCCACGCTGGTTTCCATGGTGGTTGTGCTAGTTTGCACTCCAAGTATCAATAGATGATCATTTCCTTTACCCCACATCCTCAGTAGTCTGAGCTGTCGTTTGTTTTATTGATCTTTGCCATTCTGTTTGGTATAAAATAAAATCTCAAAGTAGTTGAGTAGAAACATATTTCCCTGATAACAAAGGATATTGAACTTTGCTTTAAGTGTTTCTCAGCCATGTGTGTTTCATCTTTTGAGAATTCTGTTTAGTTCAGTTCCTCATTTTTAAATTATTTTATTTCTTTTCTTGACATCCAGTTTTTTCAGTTCTTTATAAATTTTAGGTGTTAACCCTCTACTGGATGTACAAATGGTAAAGATCTTTCCCCATTCTGTACCCTGCTACTTTGTTAAAATGATGGTGTCCTTTGCCATACAGAAGCTTTTCAGTTTCATGAGGTCCCATTTATCAATTGTTCTTCTGAGTGCCTGTGCCAATGGCATCCTGTTCTTTTCCTGTGCCAACAAGTTCAAGACTATTTTCCACCCTCTCTTCTATCAGGTTCAGTATGTTATGACAAAGGCTTAGTTTTGCGCAGTGTGATAAATATAGATCTATTTGCATTGTTCTATATTCAGACACTCAGTTTGAGTAGCACAATTTGTAGAAGATGCCGTCTGTCTTTTTTTTTTCTTTTTTTTTGTAGTGTGTATTTCTGGCTTTTTTTTGTAAATGATTAAATGTCCATAGGTGTGTGGACTGAAGTCTGGGTCTTCAATTTGATTCCTTTGATCAATATGTCTGTTTACATTCTAATACCACGATGTTTGTATTTCTATAGCTCTATAGTACAACATGAAATTGAAGCTTGGCCTTTTGGTGTCCACAAAGGAATCACTTGGCAGTGATACTTCCATCATGTCTCTAATTATTCATGGAGAATGGCAATGATATGGTTTCACTGCCACATTTCTGAGAACAATGGGAGCTCTTTGATGAGCCCATGACATCTCGATCATTCCACGTCATGGCGTTTGCATTTTCTGAGAGTGTGATTACAACTGCACAGGAAACCTGTGTCCCAGCATTATCAAGCAAGCCCCCAAATCCTTATGATACTAATAATAGACCAAAGAACATACTTTGAGAAACTGAACAAGTAAGATGAACTTAAATCATCATTTTGACAAAACCAACCGGTATCAGAATCATAGGTGTTTGTCAACAGTGTAAACGTCAGACTCAGAGTCAAAGAGAAAGCTTAATAAACTTGAGTAAGACTCAAAATATAACCATGGGTCGAAACTGGCAAGTATTCAGACACTATTCCTGAAATAGCTTTACTTCACACTAGTAATGTGAGGAAAGCTAACATAACACTGAAAACAAATTGGAGGGGCTTGTCTCTGTCACAGTGTCCATGGGTGCTCACAAAGGGATCTTGACTTTGAGAAAATGTTTACCTCATAGTTCTGTGGTTTGGGTACTCTGGCTATCTTAGCCAGCATTCGGGGTTTTAAATGGTCAGAGTAGGCAGGATCTTGTGTTACAGCAGGTGCTTAGGGTGGAACTTGTGAAATTTCCTTCTCTTCTTTGTCAGCTTCCTGAGTCATTGTCATTACATGTCTGTCCTGGCTGTTGTATGTCACCTTGACAGCAGCTAGAGTCATCTGGGAAGGGGAACTCTCAATTGAGAAAATGTCTCTACAAGGCCAGAATGTAGGCAAACCTGTAAGGCATTTTCCTTCCTTCCTTCCTTCCTTCCTTCCTTCCTTCCTTCCTTCCT
>JABTXL010005620.1:9962951-10063586 GCA_025134845.1 Neodon shergylaensis | reverse complement strand
AGAAGAAGAAGAAGAAGAAGAAGAAGAAGAAGAAGAAGAAGAAGAAGAAGAAGAAGAAGAAGAAATCAATTTCTTATGAGCAGTAAATATACTTTCAATGTCAAGTACAGACAGAGGCTTCTCCTTGTGCAGTATCGTTAAGGGGAACTTGAGTAAAGGAGTGAACAGTGTTCTTATCAGAGTCGCTACAGAGGCTTTGTGAAGAGCATCAGAGTCCTGCATGTAATGATGTACAGTCTAGCCAGTGACATCATTGCAACAAAATGAAATTCGTGCTGAATTTTATGCTAGGAAACCTGAAGTGGAAGGGTTGAGAGACTAACACTCAATAGCAGGTTCTGTTCCAAATCACTATTCGAGTCAGGAGGCTGAATCCAGGGAATCCTATGTGGGAGGTCTTGGATGTTTTTATAGTCTTTTTTCAGGTATGTGGCCATCTAATTCTATTTGAGACTTTCTGGAATTTAGAAGTTTGTGCTATGTCTGGGTTAAAATGAAAAGAAATTTTTTTTCCTGATGGGAAACTAGAGAGAGACCCAGCAAATCGGGCTGGGGTTCTATTCCCAGTTCTTGTTTTGACAGTGAACGAAAAGAAGGACTAGTCACGAAAGAGAAGAAATGAATGGGTTGTTTGCATAAGGTTTGGGGAGCGTGATATGGGTGTGGGATCGACTTGATAGAGTTAGGGGTGTTTTAGGAAGTTTAGTGAGGATAGGGTGAGAATATATCTGCCTTGAACTTCGTTTATATTGGCTTAGCACTGGTCCTCTGTATATACAATAGACGCTCCTGATGCTACCTGTTACGAGACCATCCCGGAACCTACTGAGTAGATACCTGATCTAAGGGTCCCGGGCAAGCGCATGCTCAACAAACTCCAAGGGTCATTTCTCTGTATAATAAATTTGATGAGCCTCCGAATTATGGGCTAAATGGGCCAAACACCGGTTTCAGATTGAAGCACATGCTCTCAGACTGACCTGGAGCTGGCACCAGACCCAGAGCAACTTTAGTGAGTCTTAGAGGAGTAGACGCCGTTAAATATTTTATGAAATGGGCTGATGAAGTGTCTTGGAACAAGTCATTGAATTTTTAAAAGGGATTTTTTATGAGAGAACGCAGACAGGGAATTTTAGAAAGTCCTCTTAATAATGGAAGCAGGTACAAATTTAATGAAGGGGGTGTTTTTTAATATGGGCGAGCAGCACGGCCTGCCTTTTACACTCCTGTGAAGGGCACCTGGGAAGTCTTATTTTGGGAGACTGGAAATCTAATGTCACTGCATGTGGCTAGGGAAATAATACCTTGGCAGGGGAGGAAGACAGATGGATTAGATTGCCATAATAAGGAACGTGGCTGGATACTCAGACTCTAGAGTGTTCCGCTGACTCCGGATACAACTAATCAGCATCAGCGTAGCTAGGTGGTGGGCAGTTTCCTTAGTCTAGATGGGATCTGTGACACTAAGGCAAGCTTTGTTGGGTTAGAGTGAAAAGCAGGTGTTTTGACGGCGCTTTGGGCCGCTGCCCCTGTGAGGAGGACCAGTTCAGGCCACACACGCACCGCTGTTTGTTGTGTGATAGCTTCATTTGTTTATTGTTGTGATTTTAAATAGAGGGAGAAAAGAATTGGGGCCAAGGCTTGAACCAAAGCAATCAGGCAACTTCAATAATGAAATGCTACCAGGTTTTTGCATTAGGAAATCTATGCAATCCTGCTGCTAATGCTCGTCTCGCTATAGGGATTCATCCCGGCCTATTTTATCAGCTCAGTGGGGTTTAATGCCGCTCTACTCCGAAGGGTAAAAAGGGGGGGATAATCACCAAGGTAATGAAAACCACCCCTCCCATGCTTTGTGGGGTATTTTATTAAAAGCATGTTGCTTTGGTCTTATAGACCAGTTGCAGTGTGTGAATATAAAATGCCAGGATAGCTCTCAAGGGAAGCGTTTTCTTGTGTGCTAATTTGAAATTCCTCAAACAGCACGCAGGCAGGTGTGATGTTAATATTTTGTATCTTTGCTCTCTGAGCCTTTCATAAAGGCGCCGGTTGGTGCAGTAAAGGCTCGGCTACATTTGGGTGGCTGACAGCTCAAGCCTGGAGCTCATTCTGGTTTCCTTTCTCACCCTTCCTTTACCTTCCTGCGATGCACACTTTCAGCATTCTCTCCTGCCTTTAAGCCGTGGAGAAGTCTAATTAGTGTGTCTACCGCGAATGGGCAAGCAGCCTCTTTCCTGTTAATCACACTTTGCTTTTTATAAATTAGCTGGTTGCTCGAAGCGTTTTCGCATGTCGCTCCTCTTCTCTGAAAACTTTAACCCACTTTGGGGATGTGTGTGTGAACCGTGCCGTCAGTTCCATCCCATTAGCGTTATCGTCTTCAGCTCATCTCTAGCCTAATTCTTCTCAAACTTTGGGGCTTACGTTAAGCTCTAGGGCAGTTAATTCTCCCCAGCATGCTGTCTGGTGAAGAAGATAGACTTATAAAAAACAATGCTGTTGCCATATAACAAGGCGAATGGCAGAGATAGTTGGAAAGGGATGTAATTGAGGAAAGTAATACTTGGTTTGGATTCATCCTATCTTGAACGAAAGGCTCGCATGCCAAGGAAAGAGAGCTCTAAGCACAGGGTTATGAAGCCTGCGAAGAAAAGAGCTTTGGTAAGATTTTGGAGATAGGCTGGTGCGTCAGTGACCAGAAACTAGGTTGAAGGTCAAAAGATACACCTGAAAGCGTGATGCTTCTAGCGCAAAGGGTCTCTCATTTGCACAGGTGGGCTTGGGTCTTGCCTACTGGCATTGCTTGGCAGAGATGAAGTGTTTACAAGGTATCTTAGAAAGATTGTTCTGCTTGCCATCCATGGTGGCCAGGAGACCGGTTCAGAGTTGATGGTAGGAGTCTCCAGCATGCCTGAGAGGAGCTACAACTTAAACTGAACCATTGGCTTGAACAGACCCTGCTATACTGATTGGCTGTTTGAGGCAGAGTAGCAGGGAAGGGTCCAGTGAATCTGAGATTCCTAACGTAGGGGTAGGATGCTTCATATCTACACTGATAAAGTGTATAACAGAGAAGGCCATGCATGTCCCGAGGACAAGAAGTGGCTTATAGAATGGTCCATACCTCTGGATGTCTAAGCATATATCCTGTTAGACTTCATCTATTTAGTTAGTAAGCAGGTCTTTAGCTTTGGAGGAAAGTTCAGACAGGAGACAGGCATTTAGAAGGATGGTGATTTAATATCGGCCAGTCTGAATCATGACATATGATGTTATCAATATACAAACCACTTGCCAATTTGATACAGAGGTGGCTTATTTAGAGATTGTTCTTGAATGATCCTTAGGTACCTCTATAGCTGCTGCTTGTGTGCCAGATCTACTATGTATTCACTGCTATAATTTTTCAGCCTACCATGAAGTGGAAGCCTACCATATTATCTTTGCTCAGTGTCCTCACATAGAACATTTAATGAGGTGAAGTTAGCAACACTTGAGACCATACCATTCACTAGGGCTCTCTTCTCTCTTCCCTGGGACAGTGTAGTTACATCCTTGGCCTCCTGATCACTTATATTTAGCTATGTGACTAGTGTTTAGTTCTTGGAATGGTGAGAGAGAAGCTATGCTATTTTGAGGCAGAAAGTTTCAGAGTTACATCAGCCTTGGAGATATCAGCTCAGATCGAACAGGTTTTCTGAGTGAAGATAACACGTGGAGCTCCTACTGTGACCCACTTTGGACTCGGAGTGAGTGAGAAATGAAATTTGCTGTATTGAGCTTTTGCCTTGGTTAGTGTGTCAACTTGACACAATATGAGTTATTGAGGAAACTTCAGTTAAGAAAATGCTCCAACAGATTGGCCTCTGGACAAGCATTGGGGAAAATTCTTGATTTATTCATTGATTTGAAAGGACCAGCCGAGTGTGGGAGGTGATAGATCTGGCCAGGTAGTTTTGGTAGGTATAAAAAGGGTAGCTAAACGTCAACCTGGGGAACAAGTCAGTATCATTCCTCAGTGACTTCTGCTTTAGTTCCTGCCTAACGGTTCCTGCCCTGACTTCCCTTCATAGTGAGCAACAACTGTAAGTTGAAGTAAACTCTTTCCTCCTCAGGTTGCTTTTGCTTGTGCTGTTTAACCACAGCAAACTAAGACAATGAAGCTGTGCTCTCTGTTCTCAAAGAATGAACTAATCAACCTAATGGGTATAGAGTTGACCAAACACAAGACATACTTACTGTCACTGGTTAACCAGCTGCAAGCAACTTAACACAGCTTCTTTGACCCCCCCGTTTCTTCCTTTTGAGGATGGAGATAATGTTATTATGTTTGTCAGAACTTGGTGACCATTCGTAGAGAATGTAACCAAAGCACTTTGTGAATAACAGCTGGTCTTTGCACTGCAGGCTCCAGCTGTCCTTTCAGACAGCCGCTCATTTTTAACGTATTGATTTTGCAATGCTGAGGGTGGTAATTCTTCTCATATTTGTATTGTACTTAATCTTCTTGGGCATGTTGTCTAAATATTTATCTGAAAAGCCACTAAAAGAGAAAAAGCAAGCAAGTACCATGGGCAGAAGTGGACAACCATGTCAGTACAGACCTCACAGGTACTCCCCTTTTCAGTAGGCCATTATTAGGCAGATGCGCAGACAATTCCTTGTCAAAAGCCCTATATTGTCATATTGTCACTAACAATATAGGACTTTTATATGAGGTTCCATATAAAAGAATTGCTTATCCTGTCACCTTGCTAAGACTGTATTTGAGAAAAATCACATGGCTTCTCGAATATTTGTAACTCAATGGATTATTGATGGTGCCTTTTCTCTTTCAAGTGTACTTTCTCTGAAGAGCAGTTTCTTAGTCATTCTCTTTGCCTCCACTATAGCCCTATACCACAGTATCTACCACTCTGCCAAATCCCTCCATCTCATTTAAAATTCTTGCGGTGGGGTTTGGAGAAATAACTCAGCAGGAAATAACACTGGTCGCTCTTCCAGAACACCTGGATTCAATTCTCAGCAACCAGCTGTAACTCCAGTTCCAGGGGACCTAATGCCCTCCTCTGGCTTCTCTGGGCACTGTTTGTGTGTGTGTGTGTGTGAGAGAGAGAGAGAGAGAGAGAGGGAGAGAGAGAGAGAAACAGAGACAGAGAGAGTATGTGAATGTGTGTATGTAGATATATTATATACATATACATGCAGATAAAAACACATATACACATGAAATATTGAAAAAATAAAAATAAGAACTTTCTATTGGTTCCATAAGACCATTCATTGTCCATTGGTTAAAATATATGGAAAACCTCATCCATTCTAATAGAATCTGAAAAATCTAAATTTACATAAGAAAAAAGTTTTAATAAATCCTTGATGGACAGAGATGGAAAACGCAATCTTAGAAAATAAAATAAGAGATAGTAAAATTGATTCCAATGAGTTCATTTTGAGAAACAAAATTGGTTGGTATTTGGAAGTGAAGATAATTTGAGAACAATGGCACTGACTTATGTAGGAAAGGGAACTGGATTGGGTATGGTAGCACACTCCTATAATCCCAGGATTTAGGAAGCATAGACAGGAGGATTGCTTCAAGCTTGAAACCAATTTGGTTTACATAGAGAGTTCCAAGCCATCCAAGGCTCTATGGGGAGACCCTGTCTCAAATATACACATACAGAGAGAAGGGGGATTAGTAATGAGGCAAATGTATATATTGACTAGAAAGGACAGCTTTTAGAATTAAGACAATAAAAAGGGGGAAAGGATGCTCACTTCTTGTAAATGTCTGGTCACCCTAGGAAGTCTATTTTTCCCTTATAGTAGGGTATATGTTGGAAATAAATACATTTAGGTTCTGAACAGGTTTAAATAGATTTATAAAAAAGACTCACAATAGCTCATGGCATACAGGGCAAGTCACTGGAAAATAACCATGGCTTTTGGGGGAGCTTTAGGTGACCCCGTGTTCTGAGATTCTGAGAAGGACCACATATGAAATGGTCCAAGGGCCTGACCAAGTTTAGACACTCCTCTCTTCTTGTTCTCATGGTGCAGTTCCTCATGGAAACAAATAGCCATGGGTTTGCTGGAATCCCAGACTATGAGATCACCTTCAGGTGTATGCCCGGATGCGTGGGGGCCATTATGAAACACTAGTTCAGAAGAATTCTGACATTTCGGGGGGAATTAGCTCATACTTTTGTTTCTCCATGAAGGAACATAGAGAATGTTGGAATGCATAGGTCTCATAATGTTCAGAGTCCTGCCCTTCAGTTGAGGTGACATGTCACTGTGTCTTTTCCCCTAGGTGGCCAGCTTAATTGGGAAAAGGAAGAATGGACCCACTGGGGCTGTGGCTCACCTGCTACTCTGGAGCCATCAGCCCATCAGCCCCTGTTAGTGCCCCGTTGTGGCTCCCTATACAACTGTCCGATAGCCTTTAAAAAGGGCCAAGTGTGCTTGTTAGACAGGGAGATCTAGCTGGCAATTAAAGAGGCATCCTAGGATTTTTTTTTTAAGTAACTGCAACTTCATGGTCTTATTTTCCTAACATCTGTTCTATTCAAGCCAAGCCTACTGTGGTGATCTTCATGGAGACAATTCAGTAGTTTCCTAGCAACCAAGTTTCCTGTGGTTTCCGTGGTTATGAGCAATGACATAACTCTTGTGGGTAACTTCAAAAGCACAGAAGAAAGCCCTCCTAAAGAATGAGATTCCAGAAATTTCAGGTCGCTGCCTGCTGAGTGTCTAAAGAAGATGAAATGTCTCCTTGTGGGCATTAATAATACTAATAAATAATTATATGGATATTTTTAAATAAATGCATATGTTTGATTATATACACTTTTCCAGGTCTTTGTCATATACCTGGTCTTTTTTTTTTCTTTCGAAATGGCATCATTCCCCCCTATCTTCTAATGAATTCCTATCTATAACCAGCAGATAAATGTAGACACTTGAAAATTGCAGGGCAGATTATTTATGAAGACAGAAGAAGTCTCATTGCTCAAGAAAAGGAGTCCATAATGCTGTGATGTCTTTGCCAATCAAGAATATTCTAGAGACTTCAAAGGCACTGAGGAGGACTGCCGCTTGAGCCCATTAAATAATTATTAACTCTTTATAGTAGGTATGGAAACATTTGGGGACAAATGTAATCTAAAATATCTAATAGATGGAGAACATATTCCAGACAGATGGGAATGAGCCTCAGAGGTGCCTTAGAAGCCAGGTTGAGTGTTTACCAGAACAACTTAGAAAACAAAATCAAAACATCAGCATAGTTGTGACATGGTACAGTAGCATCCCTTATCATCTGAGAAGCAGATCACCAAAAGGATGTGGGGATCAGGATTATCTAGGTTTAGAATAGTTGTGCATACATGGTAAGGTGTCTCTGGGATCCCTGAGTCTAAAGGCCAAATCTACTCATGTTTCTTATATACTTTGCCTGCATGACCTGTGGGCAACTAGATACACTATTTTTAGTGGATCTGTGCTTTTTTTTTTTTGGCAGTCTAGTTTATGAGATCAGATGTGGAATTTTCTCTTTATTCTTCATCTCAGCACTCAAAATATTTTAGATATTGGAACATTTTGGAATTCCCATTTCTAATTAAAGATCCTCAATCTGTGTTAAACGTACATAAAATGATCTAAGACCTTGGTTCTAGGTGGCAACTGTAGAAGGTCTGAGATAGTTGATGGAGAACATAGCTCCCAGTGTGACATTTGCACAGCCCATACTAGTGAATGGTCTAGCTGGCATCGTGGTTGTGTTACCGCACTGACTCAAAAAACAACTAGGTAAGAAATGATTTATTTCAGTTTATAGGTTCCAAGTAGTCATCTCGGGAAGTCAGGGCAGGAGTTCAAGGGTTGAGCCTGGAGGCAGGAAGCACAGAGGAACATTGTTCATTGTGCTTTCTTATATAACCCAGACCCGTCTGCACAGGGGTGGCACCTCCCACAGGGGGCTGGACCCTCCTACATCTGTCATTAAGCAAGACAATGCCCCACAGACATCCCACACACCAATTTGATGGTGACACCTACTCACTTGAGAGCCTCTCTTCCCAGGTGACTCTAGTCAGTACTTGACAAAAAAATTAACCACCAGAGTGGGCAAAGGTCCAATGCAGGGCATACTGAAGGCCAAATAGCAGCATTGGTAATCTAGGCATGGAGCCTGGAAGTCTATGGCCAGACATAGAGCTTGGGAATAGAGGAAGGAGAAAAAAAAAGACAGCATTTATTGAGATGATTTGACAGAAGGTACTTTATAGACAGCCAAACTCGCAGGAAAGTAAGTATTATCCTCTCCCTTTTTATAATACTAAGCGGCTGAGAAAAAGACACTATATATTTAAAGCTACTATAAATAAAACACTCTGGATGACATTATACCAGCGAGGCAGATTGAGATCTAGGAACTTTCTTTAGTTCTAAAATTGGCTATTTTTTTTTTCTGTGTATCACATCATAGTTTTACTACTCTGTGAGGCAGTTTGGGTCAGGGTATTGCTATCAAAACAGTCTCAGCTGTCAAGATCATTGGCCCTTGGCAACCAGGAAGGCACAGGTTTATCTTCATCTGCTTATTTTAATTTTTCCAGAGAATAGGCACCACCAAGATTAGATTGGCTGAAGTAAGTGCTCTCTTTGACCATTTGTAATAGAAACACCTGTTTATGCAATTGTTCAACTAACTATCGCCTCATCTTTGAAACCATGTACATAACAACCGCTATGAAATTGAGGGACTTGAATTTTGATGTATTTCTATCTACATTCAGACAAGCAGAAACAAAGCCGCTCACACTCGGAATATAATATTAAGCGATGAGAATTGGGAGCCCAGAAAGCATTTAGACCGCTGATACTGGTTCATTTATTCAGTAAGTTTGCAATTGAACTTCTCCCACTCTGCCAGGTACGATCCTAAATGGTACAGAAATTTCACTGAATAACATCCTTGACATTGTGGGAAACAGACAGAATAGACCCTATAATGACTTAGCTCTCACACCCTGGGAGGGAGAGATGACATGGAGTTAAACAAATGAAAGGAAATAAGGGCTAGCGAGGAAAGGCTTCCTCAGGTTTAAGATCAAAGAGTCAGGGATGGCTAAGCGATGTTTACACAGGGAAGACAGCTCAAGACAGAAGACAGGAAAAGCTGAAAGACTGAACCGCATCTCAAACCTGGGAGGCTGAAAAGATGGCATACCCAAGATTTAATAAAAAAAAAACAGTGGTTAATGATTTCCAAGTTAATAAGAGTTGTTCCTGTCATTGTTAAAAGAAGAGACGTTCAAAATCACTCAACTAACAAGTCCCTGAAGTTGAATCCACATCTGACCTTGTTTAATTGGACAGCTGCATGGGAAGGAACGTCAGTGATACCATTTGGTCATGAAGCTACTCCCGACATTTACAGACTTCCAGGGTTATGTTATAGTTATGGAAGGCTGTCTGAGGGAAGGTGAGTTTCTGTTGGTTGCACAATAGTTTATTAATTTGGAAGCACCGAATCTTTGGGATCTGAAGAGATCGCTGCACTAACCTGAGGTTCAGTGCTAACAGTGGACTTGGATAGACCTGGCTCTAACTCTTCATGTTCAAGTCACAGCAAGTCCTCACACCCTGTGCCCAAGCTATCCTGCTCTCTGTTGTAAGCTAGAAACTGAGGAACATGGAAGGGAGGGTTTCCTAATTCCCGAAGGTTATTGACTGTTAGGCAATGAAGCAATGTGGGAAGGCTCCAGAACCGTAGTGTGTAGACAGAATGGAGGAACTGAGGCGAAACAGCGAAGCAGCTTTTCCAAATTCTAGCCGAACAAAGCCGAAGTGGCTACAGCTTTGCCAGTATCACTCTAGAACCAGAGTTCTGAATTACTGTTCTGTATTTGATGGCATTGTTACCTTTCTGGAACCTCTAGTGTAAACTCCGCAGTGAGAGGTAATCCTGTCCAATGGAATGTTTTTTCTGAACTTACAGATTCTTCTGTGTTTTCTGTATTGCAACCTGAGAAAGTTACTTAATTTCTCTAAGACTTAGTTTGCTTACCTGCAAATTTTGGGTACTCACCATTTCCAAACTACATAGTAAAGAAAAAGGAGTGGGCTGGAGTGTCTAACACAGCAGGGGAGGGGGCAGTGTACGAAGTAATCTTATGAGCTATTACTCCAATGCTAGAGAGGGAAGCAAGTTGAGAGGAATTAGGTCGTGGTTAGTAATACAATGTCCACGACATAAATGTCTGCATTAAAATGCAGAAAAGACTTAAGACTTAGTAATGGGAAAACTCTCTCTCTCTCTCTCTCTCTCTCTCTCTCTCTCTCTCTCTCTCTCATACACACATACATCTCAGGGATTGTTTATCACCTTGCTTTTATATTACTTTTATATCTTGGGTGTTGCCTCCAAGTATGTGAGAACAGGTTTTCCACATTAGCAGATACACAAATCAACTCCCACAACTGATGTTGCTTTAAACTCTGCCAACATTGACTGTAAAATCCTCTGAGACTTTGAAAATATGCAATTATCTAGCGATTGCCATCATCATCATGATAAGGTCAGTTGTGTTCAAAATGATGTGGGTCTACTATTTATTCTTTGATGTGTGGCCAGCTCGAGTTAAGTTGTGGTATAAATATAAACCACATTGAATTGAAATATATCCAATAATAACTTTTTACTTTATATTGACCGTATATTGATGCATCAAATAAAATGGTCACGAATTACCTCATTTGTGTCTTGTCAAGTGTGGCTAGCAGGATATTTGAATTGTACTTGTGACTGGTATTGCATTTCTATTGGATAACTGTTCTGTGGAATATTATCCTCCCATCTAAGAATTCCTCTCCTGCCACTTTCTAGCTGATCTCCTTCCTCCACTTCCCTATTTAACAGCAACAGACATTCTTTCTTTTACTGCAGCTTTTCTAGACTATAAAATAATGTGTAGTCTGTTTCTGTTTTCTTTCATTTATCATACAGTTTCTGAGATTCCCTCATTTATTGGTTTTATATTTATTTATCACCCCACCCCCGCCACTGTATTGCACAAGTGCTGTGCCACCCATGTGAAAATCAGGTGACATTTTGTAGTAGTCAGCCCTTTCTCCCCACCATATGGATTCTGGGAATGGAACTTAGGTCATCAGGCTTGTGGCAAGCACATCCTTACTCATGTTTTATGAAGCAGTAGTTTGTTCCTTTATTGCTGTGTGGTAGGTGGGGGTGAGAACCCCAGTTTGTTCATCTGCTTCGATTGTTTCAAGGTTTTGAATATTCTTAACTTTCCAGGCTGGAATGAGGATGGGGGACCAGGCACGAATCTCTGTTGGATTAAGAGTTGAGAATGGCGTTACTGGCTGGCATGGCAAATGTGTGTTCAACTTCAGATCAAACTGCCAAACTGTCTTTTAAAGGGTTTTGAAGCATCTCATATTTTACTCGTGAATAATAATTTCAGTCACTTTGTGTTTCTATCAGATTGGGTTAGTCCATCTCACTTAATATCAGACACTCGTGCAGATAATCTATGGCATTCCATTATGGTAGTTTTGCTCTCTGCTTTTCTTATTGCTAACGATGCTCAGGCCCTTCTCATGTGTTTAGCTACCTTTCGTATTCATTCTTTGATTAATTGTTGCTCTAGAGCCTTGCACATTTTTTTAAATTTAACTTGTTCACTGACTCGAAAGGGCAGAGCCCTTTGCACTCCTGTATGTAGTGGATTCTATGTCTCACTCTCTATTTCCCCTGCAGGGCTGCCTGTTAACAATAAAATACCCTGGGGTCTTTTCATCACTTAGACTGTAGGTTGTCTGTTCCATCCTATGCCCTTTTTCTTTTCTCTATTCCTCTTGGCCACTTTATTGCAGCTCAAATAGAATGCAATATTAGCTTATATTAGCTTCTTTTCAAGGTGCTTATCTGCTTGCTCTATTGTATCCCTTTCTGTTTACCTTTTCTCTTGCTTGTAGGCTTTATTTTCCTGTTTATTAACTTATGGATATTTTATGTTGCAAATTGTTTACTTCATTTAATTTTCTTTTAAAAACAGTGATAGAATCTTTTCTGGCAGAGCTAGTCTACTTGGAATCCTTTGATTCTTTTGAAGCTTGCTTTTTCCTTTTTTTTTTTAAGACGTTAAAGAGGTCTACAGCCATCATTAGTCAGGGGCTCATTAACCTTTACTATTATGGCAGTAACTATATGATGATTCCTAATGATGCCCCCTGGAATGTCAGCAGCTGGTGAAAACAACTTATGATTAACTGGACGTGAGCGCCCAGAGTTATTCAGATTGAGATTCAGCCATGGTGCTTTCCTCTCACTATCCAACCAAATTAAGGGGATCCCAGGACTCCCTTATCCCTCATCTCTGGCACCAGGTCTTACAATCTATGCCTCTGTGGTCCTCCCTAAACTCATTAGTGTCTCTGGGACATGTCTTGATTCCTCCTGCAGCTTAGTAACTACCTTTAGGCTGTACCCTGATTTTTACTGAATACACTGTTTCTTTACCTTCTCTAAGGAAGCAGTCAATTATTTCAGTGATTTGGCCAATTGTTTTGATTTTAGGTGAGAGGGCTAATCTATTTGATTATTTGTTCATGGCTAGAAGCCTTCACTCTGAAAAGAATTATCCTTGAGCCCCATTAAACATGTAACCTGATTTTTCCTTCTTATCAGCAGTTCAAAATACCAGCGCTCCTGGTAATTCAAGAGGTGAATTTTGAAATTTTGCTCTCTAGGTCCCAAGAATAAGAACATTAACTTTACATCCAAGAAAGGACTTCCACGGCTGGAGAGATGGCTCAGAGGTTAAGAGCATTGCCTGCTCTTCCAAAGGTCCTGAGTTCAATTCCCAGCAACCACATGGTGGCTCACAACCATCTGTAATGAGGTCTGGTGCCCTCTTCTGGCCTGCAGGCATACACACAGACAGAATATTGTATACATAATAAATAAATATTAAAAAAAAAAAGAAAGGACTTCCATAGACTCTAGTGAGTGTGCCCATTTCTAAATGCTTTTCTGAAGCTTTGATTATGCTTTAAATTACAACATTAACAACATTTTTACTGAAACATTTTCTTTTAACCTTCCCATCTGTCTTAGTTAGGGGTTCTATTGCTGTGATAACACACACAACTGAAAGCAGTTTGCGGAGAAAAGTGTTTATTTTGTAACTCTAAAGTTACACTCTTCCTGAGGGAAGTCAGGGCAGTAACTCGGGATAGGAAACTGGAGGCAGGACCTGATGCAGAGGCCATGGAGGAGTGCCGCTTACTGGCTTGCTCACTATGGATTGCTCAGCCTGCTTTCTTTACCACCCCGGGAACAGCTTTCCAAGGGTGGTACTGCCCCAGACCCATGGGATGATCCCACCAATATCAATCATTAATTGAGAAAATGCCCCACTGGCTTGCCCACAATCTGGTGTGGGCATTTTCTCAACTGAGGTTCTTTCTTCCTAGATGGCTTGAGATTGTGTCCAGTAGACCAACAACAACAAGACTAGCCAGCACTCGGGAGTATTTCCACAGTATCCTCTTTGCTTTTTAAAAGCCATTCAAGAATATACAATGCCTCCTGCTGAAACACACACACACACATGGACGGCTGGATGGACACAAGGAGTTAGATCACTGTAGTCTATTTCTTCCAAGTTCCTGAAACTAAGTCTACATCCTAGATCCTTTTTGCGCCCTAGCTTGTTGAAAGTCTTGAAAATAATAAGTCAGATATATGCCATTCAACACGGTTTTGGTATTTGGATGGATGGATAGATAGATGATAGATAGATAGATGATAGATAGATAGATATTAACCTTGTTGTCCTAATATCTCTTTCTTTATGTTATCACAGTTTTAGAAGGTCAGTCTCATAGACAACAGGAAATAGAGGAATGGTCTCTAGAGGAGTACAAGGAAACTGTAAACGAACTGTGATTCCAGTTAGACCCCCAGACTGCATTTTCATAGGATCTTAATAGCAAGCGTATTTTAAAGCCAATATCTGAAAGTAATTTGCTTTTGTGATTTGACAGTATTAAATAAAAAGTTAGTATTCAGAAAATTGATAAATTTTGAGTTCACTCTTGATTGTTTTTGAATTTTCTTCAATGCTTCAGTGAGCAGGAGGCGCATTAAAGCCGTAATTCTGTTCTTCATTGACGCAGAGATCTGTCCAGCCTTCCGCGGTCTCTCACCCACCGTGTGCCTCGTGCAGACGCTCTCCCATCCCACTCCCTACTTTATTCCAGCCCTTGCTTAAATGTCGCTGCCTCACAGGGGCCTCTGTTAGCCACATTCCTTAATGAGAACACCCTCTTTCTACTTTGCTCTTTTAGTTTTTAGACAGGCTTTATTCCTTTCCTTGTATGTGTATTGGGGTTTTGCCTGTGTGTGGATGTGTACTACATGTTTAGTACCTTGGATGCCCTAAGAAGTCACTAGATCCCCTGGGACTGGGATTTAGCTACAGTGTGGATGCTGAGAACCAAACCTGGGTCCCATGGAAGAGCAGCCAGTGCTCTTAACCTCCGAGCCCCCCTCTCCTTTATTCTTTTCATCGACTTTGGTTTCCTTCACAGCTTTTGCTGTTCTGTGTTCATGGTTATATGTCACCTCCTCCCTCTACCTCAGAGTGAGCTGTGTTCTATTTGGCTTGTATGTGAGCCTGTGAATTTATCACAGTGTCCCGGTGCACAGCTGGTAATGACCTAAGTTTAACAAATATTAGCTGATAAATTAATAAATAAAATAGTACATCACCAACCTGAATGGTAACGTTTGGCTTGAATTGCTAGTGTCTCGCTAAGATTCCCCTCTGCTACCCAGTTGTGTTATGTTTTGTAAATTTCTGCCTCTACTGTGACCTGTAACCAGAGTGACCTCTGTGTAGAATTTAATTGCCTGTCCTTCCCCCAAAGCATTATTGCTGCATCAAGGTGCCCAGACTCATTGATTTACTCAAATGTTAAGGTTGTCCCCAGGATTTTAATAATTAATTTACTAGGCATCGGTTGGCTTATATACAAATATCATTTATCCTTTAGGGTTTGTTTTAAGGAAAATGAATCTACCCTGAAGTAGCACTCTGACTTAAGTGTGGGCTTTCCACTCTAATATTTTCAGGGACATAATTATCTTGAAGAGTTATGAAAATATGGCTAGCTCCAAACAGAGTCGATGTTGTGAGTAAGAAGTTACCATTCATGCTATGAATTCTTGGGCAACACTAAGACTGATTTTGCCATAAGACGAGCTGGCTTAGTGAACTATGATATTGTTGTACTAGGTGTCTTCGTTGTTTTGGGAATTACCATCAAAACCTTTTAATCCTATACTTTGGACCTAGATGAAAAATCTCTAAAGATATTGTAAAATTCGAATGGGCAGCTTCTATTAAAACAGCTTCAAAGTATGTGTCTTTCCATGTTTTTAGAATTGACATCCACATTATTCCATAAAACAACACATGACTTTTCATTACTGGAATAAAACTGATAGAGAGGAACCTGCAGTGTTTGCTCAGAGATGCTTCTCAGTTTAGCAGTGAGAAACCTAGGCATGTCCTGGAGTCTAAGCGTGCCTTTCTATGATCACTAAGTTAAGTCCTGCTAAGCCTACACATGAGAAACCTTCTATCCAGTTTACTAGGGATCATACCTAAAACAGAATTTCAGTAGTAAGATTTTGCCTCTTCATCACCCATGGGCCAGGGAATACAACACAATTTCCTTTCCAGGCATTTGATTATATAAAAGGAAGTATCCTATGGTTCTTTATGAAAATGATATATTCTGCAGTGGACACAGAGATGAAGCCAGGTAAGGCTTCTATGTGACAGGATGCCTCTTCTGCATTTCTTGTGCTCAGCAATGATTATATTAATCTTAAGGTAAGGAGCCTTGGCGGCTCTTTCACCTGTTGGTGATAGAGTAAAGTCATTAATCCCCCAAAAGTATTTAGCTTAGTTGTGGGACTGAAGAGTATTCATATTTATAAAGTTGACTTTGCTAAAAAGCTGCCATCTGCCATGAAAGAGCCACCAAGATTCCTTACCTAAAGATTAATATCATCAACATTGGCATAAGGAATGCACAAGAGACATCTTGTCACTAAGAAGCATCTCCTGGCTTCATCTCTGTGTGCCTAGCGCTTGAGAGCTCAAGAACCCTGGATGCAGCTATGAAATGAGTGTTTCCAATGTTTTTGTTTTCTTCCTTGTGTGAGATAAAGTAGAAAGTCTATGAATTCAAAGTCAAATGAAGCTATATAGCAAAATCCTGCTCCTAAAACTGCAACAGAGAGACACATTCTGGCCCGGAGAGATCCTCTCAGAGTGAAATGAATGTTTTCCTGACTGCTGGCAAGGATACAGTAGACACTGATTCAACTCGGTGAAGTTGGAGAGGAGCCCTGGTTGTTCAGTGAAAACCAATGCAATCTGTATTTTTAACTCCGGTTTGTTTTGTGGAGCCAACAGGAAAACAAGACAATCCAATAAATAACATAAGGCAATAAAGCTATCTGGCCCAATCTCTCTTTTTTTGCCTTAAGTTAGACCATTGACTGTGTACGAGGTCCCTATTCCTGTACTAGTGGCATCATTTTATTACACTCTGCTATCAGTGCCTTGACTACAATCTCAAAGGTGGACGTTAAATAAAATTTGAAATACTTTAAATAAGATATTTCAATATCCCTTGCTAATCATTGTTCCTGATCATTAAGAGATGAGGTAATTAATGCATTGTTGTTAGAACATAGTGTCTGAAAAATTGTTTTAGAAAGTTCTGGTGGAGATACATCTGAAACAGAGCACAGATGTCCTGGGAGCATTTTGGAATGTTTTTCATTTCTGAAATGTATCCAATTACATATGAGAACATACAGCATTGTTGAAATGATAGTTCTATAGGTGAAGTTAAAGGTTGCATTAATATTGTAAGGTTTTTTTTCTTTTGTTTAGGTTCTCATGGGCAAAGTGAGGTTTAAGTCTTTCTAAGACTTGTCTGATTGCATAAGGATCAAGTAATTTCCTGTTAACATTTTCAGCTGAGTATTAGGCTTAATGTAAAACTCCCAGCAGTCCAGCGGGACCGAGTAACATAAAATCCAATCGTTCTAGGAAAAGCTTTGTAAACCTTCAAAAATGCACAGCATGGGGAAAGGATCCTGGCTTTTCAACCATTGCCCAAGCCTTGCTTTTCTTAAAGGGTATAAACTGATAAGAGCTTGAAGAAGTAAAAACTTGTTCTTCTGCATATGCAAGAGTAAGAATGGGGTATTTCTAGGACCTGGAAAATTTTTACTACTTCACTATCTACAACTTAAGCAGCTTTAACTAGATTAGGCGAGAGCTATTACATGTACCTCATAACACATGTCCACTCTTGGAGAAACAGAAGCGGGCAGACGAGCGACAGACCCCACAGATGTGCGTGTTTGCTTCTAAACAAGCCACCAATGCGGCTGTGTGAGTGGATCCGGAGCATGGATGGTGGAGTCTCTGTAGTGAAAGAGTAGCAGGCTTGGTGACGAAAGCGTAGATGCTGAAATTAAAGCACTTGTCTTCTCATTTTGCTTGCACAATCGTATCCGGATAAACCTGGGAACATTATTTGACTTCTCCGAGGCATTCATCATAGCAATCATGTCTGCCTCATAAGGTTGCCAGGAAAAGACGGGTGAGATGTGCACAGAGCGAAGGAACTTAATACGTGGAAAGAACTCAGCTCAGCGATCGCCCGTTTCTAGTAAAGATACGAGTAGGGGAGTGACTCCTGTCCTCACACTGCATCAGCCATGCTTCTCGCCTCTCTGATGAGACCTGCTGGAGAAGTTAGAGCAGTGTTTCTCAACCTGTGGGTCGGGACCTCCTGGAGAGTTGCATAGCCAGACATCCTTCATAGCTTATATTTACACTATGATTCATAACAGCAGTAGAGTTACAGCTATGAAGTAGCAACAAAAATACTTTTGTCGTTGGGGTCACCACATCACGAAGAACTGTATTAAAGTGTCGCGGCGTGACCCCTGTAGTAGATGAAGTGATACTGTTTTCATCACAAATGTGAGCAGACAAAATTCTTACCATCATGGAAAGACATGATGCCCAAGGTTAATAAAAGCCTTTTTTATGGAACTAGTGAGATGGCGCTGCAGTTATAGGGGCCTGAGGATAATAATCCTAACAACCTGAGTTCAAATCCCAGGGCTCACATGATGGAAAGAGAGGGTTGTCTCATGCTTTGTGACACACAAGCACCACACACACATACACACACACACACATGCACACACAGGCACACACATGCACACACATACACACATGCACACACATACACACATATACATACACACACAAATTGATAAATGATATAAATTTTGAAGCAGTTTTAAACATAATTGTCCTATATGTTTTAAAATAATCAACATCCATTTCTCTTTAATTGTGGTAAAATATGTAAACATCACATACATTTTTTAATCACTGTAAGCATTTTTAAGTATATCATTGACAGGCACAAGTCCCTTTGAGCTATTGTATAACTGTCATCACCATTCATTCCCAGGATATTTTATCATCCTGACCTAAATTCTTTATGCTTCTCTGTGCTTTCTCTCCACCCTATTCTAATGACAGTTACCATGTTTTGACATGCTCTGTCTCTATGCAGTTGGACTACTCTAGATAGTTCATAGCCATGAAGCTCATTCAAAAATTTTCTTTGGCATCTTGTTTATTTCACTTGGTACCATGTTCTCAAAATTCAGCTGTATAGTAGCATGAATTACAATGCCATTCCTTTTTAAAACGGAATAATAATCATTATTTGCTCAGCTGTTCAGCTGTTGATTGAGACGGCCTTGCTCTCGTGTCCGACTCTGCTGAGTAATGCTTCTACAAACATGGGTACCTGTAGCTACAGACTAGTATTTACATTGCACTATTTCCATTACAATAGACCGTCTCTCATGTCCTTCAAGTTAGTTTGTGAGATTTTCATCATAGCATTCAGCTTTGCTTCATTGTACTTAAATATCTCCAGCAATCATCTTTCAAAGAGGCAAAGTCTGGTACAGGACTCAGGAGTTTTAGCTCATGAGCAAGTCCGCTTGCTTTAGGGCTGGTGTTGAAGAAGAAAGAAGAGAGAGCATTATTGGTGGGTATGTGGGTCAGAGGAAGATGCTCAGTTCATGGCAACCATGAAACCGATGCAGAGAGAAGAGCTGGGGTCCCAAGCTCTTTCAAAGACATACTCATTCAGGGCTGGAAAGATGGCTCAAAGGTAAAGAGTACCTCCTTTATGATCATGAAGGCGGGGTTTAGATCCCAGCATTCATGTAAGGCAGGAGTGGTAAAAGCTTAGAAACTAGCCCAACTTCTCAATCAACTGTTCTTGGATCGCTTCATCTTATTCTTTACGTTTCAAGCATATATTCACAGTTATGAATCTGAAGACATTATCAGTGGACATCTGCTTCCTTGGGCTGTGTGTAGTGAGGACAGAAGTGGGTCATTATTTTTCACCAGTCTGATAGGGAGCGTTGGAACATGTCTACTGCATTAATAAAGCACACAAACACAGTTGCAAAAACTTGCCATAGGTTAGCAGTTGAAGAGGATTATCAGATTTCCTGTCTGTCTACTGATGCTCCACGTAGGTTCTCATTCCATCTGCATCGTCGACATGGCAGTCACAGACAAGGAGGACACATCTAAATCCACGGGATCCGCTGCCAGGAAGGCGGTGTGCTTTTTATAGAGCACTTTCTCTTTGCCTTTTCAATCTTCCATGTTTCCCTCCTGTGCCTTTTGCACCAACATGCAGCCCTATTACATATGATCAATTCTAAGGGTTTTGGAGTTACGGTATGCTTCGGGTTTTTAAGGAAAAACCCCTATGACAGCTGTGCGGAGTAAGAGAAAAACCAAAGAAAACAAACTCAGCGGTGTGGTGAGTTGCCCTAGGATACCACCAGGCATACATAACAACAGAACTTCAAGCCAGGTCTCCCACTTTGGAGTCCAGGGGGATTGTAGCTCACCGGTACATGCTGGCAGCTGCTGAAGGGGTCAAGGCTCTTTACTGCTCTTTTCTCACTAGATGTGGAGTTTTTGAAACACAATTTGCATTCAGAATTCTCCCAGCCCTGAAAGGTGCTTTTCCCCCACGGGTTTGAGTCCGATGTGTGAACAGCATCCAAAAAAGGTTAATCTGTTTACCTGACCGGAACAGTTTGCTCTGTAGAACAAACTCGGAGTTGCCTTGCTAGCCTGCTCCAGATGGCCTAGGCTTTGAGTGGCTTTATTTGCATTTGGTATTTCAAAGCTGGTGATCAATTTACAATTATAATTGCCACCAAGATTTTACTTTAACTAGCACTTTGTGGAGGAAAACATCAATTTACATTATCCAGCAGAGTTGGAAAATATCTAATGATTTATAAAACAAAAAAAAATGGGTTTCATCAGGACAAGTGAGTACGAAATTACTGTGGCTGCCCTATGTTTTAATCATTTCCTAATCTGAGCTCCTTCACACATGCATTGAATACACACTGCAGTAATCCCTAATATGTTAATTCTTGGCATTAGATTATCCAGCTGCTCGGAGACAATGAAGAGCTCAAACATCAGTTAAAAACGAGACAGCTGATTCGGAGGTGTCCCTCGGATGTCTATCTTAGTGGCACTTGGAACTGGATGAACAGGGATCCCCTCCCATAAGACAGCTCTTTTTTTCCTCCTTTAAAACCATAAGCATGAGTTTGTTTCCATGTGCTACTGTCAGAGCTCCAATCAACAGGTTCTAGAGGTTCTTAAGAGATTTTAGTTTCTTTAAAACCTAAGAGGAGCAAGACAAGAGAGGTCATAAGTTATGCACTGATTATATTGAGTACCCACAGATAATAATTAGCATTGATTGATAAGCACGTACTTGGAGCTAGATTGTGTGTTGAGCATGTTATGTAGATGTTATGTAGATATGTATATATTTTATGTATATAATTCCACCTAATATTTGCATGGCCATTGGAAAGCAAGCATTTCTATCAGTATGAATTGCTGTGATCTAAACATTCATGTTCTGCCAGTATCACATGACCTAATCACTAAAGCCAGAACACTAGGAGGTGGGCTCTTTAGGGGGCAATTAAATTAAGAGACCAGGACCACATAAATTGATCAGTACCCTTATAAAGGCGACCCTAGAGAGTCGCCCTGTCCCTTCTATTACGTGGAGATACAGAAGAAGACTCTATTTCTGGTTAGAAAACAAGCCTTTGACCTTCATCTACCGAACCCCTATGATTGGGATATATAGATTTCTGTTGTTTGTGAGCTGCTTGGTGTATGGTGTTTTGTCATAGCTGCCTGCACAGACTCAGTTCTGCTCTCCTCCTCAAAGATGGAGAAACTGACCTTTAGCTAGCTAAGTTGCCTAAGGATCCACAACAAAGCTACACAAACCTTCCAATAATAGAGCAGATTTCTAAGATAAAACGAAATCCAAGGGCAGGCAGAGAGAGCAGTGGTACCTGAGTTGTGAGCTGTATAGTGTTAGTTTAATACAGAGCAAATAATTGATGTAGAAAGCTTATGTAAGTCTAAAATGAAAGAGAAAAATCTTAGACTGAAAACAAAGATCATGTCTTACCCCATTTGGAACTCCTTACAGAGAACACCCCATAGACAACACTGTACTGAATTTTATCAGGCCTCAGCATCTTCCCAAATTAGGCATTTTAGTCCAATTTACTCTTGAGAAGTTTCTGTGCAAAAAAATTCTTTAATCTCTTACATAACCATCTTTCCTTCTATAATTTCCCTCCATTGAGTTTGTCTGATCAAGGAGAATGAATGCAATAAGTATTAATAGCAAGGTATTAATGTTTAACCTACAAAGATTTTACTGTAGAGAAGTGTTCTTTGGAGTTGCTTAAGTTTGGATCAACTAGAAAGTGGTTAAAATGTACCACCACTCAGTTTCTGCAAAATATCAAATTGACCCAAATGTCTAAAATTATTCTGAACATACAAGTTTTTAATAGCTATCTAGGAAATGCAAGTGTACATTCAATATTGAAAACCCCTATTGTCAAGAAATAACATTAAATATAGAGTGTTAGGCTATGCAAAGAGCTACCATACCACACAGATTCGGTGACACAATGACATATTTTGTGAATGTAGAACTTTAAGCTGAGGCCTCTCAGCAGTAATGCTCCCCCCTCCCCTGGGAACCAAGGATCTAACAACTATACATGCATGTACTAAAATGTTGGGAACTTTTCATCTCCCTGAGTCCTTGTGAGTATTCTCCAAATAGAGCTCTGTTCCTGAAATTGGGACAAGATAACCCACAGATGTCCACAGATGTTTTGATTCAGTCCCTGGGAAAGGGTCAAAGTAACCCTCAAATGTTTCCTCTTACCTCATCTGATCTGGCAACTGCTCTCCAGCCAATTGTTGTTAATATCCCTTTAAATAAGCCAATCATAATAGTTAAAGAACAACCCCCAGACTCCCCCCCTGTTTCTCTGGCTTTTTACTTCAAAGTAGCCTGTACCAGCCATTCATGGTCTTTCTACCTTCTCGAATGCTGAAAGATTCTGTCATGACAGAATTAATAAAATCTTCATGCTTTTACATCAACTGTGGTGTGAGAGATGATCTCTTGGGGTGACTCCTCCTGGTAGTTGGACTTCAGGGTCCAACAGTGAATTTCTCTAATACTGAGGTCCAGAATTCAACATTTTTAACCCTGCATAAGACTGCTAAGAAGGAAATCAGTAACACGCTTAAATTAAGAATTAAGTCTGATATCAGATATATTAGAATGTCAGGTCTCTGGGGACTCCCCATAGGGCATAGCCCCTGTCTGACATTCCCTTCTGCCTTTCTGAGTAGATAGACAGACAAATGTTTTGGAATTTGAATGGGAGGAGTATGTAGTATTGGTGTATTTTTCTTAACCCTGATCAAAACAAACTTCCCTCAGAAATGGATCATGATACCCACCTGAACAAATCCTGATGTTCTGCTGATCCAAGATTCTCTGAATACTTCATAACCAGTTGTGAAGACATATGCCTTTAATCCTAGCACTCAAGAGGCAGAGACAGGTAAAAGGCCAGTCTGGTCTTCAAAGCAAGTTCTAGGACAGCTAGGACTATTACACAGAGGAGCCAGATCTTGAAAAAAGAACAGCTAAAAAATGTCTTGACTCTTGTTTTCTTATGATTCTAAACATAACTTTGCAACTTTCATCTTAGTTTTTATCAGTAGCAGTATTTTATTTCCTAGCTTCTACTCACCTAACATAAGGCCTGGTTCTGTCTTCACTCATGAACACTACCTTTGTGGTCCACACACAATTGAATTTGAGAGTTGGGTAGACATTATGGTCTTAATATTTTCTAATTTAGCTGAAGTTTTATATCTTATATGTGTCCCTGTTTATACAAATCTACATATGTCCTTACATTGTCCTATAATGACTACAGAAATGTCTCTATATGTTCATTATGTAAATTAGATATCTATGTGAAGTCTCCCAGTCTACTATATGGAAACCAAATTTTAGTAATGAGGTCTATAAAGACAGACCAAGGATTGGTCCTGACTTGGGGTGGTGGGTTCATGGTGGAATTAATCAGTGTGAAGACAGGTGTAGGCAAAATAAGAAGAGAACCCCCAGGAAGCAGAGTAGACTTCTGACTGGGTCTGGTGGAGAGAGTTCGCAGTGGTGAGGGCGGTATTTTTGCTCAGACTTGGAAAGATGAATGATAGGACTTGATCAAACATGAAGAAAATGAGCACTTAATAGAAACGAGAGAGCAACTAAATCTGGTTGGCTGAACTGAGGGCGGGTGTGGGGGTGAGCTGGAGAGGGTGGCTAAGAATTAGACAGGAAGGCTGTGCTGAGCTGTTCCTGCTAGAAAAGCGGATCCTCCCATCTGCATTTAATTTAAGAGTTTCAAGGTTGAAAATCTCTCGTTTTAATTTTCATCATTCTCCTATCTGTAGCCTGGGGGAATTTGGTCGAACACAGCTCTCAAAGGCAGGTCTAACTCTTCCTTACAGTGTTCTTTATTCTGCTGCAACTTTCCCTGGCCTGCGTTAGCATTCCTTACGTTGTTAAAAGTGCCTTGGGAACTTATTAGTTGAGTGCTCTGGCTGCTTGGTGAGAGAACTGCTGTCTCCATGAGTTGAGTGATTTTCTCATGGTCCTGCCTCCCTTTTACCTCCCAGTTTGCCCTCCAATCTCCTGCACGTCTTGCTATCTCCCTTCCTCTATGACTGTTTCCTCCTTTCTTCCTTCATTCTTTCTACCACCTCTTCCACCCTTCTCCCTCTCTTCTTCCTTGCTACCTCTATAGGCAACCTGACAGTAAAGAGCAATGCCTTTGGAGATTCATGGCTTTGTGTCTAATCCCAGCTCTCCCTGTGGTTGGAGAAACTTTAGAGCTTTCAGCTTCACCTCCCTCATCTTCACATTGGAATAATGATAATAACAATAGCAATAATAATTCTCCCTGACAAGTTAGAAGACTATGCATGCCTTAATGCATGCAGAGCCCTGAGAACTGGGCTTGGCTCGTGTTTCATTCTTGGTGTGTCTAGCTTGGTGTGTATGGAGAGTAGAAGCTTATGCTTGTTTTGATAAATTTTAGACATAAAAGTTGTACTTTCATATTATAAACATGTTTTTTTGTCCTGAAATAACATCACACATACAACCTCGGCACATATAATTACAGAATATGTTATCACGTTGATGGGTGGATTAGCTTTACACCAATATCTCCTATACAATGGGCATTGTTTTGCAGCCCTGTCTTTGCTCACTGACATGGAGAAACTTGGATGTGATGAAATATTTTATGTGGATGGAAACAGGAATTCTTGGGGGTTCTTTTTTGGGGATGTTTTCAGATCTTTGAGTTTGTGCCATTCCCCCTTCTCTCATTCTTTTCCTTCATTGATAGTGTCCAGCCTATTCCACCTTGGCATTTGAAAAGGTCAGCGGTTCTCTAACACTAGTAAGCAGGTGTTCCTTGAAATCAGTGAACCTGGAATTCCGATACCTTTCTGTGAGCTTTACAGGACAGAACAACATAGGCCCGCTCTTCTAGGTGGAGGATCAACAGGTTTGACAGCTGCAGTCCTCAGAGGCTTGAGAGGGAGTGTGTAAATGTCACATTTCTGACACTGCGCATGAGGGCATCTCTCCCATAACTTCTGTCTGCGCAGCTTGCTTCCTACGCAAGCATTCTCATCACACAGATGTTTGAACTAGTTTTTCATTTGATTTTTTCTTTGATTTTTCGAGACAGGGTTTCTCCGTAGCTTTTGGTTCCTGTCCTGGAACTAGCTCTTGTAGACCAGGCTGGCCTCAAACTCACAGAGATCCGCCTACCTCTGCCTCCCGAGTGCTGGGATTAAAGGCGTGCACCACCACCACCTGGCTCATTTGGTTTTTAAGAGTGGTAAGCGGACACAGGTGGAATGGTTTTTCCGTCCCTCTAAATTTTATTCCCTTCTCCTTTCTTGACTCTCTTTCTCTTAATCTTTAATTTTTCTTTTGAAAATATTTTTAAAGAAGGTTCTTTTTAAAATATGACTTTAATGTCACTCTACTTGTGCTAATCTGGAAAAAAAACAATTATTGACATTAATTCCTCATCACAGATACCTGTCCCTTCTCCATCCAAAGCACACAGTCTGTCAAATAACAGTGATGTTGGGTTTACTTGGCATCTATTTTTAAGCTGTGAATGTCTTTGAACCAAGAACTTTGAAATGCTCTTTGTGGCATCTAGAAGGACTCACAAGGCAAGCAGTCATGAGAAGTCCCCATAGATTTCCCCCAAGCTCTTGGCGTTGACTTGTACAGTAAGGGGAAAAAGACCAGCTCTCCTTGGGTCCCTCTGCAGGCTGGATATAGCAATAATGATAACAACAGTACAAAACCTCCATGAAGCTCATGAAAGGGCACCAGACGACCCCATACACAGTCAAGACAGTGAAATCTCCTCTGAAATGGGAAAGGCAAAGCAAATGCAAAAAAGGATTTCCATTTGCAAATGAAGAGGAAACAGTCCTGCACCAAAGGAAGTCTGTGTGATGCCCTTAAGCTTCGGATCTTACCTCTCCAATCATGGGTGTGTCTCATGAGAGGTGACATGCTTCCCAATTCCAGCTTGCATGAAGCAGGGCCAGCGCAATGCATACATGTTGTTCCAGGCACCAAAAAACCATGCTTGCTTATGCCGCAGCTTGAAATAGCAAGTGATCGTTCTGAAGAACTAACAGATTGACAGTAATATGAAACAGGATCTAAATTTGTTCTGATGCAATTAGGATGAAGTATAAATGTTCTGGTGCTTGAAAGAATATGTGTACTTGCTTATGAATTTTATTCCATCGGACGCCTTGAGAGGAGTATACAGTCTCATCACCCTGTGACATATGAATAGTTGAGAGCGTGATGGGGCATGCTGTTGGAAGGGGTGTTACAGATCATCTAATCAGTTAATTATAGGGAGAACCCAAAATTCAGAAAGGCTAAATGATTTTGGTATAATCAGCTGACTTCTTGAATCCTGAGCACTCTTTAATGTATTCTCCTCATAGTTCGTCTGTAACACTTTGAATTCTCATGAGCTCTAACTCGTTGAGGGCAGACACTTTCACTCATCAATGCCTTTATCCATCCCCAAAGTCAAATTTTAGTAAATATTAATTTTTTCTAAGTCTCATGTTTTAGTCCACTCTCTGTTATTATAAAGAAAACACCTGATGCTGAATAATTGATAAGAAATATGTTTATTTGATTCACTGAATGGAGCCTTTTCTTGGTATTATGGAAAGCATTGCCGTATCATATCCTGGCAGAGGGTATCACGTGACTGAAGAGAGCAAGTGTCTAGTTTGTGTTTCACTTCCTCTCTTTACGCAGCACTTGATGGGATCCAGGCATGGTGGTTTTTACATGTAATCTTAACACTAAGGGAGCTGAGGCAGGAGGATTGTCTTGAGTTTCAGATTAACTTGGAGCGCATAGTGAGTTCCAAGTCAGCCTACAGAGCAAAACCCTGTCCTTAAATAAATAAGCCATTAATGACATCATAGGGTCTCATTATCATGGTCTCATATAATTTTGTCTCTGAAAAAGTCTTATCACAAAAATACATGAAGATTGACCATCTGACGTGTGAATTTTGAGAGGACACAGTCCAGCCTTGCAGCACGCTGTGTGCATTGCGCTGTGTTGACAGATAGCGGAGCACACAGTCCCTGTGTGCCTTGCACTATGTTGATAAACAACAGACATATGAGGGTGCACAAAATAAGGTTCCTGGTGTCAAGGAGCTTATTGTACCCGCAATGAAAATACAGTATAATAAGTACAGTAAACACCAGGAACACCCGGGGAGACACAGCAGAAGTGAACTGACTCAACAGACAGCATCAGAGAAGTGTTTTGAGAACATTTTAGTTGAAATATGAAAATTGTCATTCATCCCCTAGAAAAAGGCCCATGATCTAACAATTTTCTCATAATATTAACATCAAATACAGATAAGATTTCAGGATCCTAAACTTCTAATGTAATGCTCACTCTGTTTAGCCCCATGTGCATGTGGCTGTAATTTTTTTTTGATTCACAGTGCTATCAATTTATTTTACCGTGCCTTTTTTAAGATAAAGGTTTTAATCTCTTAAAACTTGTCTATATTTCAGAAAAATAAAGCAGTAAAGAATGAAATTTAAAAAAATCATTAAAAGTTCCTCCTCTTAGCAGAATTCCAGTTGATAAATGACATGAAAGAAACCTAACTCTGGCTGGGCAGTGGAAGCTCATGCCTTTAATCCCAGCACTCAGGAGTCAGAGGCAGGAGGATCTCTTTGAGTTCAAGGCCAGCCTGATCTACAGGAACTAGTTCTAGGACAGGACAGGCTCCAAAGCTAAAGAAAAATCCTGTCTCAAAAAAATCAAAAAAAAAAAAAAAGAAGAAAGAAAGAAACCAAACTCTGCCACTTGAAAACAATAACAGATAATAGTAACAGCTACAAGCAAGACCACTGATGAATGAAGGATTGAGAAATTCCAGGTATTTCCATAGTCTTAAAGGATCTACCCCCAAATATGTTCCAGTTACAAAAGCAAAAAGACTAACCTGGTAGTAGAGAATAGTAGAGAAATGCAGCAGGTTCCATTGAAAGTGGCCCTCAAGGCCAGCTCCAATAGGATGTCTTCTACTAACACTGATCCCCTAAAGTGTATTCTTAGTGGGTGTGTTACTTCTGAGGACATTTAAAGTAAATCACTGTGTGGTTGTCAAAGTCATAAGACAAGAAGGAAGGAAAGGGAAGGGAAACATCGTGGTCTAAAGATGAAGAAGGAACTTTAAGTCCTAAATTCAATCTGAGACACTGAACAGACAATGGAGCAGAAAGGGGACATGAATGAAAAACTGGTTTGCAAACTGCCGACAGTTTGGAGAACTGTGCCCTGCTGCTTTTGTTTGGATTACTGTATCAAGAATATACAAGATAGTAACTGCACCATGAACATATGAGTAGAAGGAGGAGTGAGTGCTAAATTTCTATTATTTTACAGATTTCCCAAGTTTAAAATTATTTCAAAGTGTCATAATTTATAAAAAAAAGTTGTATTCTGTTTTAGAATAATCATTTTTTTTTCATGAGTTTAACTTTGAAAGCAAGGCATAGTGTTTGAACTCGTCTAAATCATTATATTAAAGAGAATGTGGAATAAAGAGGGTAATGGATATACTTAGTCTAGAGAGTCTTTTTCTAGAATTTCATGAAGAAAACAGAACGCAGTATTATGGATTATTCTTCAACTCCAGGGGCTTTATTGACTTGAGGCAACTGTCTTCCCAGAAACGAGATTTCATCCTGAAGTTTATAATAACTAGTGTTTTCATTGCTCACCTGATATTCTCTTGGCTTTGCCTTTATGACATGATTATCATAGTCAGCTGCAGATTTTAGCTGAGGGACTGCCAAGCTTACCAAGTGTAAGGATCTTCAGGTACTGCTCTGTCTGTGCTCTGGCTCCTAGCCAGACGGCTAAGTTGTGAAGCCCTAAAATAGTTTCCTTGTTTGACCCCAACTGAACTTAGTGGGCTTTGTTGCAAACTTATTTCTAGTGATATCAGGTGTTTGAAATTCTCACTAGTTTGAAATAGGTAGATTCTCGGCCTAATTACTGAATTCCCTTCACTTAGAATTCTGTGCAATCAAGGTGAAAGGTTTGTTTCCAAGGAAACAAATGCACACGGTTTTTATCACATAAAATGTTTTCTGCAAGAAAATTCCATAACTAGTCTCCAGGGAGACACTGTGTTATAAGATAGCTCTCATTGGAAATTTTTTTTTTCAGAATAATACTTTATTTTATTTTTGTTATGTCGAGATCATGATGACTGTATTTGTATAAGGACATTATATTTAAAAAGAATTAACATCAGAGTCATGGCCATCACTCGATTAGCGTCCTAAGTTATACGGTGTGAGACAATGTGGTTTTCCCATGACCGTTAGCATGTTTTTATGTTGGAGTCTCAATAGCACTCTCTTGGGATGTTCACTTGAGAGAAGGCAGCCCGGTCTAAGGGCAGTGTTTGTCATGCTGAAAGCTGAAAAAGAACCTCACCCTGTTTTGGTATTTATCTCAAGTTGGAGGTGATTGCTTCCTGTTAAAAAGGCAATTTGCAAGATCCTCAAGTAGCCTAGCTTTGCATACTCTCCTGGTGGAATTCAAACTAGGGAAATTGCATCAAGTATATTCTGGTCACAAAAATCTGAGCCTTTGTTCTGATCTGTCTGATTAAGTTCGTGACCTTGCCCACGGGGGTGCTTGAATTCTGAGACACTGTGTTCTTCGCCTTGCAGCCTTGACCTAGATTTTAAGTGGTACACAAATGTTTGACGCTGTGATGGAAGAGGTGGGTAATTGTGCATTGAGAAGAAACATCTTGAAAAGTATAATGTAAAGTAACTATGAAATGATTGAGTGCAGGAATTGGCATAGCAGTCAAAATTAAAAGTCATAACTCTGCCCCTCAGAGACCCCGTGACAGCAAAACACTCAAACCTCTTTGTAAAATGAGGCATGTCTACCCTACCTCTTTGTAAAATGAGGCATGGTTACCCTCTGAGATGGTTAGTTAAACGTACTATGTATTGAAAGTATACTTACTAGGGGCCGGTGAGATGGCTTAGCGGGTAAGAGTGATTGCTGCTAAGCATGTTGATGATCTGAGTTCAAGCACAAGGTGGAAGGTAGGAACTGACTCCTACAAGTTGTCCTCTGATCATCACACACTTGCCATAACCCTTATGTAGGAATAGGCACGTGTGAGCGCGTACATACACACAGAGAGACACAGGCACGCACACTAAAGAAATAAATAGAAACCGAGAGTACACTCAGTGAAAGGTTTTTATTTTTTGTGGCTATCTGAAGCGGTCTTGCTATACAGCCTTTCTTGAACTCCCCCACTATGTGTCCCACGCTGGCTGCAAGCCCTTCTGTCCCAACCTCCTGGCTGTAGAGATTTATTGCTCCCTGGAGGGATTTCTTTAACTTATAGGAAACATTTACTATGTAATAAAAAGCAACCATGAAATTTGATATTCTCTTAATTCAAGAGATTTCTTTTGTTTTCACTGGAGATTGCCTGTATGGGGCCAGCTAATATGAAATGCTTTTAAAATATTATCTTGTTAGAGTAGCCTATTGCCTGAAAATCGCAAGTGACTTCCTTCACAGATGAGCTTTTCTCAGTCTAACTCTCCCTCTAAAAGGCCTTGAAATTGTCTTCAGAGGTGAGTCACGTAGCTGTGTAGATGCACAACTCACCCTACTTGACCCAATTTCTTTGGTAACTTTTTAAAATTAAAATATAATCATTTTGAATATGCACATCTATGTGTATATGTGTATATACATATCTATGTGTATATGTACACACATATGTGTATATACATATATGTGTGTATATGTGCATGCACACACACAAGTATATATGTGTGTGTATATAAAACAATTAATAAAAAAGAGACCATGAATTTGAAAGGGAGCAGGTTGGGGATCATGGTATTATAATAGCCCAATTTGACAGTTACTGGCTACCACCAAAATGTAAGTGTTGCACCTTTGGGGATATCTTGCCATGCTGGTCATTGTTATGGTTCATAGGCATCGAGCTTGGTGGGACTACTGATCAACTGAGAAGTATAGGCTGACAGCCAAAGAAGGTGAGAGAAGTGATTGATTTGTTAAACAGAAACAGGCCCTATACAGGAGATCTGGAAGATCCTCTTTAAAAAAGGCAAAAAGAGACACGTAAAGTATAGTAACACAGAGGACATAGCAAGTGCTGATAAGATAATGACCTCAATTACCCAAAACATCTTCAAGCAGTTTTCATTCATTCATTCATTCATATGGCAACTGCTCCTTGAGTATTCACGGCTAAGGGCGAGGCTAGATGTTATCCACATGTGTGATCTCATTTGGAAATTAGCTGAAGAACATGACAGGTCATGTGCTGAAGGGCATTTTTCAGATCCCTGTAAGGACCAATCTGCACTTTACTCTCGCAGCTGCTCTCAAGGGGTCGCAGTTGTGGGCTATTGTCTAGGACCATGCTCTCTCCTTGGAGTAGCTGGCACCCAGTCACTAGCTGATGTGGCTTATATTTCACCCCAGTTTAGGACATCACTGGAAGATCATGCTATCCTCAGTGTCCCAGTAGACTCAGTGGAAGCCTCTTGTGCTACAGAATCACGTTTCACCTTTCTTTCCAATTTTATTTCCTTTTACTTCTTAAATGTAATTTCCCCATTGAACGTTGTGCACTAAACTTCCAGTTTACAAGTTTTAATGACTTACTCTGTTTTCTGGAAACTCTCCTTTATTTTATTGTGTGTACATCTATGCATATGTGAATGTCATCATGGAGGCCCGAGGACAACCTTAGGCCTTGTCACTTAAGCGCTAGCCCCCTTTATGAGGCAGTCTCTCATTGGATAGATACCGAGTACACTATGCTTGCTAGTCAGGGAACCCCAAAGATTCTAGCTCTCCTCCACAGCACAGACATTACAATACATGCCCAGCTTTTGTACATAGGCTCTGAAAGCAATCCCTCTAGGCCCTGAATATCTATTTTAATAATGAGGACTGTAAAGCTAAAGGAGTTTTATCCCATCCAGGCTCAACAAAGGCAATTCCTGGTGGCATCCAGACATTGTCTCTAAATGCCATGCATACTGTGACAACGCAACAATGTGAAGTAGGGTGCAAGCTTAGAAATGGCCCTACAAGGTCATTTTATCAACTCAGTCCCAGGCTGACATCTCGAGGCTCTCGGGATCTGTTGAAATGGTTACTCAGAACTACATCTGTAGGTAGGGTAATGAGCCTAATTATTATCATTAACACAAGAAGAGAGGAACTAGGGAAGAGATGGAGATTGGCGCTGTCCCCAATGAGAAGCAGACAACCGCACCATTTGTCTTACAGGAACCTTGCTAATGAGTCACTTCCACCGAGCAGATATTTATTTAACCTTATCATTCTCCATATGTAACAAAAATCAGATGAGTAAAATAAGGCATTACTAAAAAACACAAATTACTTAGGAGAAACCATGTTTCTCTTTTAAAAAGTGACGTAAAAACCAGATAACCGAATCAAGAATCGTGCAGGGTTGAGGAGATAACTCGGTGAGGGCGGTGGGATTAAGGGTACTTGCTGTACAAGCACAAAGACCCAAGCTCACTCCCCAGTACCTAAGGATAAGCTAGGGCATGGATACACGCAAGCCCATCCCTAACGTGCTCTGTAGAAGACAGAGACAGGAAGACTCCTGCCCAGCAAGGTGCAGTAAGAAATGTTATCTTGAGGGAACAATGTAGACTCATGAGCACAACATCCAAAGTCCTCCTCTGGCTTCCACAAGCACACCTGTATATGTACAACACACACACATGTGCACACACGCACACATAATCATATGCATGGAAAAAGAAGCTATGCATACAAGAGAAAATCAGCATTTGTGATTAAAAAAAATCTGACAATGTCAAACAATGTAAAGTGGGAAACTCGGACAATACCAATATTAACCTTCAGCATTTTGTGAATGCTAAATGTATACTAGCTAGGCAAGAAAAAATGAGCAGAGAGTTTAGATTTTTTCTAGTAGAAGTTGTGTACCTTTATCTGAAATGCTTGGAAAAAGAAGTATCATGGATTTCAGAATCCAACTGGCATATCCACCATGAAATCTTACCTAATTACATAAAGGATCATAATTATAAACACAAAACTTATTTGTCATAGATCCCTTATTATTTACAACTTTATACATTTTAAATGATTTTACATCTGAAAACAATTTCATGGCGCGGAATTTTCCACTTCTGCCATCAAGGGCCACTTGAAAAGTTTTGGATTCTAGAGTAGTTTGGCCAGATTCTCAGGTTAGAGTTCCATAATCTGTAGTAGCAATTAAGTTCAAACGGATGTTTTTAGGGCCTACCCTATGGTAACCATTATTGTTAACCATGGAGCTAGGACGGTGAGTGAAAGGCACATTCCCTGGTTGCTGGTACCTTCCATTTTACCAGGTGTCCCAAAGGAGTCGTTAAGTAAAAAGGGGGAGCCAATAGCTCTGTATCAGCTGACACCCCAGTGGTGAGGTGAAAAGAGTCTCCGAACAAAAAGCCAATCCAGAACCCTATGGGGGTCAGGGGTTGAGGTGAACTTTGAAGGGGGGGAAAAGGGAGGGGTGCTGGAGCAGAGCAAGCAGAGATCCCACAGATAAGTTTGGTCACTTGACGGCTTTGAAGCAGAACTTGGGTTTTACTCTGTGCAAACAAGGGTACTTTGACTTCTTTCCCTACCTGTATCTCTTTATTTTCCTTCTCTTACTGTTCCAGCTGGCACTTCAAGCTCAGTATTGTAAAGGCGTGTGGACAGTGGACATCCCCGTATCATTCCTGACTTCTGTGGGCTAGGTTCAAACTTTTCTCCACTTAGGATGATTTTTGACTGTGGGTTTCTCATAAAACTTTTAGTATGTTGAAGTACCTTCCCTCCTGTCCTATATTCTCTAGGACTTTTATCATGAAGGCACGTTGCATTTTGTCAAAGGCTTTTTCTGAGTCTATTGAGATCATGTCATTTTTGTCTTTAAGTCCTTTTATGTGGTTTATTGTATTTATTGACTTGTATATATTGAACCATTCTCTCATTTCAGGGATAAAATACCTTGCTCATGATAAATAATCTTTTCAATGTATGTTTGTGTTCTGTTTGCAAGTATTTTATTGAGAATTTTTGAATCTATGTTCCATTAGAGATACTGGCTTATAATTTTCTTTTTGTTGGTTTTTTGCTGTTGTTCATTTGTTTTTTCAAGACAGACTTTCTCTGGTTAGCCCTACCCATCCTGAAACTCACTCTGTAGAGCAAGCTGGCCTCAAACTCAGATGTTCACCTGCCTCTACCACCCCAGTGCTGAGATTAAAGGCATGCACCACCATGCCCAGCAAGCCTATAGTTTCCTTTTTGTTGCTGTTGTTGTGTTTTTGTCTGGTTTTAATATTAGAGTTTTGTTGGTTTTGCAGAAGGAGCTTGAGAATGCCTCTTCTGTTTCTTTCTTCTTCTTTTTATAATAGTTTAAGTTTGGCTGTAGATCTTTGAAAGTCTGGAAGAGTTCCACTGTGAATCCATCTGGCCCTGGACTTTTCTCAGTTGGAAGGCCTTTTATTAATATTCCAATCTCTTCCCTTGTTATGTGTCTATTTAGGTTGTTGACTTCTACTTGGTTTAATTTTGATGGTCTGGCTGAACCTAGAAATCCATTCATTTCTTTTAAGTTTTCCAACTTAAATCAGGTTTTTAAAATATTCACTCACAGGACTGTCGTAATGTTTCCCTGTTCATATTTTATTCTTTTAATTGGATCCTCTCTTCACTTCTTTTGAGTAGTTGGGCCAGGAGTCTTTCAGTCTTTTTTTATCTTCTCAAAGAATTAGCTCTGCAATTCACTGATTCTTTGTATTGTTTTATTCATTTCTATTACATCGATAGATTCTTATTGTTTCTTGTCATCAACTGGGTTTAGATTTGATATGTTATGATTTTACCAAATTTTTGAGTTGCATCACTTTGGGGAACTCTTTAATTTTTTGAGGCATTTTTTTTAATTTTTTCAAGATTGTATTTTTTTTGGAACAGTTTATGCTCAACAACTCAATTTGAACTTAAAAGTACAACATTTCCATACATTCATTGCTCCCAGAGGAGCACAGCCTCCTACTATCATCATCCCCATAGTATACATGCTATAGAGAATATACCTTAACACATCATTATGATCTCAAACCTATACTTTATATTAGGCTTCCTCTTGGTTTTATACATTCTATAGATTTAAAATTTTTATTTACTTTTAGTTTTCTTATTTCTTTTATTTTTGAGATTATAATATAATTTTATCAGTTACCCCTTTCTTTCAAACACTCTCGTACACTCCTGCTTGCTCTCTTTCAAATTCCTTTCTTTCATTAATTGCTGTTACATACATACACATATGAATATATATGTATTCATATATATATATATACATATATATATATATATTGTGTGTATGTTTGTTTGAGTGTGTCTGTGTGTGTGTGTGTACAACCTGCTCATTATGTAACTGGGATGCCTGTATGTATGTCAGGGCTGACCATTTGGTCTCAGATAACCAGTTTGTGTGCTTTTCCTGGAGAAGGCTATTTCTCCCACTCACAGTATTCCTTAGTTGTCTATAGTTTTTTTTGTGTGTGTGTAGGGTTGAGGCTTTGTGGACATTCCCCTGTCGACTTTAGCATGTCTATTTGGTCCTTGTTCAGCTCATGCTTTGTCAGGCATGTTGGTGAGACTTTATAGGTGTAACTTCTGAAATTTCTAGGAGACACAGTCTCACAACAAACTCCTTTATCCCCTGCCTCTTACAATCTTCCCATTCTCTTTTCTGCAATGTCCCCTGAGCCTTAGGCCCAAAAGTTGTTTAACAAATGTTTCTTTGGGGAATGGGCTCCACAAATCTGTGTTTTGATTAGTTGTAATTTTATGTAATGAGTATCATTTGTCAACAAAGAGATGTTTCTTTGATGAGGGGTGAGGGGTACACTTATCTATAGGGACAGATGTGAAGAATATTGTTAGGGATGATGCTGTATGCGGATATTGTGTTTGTGCTATAACCAATAAAGCTTGCCTGAAGATCAGAGTGCGGAGCTAGCCATTAGTTAGTCATAGAAACCAGGCAGTGGTGCCATACACCTTTAATTCCAGCGCTTGGGAGGCAGAGGCTGATGGATCCCTGTGAGTTTGAGGTCACCCTGGGCTAGACAAGATTGATCCAGTCTAAAAGAGAATCAGAGCTAGGTGGTGGTGGCTCATACCTTTAATCTAGTACTTGGGAGTCATAAGCTTTTAATCCAAACAATAGGTAGGTGGAGACAGGAAGGAAAACGGCTGAACTGAGAGAGGAATATAAGACGGGAGTAGACAGGAGCTTACCGCATTCAGTCTGAGGTCCTATAGAGACAAGATGCCGCATTTGATCTGAGGATTTCATAGTGGTGAGAACTAGCGTGTGACTGCCCTGCTTCTCTGAGCTTTCAGCCTCACCCCTTAATATCTGACTCTGGGTTTTTATTATTAAGACCAATTAGACTTCATGCTATAGCACTGGTTTAGTAAAGTGGTAGGTGTAGATTTTCTTCTAAGATCCATGGCTTCACTATCCCTGATTTCCAATCCCAGGCATGGTATTTCTCCTGTAGAACAGGTCTTCAGTCCAATCACAGAGCTCTTGCTTATTACCAAGTGCCACTACCAAACCCCAAGAATTATCATGCCATGCTTGTTGTAGTTCATAGCCATCACAGCAAGGTAGGATTTTGGTTGCTTCCCCCATATGAAAGCTTGTATGATGCCTTCTGGTACCAACATAGCTAATCCTCAAGGAAGAGGCCTTCGAATCAGTTCCAGCTCAGGGGTCTCTGGGCCCTGGACCTAAGTGCATGGCATTTTCAGCAGTAGAACTTATCTGCCACCTTTGGGGGCAACCAGGGGCAGCAGCAGCAGTCTGTTAAGTACAGAGGAGGGAAAAATAACAGTAAGGATGTTTGAAAAAGTCATATGGGAGTCATATTGCTAACTACCTAAAAATACCTGTAATACATGTAATTTGGTACATAAAATGGCTAAACACAAGAGACATACAAGCAACAAGCAGGGCTACTTGCTTGGAGACCAGACAACAGGTTGGAGACCCAGAAATCTTCTTCCATACTGTACTTTTTGTGATTTTTGTTTAAAGTGAATAACTTGGGAAAACACCAAGAGAGGATAGACAGAGATACAGAAGTGGGCAGCTTGCCTCTGTTTCCCGGCAGGGAGTAAGCCTCTCCTCAACACTGTCCATATTTTCCTTATACTATAACACCCTGCAGAGTTCTGAAGCCCAGGGAAACAACCTACTTCTCCCATGCTGTGGTCATCTTTGGCTATTACCATCAATCAGGTATTGGGTGAAATCCCAACGTATGTTATTACTATGGCTGCAATAAACACTACGGTCTTCAACCTCACTTATCTTCAGCTCTGCCTCTGTGTCCTTTACTAGGTGGAAAACTCAATCTTAGGTGTTGTGCCCTTAAAGTGACTCATGATTCTCGGATCTTGTTAGCAAGAATGAACATAGCGCAGCCACATACATTTGGCCACTGGGGCCCTAAATCATGACTATGAGATGAATCCTTCTGTTCTGATCCTCTCGCCTCTTTAGGGCCTCTCTGGAGGAAGGTCGCTGATGCTGTCATGCTGTGACAGGGACCAAGGAAGTTTAAGCCAGCTTCCTCTAACCTAAGGTGTTTAGAAGCCCCAGAAAACTCACTATTCTAGAGTTCAATAGAAAACAACTCCCAGGACCTTTCTGTTCCCAAGCCCCCAGCTAGGGAATGAGAAGAATCATCAGCTGGACTAACTTCCCATTCTTTCTATGCCTCTTTTGTCCCTGTCCTAAAATCTTACTTCCTTCCCACTTTTACATGGACAAAGACCAGAGCCTGCCTCTTGCTTCAATGGGAGAAAAAAAGAAAAGGGAAATGACACACACAGAGAGAAGAATAGATTGCTGTCTCAAGGATCATACAGCCCAAAGTAGAGAAGAGGGCTTCTGAGGCTTCCGTTAATAAGGGGCAGGTCTCTTTAGAATGAGATGCTGCTACAGATGAGTGTGGGAAGAACCTAAAGGACAGTTTACTGGTCATGACGGAAGTTTGCTGGCTTCCTTGAGAAGACCGACTGATTCAGCCCGAGGACCAATGTTGTGCTGTGCAGAGAATTGCAGAGCTGGCCCTGAAGAATTGCTTTGGATAAGCCAACTCAATTATGGGCGGCTTATGAAAAGCTCGACTTTCTAACAGGATGCACTAAAATAGACACACACTTAAAACATCTGTGCTCTCAAAGGTGCCATGGCCTTCTTTCCCTTCTCAGAAACTCCATGGCCCTCTTCCATTTCTCCTGCATTTGATTTTCCTCTCTTTCAGAGTATAAGAAACTCCTACTGATATTATCAGATACTCAATTCTTATTTCACATATATATATATATATATATATAGATCTGCCATATAAGAATGCCAATTGGTTCGGTGGGCTAACTATGAATTCTGATGCAGGAATATATAGTATTATGTTGTTTTATACTATTTAAGATAATTCCACATTTATGAAACAGAAAATATCCACCACACAATTTTGTTTGTATGGTCAAATGAAATGAAAGATGATTTATACAGTATTCAATTCTCTGTACTTCCTTCCTTCTTTTCTCTTTATTTCTAAAAATCTTGCTGTGTGTCCATTGTATGCCAAATACTTTGTTTTAGCTTAGGTTTTGAAGCTATATAGATAAGTAAGATAAGTACACTTACTTCGTTTAATCAATATTATCTAATGAAAAATGGGGCACACAGGACTTTGCATTATTGTGTAGTATATGCCAAGAAGAGAGATTATCATTGTATCCTGTGTAAGAGAAATAACTACAGTGTCTATGAAAGAGGAGCACAGCTGGCTTCAGTAGGGGATTCCTAATCTGAGTTGTACAGTAGGAAGAGCTTGAAGCTGTGCTGTGGATAGATGAGAAATCAACAAACCACCGAACCTCTCAATGCCGGGTGTCACTGTGAAAAGAAGGGTAGATTAGGCATACAACTATAGCTGGCCATGCAATTTGAAATAATAAATACCTAGAGAAAATTTTTCTTGTTATAAAGAACTTAGATGTAATTCTTTTTTTTTTTTTTTTTTGGTTTTTTCGAGACAGGGTTTCTCTGTGGCTTTGGAGCCTGTCCTGGAACTAGCTCTGTAGACCAGGCTGGTCTCCAACTCACAGAGATCCGCCTGCCTCTGCCTCCTACAGTGATAACAAAAAATCACCAAAGGATTTTATAACTTCACGCTTCTTGTTGTACTAGATATCCTCAATGAAGGAACCCCTGTGTCAGTAGATCTGAGATCTCAGACTAAAGTCAGAGAATCAAGCTTGTCTAAGAGTTCAAGGGAGCAAGGACAGGGCCTGAAAATATCAGGATGTCGGCAAGGACAGAGGACAGAGGATAGAGCAGTACTCGGTGCTTGAGTTGACTCTTGGAAATGCTGACCTTAATATAGAAATTATGGATGGCTGATGTTAGTAATCGAGGAAGCCACAGGCAGGAACAAGTTTATGTGAGAATTTAGTATGGAGCATGGTTAGCTGGAGGGGTGTGTGAGGCTCCCACATGCTGATGCTTGGACAGACACTGTGATGATCAGCTGGAAGCTCAGAGAAGGAGCATGGCCAGTGATAGAGAAACATCTGTGGCGTACCAGTACAACTTGAGAGACTACCGCCACATCCACTCTTGATGTCTTTCAGTTTTCCCAATCACCTCATTTAGATAACTAAAATATTTGGTCATATCTAATAGGTGAAATTTCAAATGGGCATTTAAGTCAAAGCTCCTGCCCTCTCACACTTAAGGCATGCAAAGATGCCAAGGATGGGATGCGGAAGGAAAGAGAAGGAGGGAGTGTCTCTGGCTTTCTTGGTTGGTGTCAGTGTAATCCGGTATTGGATTCAATTGATTGTTCTAAATGTTTCAAAGTGACTCTTCCCCTCGAGGACTCTTTATGGGATCATTGGAGAACAGTCTACGAGCTAAACTGACTTTATTTCCCTGGATGTCAGAAGTTTATAGTTTTGTTTTGTTTGTCCTCTTATGACTTCTCTCAACCCCCATCCCTCTGTTATTCCACTTGTATCATTTTACAAAAATGGCCGGAAGGGAGTCATGCCATACAACAGGGCTCACATGGGAGGTTCACTGGAAGAAGGGTGAGAATGGGGCAGAGAGGGAGGAAGAGATACTGGTCCCTGGGGACAGGAGTAGTGGGAGAGAGGGGGGGTAGGGGAGGTGGGAAAGGCTCACATTTTTTAATTTTTATTTTTCGAGACAGGGTTTCTCTGTGTAACAGTCCTAGCTGTCCTGAAACTCGCTTTATAGACCAGGCTGGCCATGAACTCAGAGATCTGCCTACCTCTGCCTCCCAGTGATGGGATTAAAGGCGAGCATCACTACTACCTGCCTCTCGTAGGCCTGGCTGTAGGAGGGAGGGCCTTGGACTTCCCACAGGGCAGGGTTCCCTGCTCTCTCTCAAGCAAGGTGGGAGAGGGAGGAGGGGTTAGGGGAACGGGTGGGGATTGGGAGGAGGGAAGGAAGTGTAAATAATTGAATGGAAAAATAAAAATAAATAAATAAATAAATAAATATTTTTTTTAAATTTGTAATTTAAAAAATGGTGCAAGAAAGAAAGAGATGGGAGGTGGGAAAGGCCCACCTTTTTAAAGAGAACATAGTGAATGTGCACAGGAAGTGCTCTTAGTGGCTGCAGCTGAGGATATATCCTATCGGGACCCCCAGGGGTAGGCTAATACAGATGCCTGAATACTAGCACCACTTGGTACATTTTTACAGCACTAATCTAAGTGGTCCTATCCACTTCAAGTTCTGCTCAGGGCCAGTACTGTAGTCTGAAATGTAGTTGACATCTATTCACTTGGAGTCTCGACTGAAATGAATGTTGAATGAACCCATCTTCAAGTCCTATATTAAATGCACATGAGGAATTCTATTGGAGTTGGTAATTGAGATCACGAAGTCACACTATGTTCCCTCCCAATGCTCCTCTCTAGCAACAAGAATGCTTATAATGGAAGATAAGTCAAAGGGGGACAGATTACTGTAGGAAGCTATGATTTGGAAAGTGAGAAAAGGCAGAAAAACAGTAACCGCAGAGGTGTAGGAGCACCATGATGGCAAACATCATAGAATTAACAAAGATGGCATTATAAAGAGGACATAATCAGAATATAAGATGCTATAAAGAGGTACAGGCAGGAAAAAGCTAGTATTTAGGAATGAAATTTGTATTTAGCAATGAGGGATCATTTGCTCTTTGATATGCAAATCTATTTAAATGTGGGGGGGATGGCAAGGGGCTTGGAGAAGTTTTGAGGAAGATAACAGATACTAGATATTAGACTAAAGAGGTGTGAAATCAAAGTGAAGTCCTAGCCAAGGGAAGGAAGACAGATGTTAATGAGAACTGATCCGAGAACTCAGGAAATTGGATGACTGATGGCGAAAGCTGAGCCTCTGCCCTTTAGGCACTTTCATAACCTCATAGCGTGTGGGAAGGAAGGGGATCAAGAGCCCAACAATGAGGTCTGGACTGATTAGGAGAAGGACTGTCTCATCCTCCGAAGGAGCATGCATTTCAATGCCTTTCTTTGCTCATGGCATGGAAGTCCATGGTGGCAGAAAGCTGGATGAGATCACAGTGGATTGCTTGAAATTTCTCACTGAAGTTGGGGATTAGAGCTCTTGAGTGTGGTGACTCACAGCCTGAGTCACTTATTCTAATCCACTCAGTTAGAAACTAGAAAGGGCTGAGCTGCATAGTGTGGTATTATTAAGCCTAACATAAGGCGTAGACACAGTGATTCAGAACCAGCAAGTGACTGGCTTGAGGTCACCCAGGTGGCTAATGCTACAGTCTGTACTACATCAAGAGTCTCCAGATTTGCAGGAAATTGGCATTTAGTAATCTTAAAAGATGTTTGTGTATCATCTTTATTAGTCCATCCAAAAACAAGAGACAAAGATAGAAAATATCAGAAATAGTTCAAATCAGATGCATCTTTCATCACCTCTCCCCTCTCAGTGTAATGACCAAGCTTTAGCAAATACCTATTGAGCATCTCAAATCTAGTCACTGTCAGAGGCTCTCCACTGTGATGTCAAATATATTGCAATATTTAGTGAGCACTGACCCTGTGCTAGGAAGCTCTCTAAGTGTTTGCATATGTAGATGAATGTAATCTTTAAAACAACCCAATAAGGATGGCGAACTCCAATATCTCCATAGTACAGCAAAAGGAACCACCATCCCGTGAAGCTAACAAACTCAAGAAGAGATACTGAGTAATGAGCTGACCTTGCTCGTCCCCAGAGTTTATAGTTTTGGCACTGTGATGCAGTTTCTACTCTCAGGAAGTTCATCTTCTTCAAGGAGAACAACAAGAAGAAAGGGTTGGTTTTCCCAAAGCAGCCTGTAACAACAGGATGATGAAGCAGTTGAAGGTGAGTAATAAATACTAATGGGTATGATGAAACTGGCAAGTTCCCCCAAATCAGAAGTATCAGAAGAAGAGGCCCATGTTGATGTGGGACATCCTTCTGTATATGTGTTGCTTTTATTGGTTGATGAATAAAGCTGTTTTGGCCAATGGCTTAACAGAGTAAAGCCAGGCAAGAAATTCGAATAGAGATATAAGGAGAGAAAGTAGGCAGAGTCGAGGAGAAGCCAGCCAGCCTCTGAGAAAACAAGACAGGCAGAAAATGAAATAACACTATAGCCACATAGCAATATATAGACTAATAGAAATGAGTTAATTTAAGATGTAAGAGCTAGTTAGAAATATGCCTGAGCCACCAGCCAAACAGTCTTGTAAATAATACAGTTTCTGTGTGATATTTGGGTCTGGGTGGCCCATGTGGACTAGACTTCTTGCAGGTAGGATTCAAATGGTTTGATTTTTTCCTAATCTGACCATGGTAAGGAGCTTGAAGATGGGCAAACAATGTCCTTCATTTCACAAGGAAAGGAGCAAAATAAGAGTTATGTTATAGGAAAAACTGAAAAATCATACTCATCACTTCTTGTATCATCCATTGGATATAGAGTCGTTGAGTCTCTGCTCAAGTGCTCCACTGTGTTGGTGCATCAAGATTATTCTCTGCATCTCCCTGGCACACCTTTTACTAATCTTCAAGTCCAGCAAATGTTTGTTGAATTCAATTGATCAAAGTAAAATAGTCCAGGAAGACTTGCTTGTATACACTTATATAAGCCCATAGACTCTGAGAGTAACACAAATCACAATGCTAGGCTTTTGCTCCTCTCAGGTTGGTAGGTTCATCTTTAGGGCTTTTGTTTCCAGTAAATCTAAGCCAGAAAACCCTCTGTCATGTGATAGGCACTAGTGCTGATTAACTAATCAACAAACAAGTGGGCAATTACTTTGATCCTTCCCCTTTCATGGAAGCTCTTTAACTTCCATAAAAAGCTACTGACTTTATTTCTAACTTATGTACCTATCATTATTGTGGAAAGGAGTTTGTGTTGAGATCCAAAGCATCTGGTTGCAATCTCTGGGTTAATAGTCTATCATATTACCATATAGTAAGTAACTTAGTAGAACAGCCCTTATGTATTACTGCATTATCTGTGGATCAAAAGTGCAAATAGATCATGGATCATTTGGATCCACATCCTACACTTTCCCAAGTTCACATCCATTTTTCTGTCTTCCTTTCTGGAGACTTTAGGATGAAACTGTCCTCATGTGCAGTTCCTTGTGCCTGAAGGCTCTCTTTCTCATGAAAACCCAATCAATGGGAGGGTTACTTGGCTCCTCCATGTTGACCACTTTCCTTGTCAGGTTGCTCCTTCTGTCTTCAAACCAACAAAAGTCTATCCTTCTAAAGCTCTGACGTTCCCTGTTTTACTGTACTGCCTATTTTTGAGTAGAATTTTCTCTCTTGTAACAGATCTTGGAGTTATGTTGGGTCTGCCAGAAAAGTCTAAGATCAGATTTCTATCTTAAGGTCTGAAATCTCAATAATATCTGCAAAATCCTTCTGTTATTTAGTATTCAGTCTTCATAAATTCAGAGGCACTAAAACCTGGGCATTTTTGGAGATTCTTCTGTCAACAGCTTTCCTTCAGGGAATGTCGGGAGTTACTCAGAGCAACCACTGAAGTCATTATTTCTAAAAAAACACACATCTGCTCCAGGGCTGGATGCCTGCTATCTATACAGTTCTAGCCCCAGAAGATGTAGATATGATTTGAAAGAAAATGATTTTCACCCAGGTTCCCATTGTATCATACAATGTATTCTTAACCCATTCCAGGCACTCAGAGAAATGTAATAGTTGTGGTGGTAATGAAAGTAGCCACACTATTAGAGTCGAATAAGACAGTATGTCCATTGTTGGGCAAATTCAAGCCAGTCAACACTAGACTCTACCTCATGAAAATGGCAAGGTCACAAATAAAATGAATCCTTCCATTGTTGTGATAGAATACCCTGGCCAAAAGCAACTTAAAGAGAAAGGGGGCTTATTTTAGCTTCAGTTCCAGAAAGGCTAGCAATCCACTACTTCAGGAAAGACATGGTATAGAGAGCCTAAGATGAGCCTGGCAGTTGGGAAGCAGAAAGGTCACATTTCATCCCCACACAGGGAGCTCAGAGAGAGAAGAGAAAGTGGGGCCAGGCTATAATACCTCAAAGTCTGGCCCCAGTTACACACTTCCCCAGAATGACTGCCCCTCCCCTAGGTTCCTTAACTTTCCCCAAACAGTGCTACCAACTGGGGACTAAGTGTTGATACACATGAGCCTTTGGGGGACACTTCTCATTCAAACCACCCACCACAACAGGTAGATGGAAACAGAGAAAATCCTCCGGAAGTAGGCACCTCCTTTTCCTTTGATGCCTTTTCTTGATGCTCATCTCAATCTGTTCTTACTAGATAAAAATGATGCAAAGGGAGCGAGTTCACCTTGTTACCTTGTGGTTTATTCCACTCACCAACCACCCCTCAATACAGTAACAATTTTCCAAAAGCAGCCAGCGCAACCATGTAAAGACTGGGAAAGGTCAGCAGAGCCCTCCCAGAGCTGAAAATAGAGAACTAGCAAACAAAGGACATGGTGCAACTTTTACAGCCATGAATTAAATGCAAAGAATGACACATGATTGCATAAGCTGCAGAAAATATCATTTAAATGTCAAAAGAGCGGAGCATGGCTTTCATCGTGGAAGAAAATCTTGCAAAATATGACTTAATTTTTATTGCACGGAATATAAAATATATGGCATTGTTTGATAACATAAAATATAGAAATCAGTTGTATTTTCTGTCTGTTCTTAGGAATCCTTATACTTATTTCATGCAAATTTAGGGTTTTTTTTTGTAAATTCCCAAGGCTTTCAGAGACTCTGAATATATTCCAACCAAAGGATATATAAATAATCAGAGAATTAATTAATTTAACAATCATGCAAAAGTGGAATCTGTGTGCTGTTTGTTAGTGACAGTCCAGTCTCCTGTGGAGGTTGCATCCTCACGGGGAGGAATGGGTGCATTGCAGAGCCCTCTGATTGTTTGCTATGGTTTCACAGCATTCTTGCCCCCTTGAAAATTAGCTTCGTGGAAATCAGTTCTGGTACATTCCCCGCCCACTCGCGTTTTAGAGCTCTGTTTTGAAGCTTGTGGGATATATTTAAAAACATCATATTAACATTTTAGTCTCTGTCTGGATACAGTAGTTTCACATATGCTGCTCCTTGGCAGATGCAGAATTTTACTCGATTTTGGTTGTCAAAGATATCAATCCAAGCAAAGCTAAATATACATGCACATATGTGTATGTGTGTATGCATGTTCATTTGTATACGTATGTTTAGAGAATTACTTTTTGTTCATTTATTAAACTTTTGTTGAGCTTCTACTGTGTTCTCTGCAATGACCTCAATACCAAGAAAAGATTATTAAAACACAGGTTCCAGGGTCCATAGAGCTCTCAAAATACTTTTTGAGGGAAAAATTAAAACCGTATATTGTGGTTATTGCTGCAATAACAGCCAGCAGTATACACAAAGAATTCTGTGAATGCAAAAAAAAACAAAACATTAAGTGAGACAAAAAAAAGGGTTGAACAAGGCTTCCTGGGGATGACTTTATTTCAGTGCAAGTGTCGTTAAAAATAATTTGTCTATTGCATCTATTGGTGGTCATGCTTTGAACGTATCTGGACTGTATGAATTCTGCAGTTTGGAAGAAGATAGGATATGAAAGGAAGGAATTAGAGTGGAAGAGAGAGAGGCGACTCCTCTTAGAAGACGCTCACCCTTGTTCGGGGCTGTGACTTCCGTAAGACCAAATCTAGGAGCAAAGAGTAGACTTCATCTTCTCATGCTGAAGAAAGTCAAGTGGAGTAGATTTTGTGTTCTGGGCCTGTAAAAATCAAGACTTGAATGGGATCTTAGAGCATTCACCTTTGGATAATAGTCTTCTTGCCAGCCTTGGAACATGCTATATGTCAGGACATGGTCTTCTCTTCTGTATCAGATAGGACTCCCATAAAGACAGCACTTGAAACACAGCACTTGAGAAAAACAGCTCGCAAGTAGGGATAGGTTGAAATAAACTCAAGAAAGACAACACAAGGTAGCAAGGAAACCATCAACAGTAAATCTTCAGTTTGTTCACACATTACTTTGCTCACGCAAAGCACGCCAAAATTAGAAAAGTTACAACTTCGCCAAGAATTCAGTAAGCAAATATTTCCTAATAAAGAAGCCACAGGAGGAACTTGAATTTCTTGTGTCGGTGTTCCAGCACACTGACGGTGTTTTTTTGTTGACAGTGCAGGATTAGAAAGCGGGCACAATGAGGTTCATTTGCAAGAACACCTGCTTTAAAAATAACCCTGCTGTCCCAGGAAACAGCTTCTGGATTGGCTTGTGTGTGTGTTGGAAAAGTCTATGAGTGAAAGTGAAATTCTGAAACATAGCTGTTAGTTACAAATCTGGCATTGGCATTGAGGAAATTTTTTTTATTTCTTTTCAAGTACCACAGTTGTGTTTTGATTCGGTGATACAATTTTGGTCATATATATATATATATATAATACCATAAAGCACATGCAAATAAATAAGTCACACAGTGAGTTTAGCCAGATCCTAAGTCTATACATCTCAGTGAATGTCTACAGTGTTAGAACAGCCATTGTGAAACCCTGGAACTTTGCCTTGTGTTTTGTATTTTTATTATAAATTGCATATTAATATACTTATCCACCATTAAACATAAACTAAAAGAGGAAAAAAATCCCTGGCAGTTAAAACTACAAGGACATATGTAATGGCATGTATATGTGGATACAGTATAACATGTTCTATGAGAACAAGAAAGATGAATATTAGGAAAAGAAGAAGGATGAGTGCAGGTAACTAAAGGCATATGAATTATGAAAGAGGATTATACAGCTAATTGTTTCTTTGGTTTTTCTTTTTGTTTGGCATGTCACATCGAGTCATTCTTTTATAGTTTATAGTCTTCCATTCACAAAGGAGTTGCAAGTCAGGAGTATTTGAAGGTTAGATTCAGTACTCATGTCAGCCACCAGTCAAATCTCTAAACAGATGTCTCCCAACATAAAGAATAATTTTAAGCAAAAAAGGAGATATATTTATAGCATACTGTGAACATATTATGAAGATATCCATACAGAAGCCAGGCACTAGATATGGACAAGAGGCCGGGAAGGCACTAGAAGAATCAGCAGAGTATCATGTTAGTACAAAAATACTTAGAGGTGACTGTTCTTTCCTTAGATATCTATCTCAATATTAAAAAAAAAAAGCAGAACACAGCTTCTCTTTTCAAGATTTGCCTCCCAATGAGGGAAAACAAGTCAATTCACAGCTACCTGCTTGTGAATTCTCTGCACAGCAAAAGGTTGACTCAAGGGAAGTTGGCGGCTTCAATGGAGATAGTATCTGAATGGAGCCTTAACACATAGGGTTGACATCAACAAGAAGAGGGAATCAAAGTAGTAACTGTTCAAGGTCAGGTACTACGTAGGGTGTACAATGCAGCATTTGACCCTGACAGAAGATAAGAAAGCCAGGCGGACACAGTCAACACGACTCCTGAGGGTGGCACCAGCTCAGGGATATTACTGTTCCTTGATGCTTGTCTGATTCGTCTAGGTTTTGACGGGTGATGCTAGATGCTATGTAGCAGATGCTTCTGAACATTCCTCTTTGTGATGGGGTCACTAATTCTAGTTTGAGAGAAAAGTATACATGAGAAAAAATCACATTCTCAGAGCAGCCTTGCAGCCGTAGATGACTGTGGAGTTCAATTTGGGTCATTGAGCCATAAACAGATTTTCCAGAAGATATGTTTCTTTGCTTTTTGCTGTTGATGGAGGGAAGACAGGGCTGTCATCTCCTATTTCGTTTCCCTGTTTAGTCTTCCTTCTAATTAGTTTGCAAAGTTAGACAGTCATCTCTCGACTAGGAAGACAGGAGGCCTGTACTAAGGATCCTGGAGGAAGGAGATGAAGAGCCTGATCAGACATCTTCAAGGGTTCGGGGCTGCCCACTGCAGACTCCTTGCTGTGAGAAGAGAAATACAGTTGCTTAAACTACTGTGGTCAAGTTTCTGCTGATGTATCAGACATCAATCCTGATTGACACCAGAGGTTCATGCAGAAAAGTAAAACAACTTGAAGAAGAAAACTCTGGGAGCTATAAGTGCTACAAACTGGGAGGGGAAAGATAGACCTTTCGAGAGCTCCTCATGTCTGCATTTTGCAAAAGATTCCAGAGTTTTGTTTCTTTATCCTTTTCCTTTGAAGAATTAAATGTTCGTAGGATAGCCATGCACAGATCAATCCAGTATGTATTTCCTGTGTCCCTTCTATGATCAGGAATGTGTTAGATGCCCGGGATATAAAAAATGCATGACATGGCTGCTGCCTTAAGAAGTTTATGATCAAATGAAAATAAATATACCAAAGGCTCTCACAAGGGAGCAGAAATGACTGAGTGCATAAGGGTGTTTGTGGCCCAAAGCAGATGAACTGAGTCCCATCCCCAGACCCCACTTAAAGGGAAAGTAGGTAACTCAGTCTAAAGATTTGTTCTCTGACCTCCAGATTGCCCTGGCAACCACACACAATTTACCATTGTAAACACTTATATGTGATAATAGTAAATAAGGTACAGTTTTATGAAATAAGTCACAAATTGTCTGATTTGGGAATTTTAACAGAGGGAAAAAAGTACTCTATTTCAGCTCTGAAATACTCTATTCCACCTCCAAAACTTTGGAATGTAATTTGGTTATTGAAATAGTATATTGTGGGATATTTGTACACTGTGTGAAGATGCCTCTCTGTGATTGGTTTAGTAAAGAGCTGAATGGTCAATAGAAGAAAGAGGTTAGGCAGGACTTCCAGAGACCAAGAGGACTTTGGGAAAAAGAAAGGTGGAATCACCAGCCTGACAGAGAGGAAATAGGAGGTGCAAGATGGAAGAAAGGTAACACCAAGTAATAGAGTGTACATTAATATAAATGAGTTAATTTAAGTTCTAAGAGCTAGTTAGTAACAAGCCTAAGCTATAGGCCGAGCTTTCATAATGAATAAGAAGTCTCTGTCTTGCTATTTGTGAGCTGCAGCCCAAATAAAATCTGATTACATTAGTACTGTAGAAGTTTGGGTCATGGTAATTTATATCAGGGGCCTTAAGTCAAGGGCACATAAAAGTCAAACATATGTATATCAACTAAGTAACTCAAAATGTACCATCTTAAAAGACATGATTGCGATAAGAAGATGGCTATAGATGGCTACTCTGTTTTGAAAATAATTCAGAAACTTCCACCTTTACTTCTATAAACCAAGACACCCATGAAACATTTAACTTCTTCAGATTTCAGAGTGGCCTCTCACCCCTTTATACTCTGAGAGCTACAGTACCATTCCATAAACTCGACTGCTTGCACTTGAATGTTTCGTGTAATTCTTTCCATACATCCATCAAATGTTCTTGATTACCTTCTGTGTGCCAGCCCCCATGGCAGGTGCCAAGATAACAAAACAGAATAGCAAAGTGCTTGCCCTTAGGTTGGGGGAACCTGACCAGAAAAAAGAAATACACAGGTAGCAATCTGTTCCCAGAACAGGCACACAGGAGAACTGAGGAAAGGGTGTGCATGGTTCATTTATAGAAAGCCAAGGTGTTAAGATGCTATCAGACTTCAAGAGAATCTTGTTGATAGTATAACTTAGACAGTACTGGAAGGAATTCTGCTGCAGTATGTTAGGGTTCTGTTTATCTGGATATATATAGTCCTTATTTCAAATTAGATGCGTAGCATTTCCCAGGTATCCAACTATACTCTCAGGTACTGTGAACCCTTCTCCAACCAAAAGTTAAAATGGACTTTCAGGGGGATAGGGGCATGGTGTTATCTATATTCATATGATACATGTAGTGTGCCCCAAGACCTTGAGTCTCATAAACCTTGGGAGTCATTTTTTATGTATTTTTATCAATTCTGTGACTTTTCAGATTATGGTAAGTGATTTCCACAGAAGCTTTTATTTCTAAAAATTACTGTCCTTCAAAACTACAGAATGAGGGCTAGAGAGATGGCTCAGTGGTTATGTGCATTGACTGCTCTTTTACAGGGTCTGCGTTCAATTCCCAGCACCCACATGGCTGCTCATAACTGTCTGTAACTCCAGTTCCAGGGTATCACACACATACACACACACACACACACACACACACACACATGGGGGGGTGCAAAACATAAAAATGAATTAAAATTTTGCACATAAAATGAATTAAAAATTATGGAATGAGATAAAATAATAAGGATGCTTTTCTTCCTGATTCTCTACTTCTTTCCTCCACGTGAATGGTTCAGCTTTGAAGACATTGGGTATTATCTTTCTATTGACTATTTCCTTACTGTAATACTGAGCAATGATACCTGCTTTTATTAAGAATTTTCAGGGTTCTGAGAGATGGCTCAGTGTGTAAGAGCTCTTGCTTCATAAGTGCGAGGATCTGAGTCTGGATCCCAAGCACTGACGTAAAAAACTGTGTGGTGTTACACATGTTGGCAACTCCAGCATTGGGGTACAAAGTCAAGTGGGCCCCAAGAATTTGCTGGCCAAAACTGTTAACTTCCTGTTCAGTGACGGATAATGTCTCAGGACAATAAGGTCAACAGCACTCGATGCCTCCTTTGGGCCTTTTGTGTATAGTTTCACACTCAAGTACATCACACACACACACGCACATGCACACGCACACGCACACGCACACGCACACACACACACACACACACACACACACACACACATATTCCATCCCCCAAACAAATTTCATGTGTGCTTTGAAAAAGTATGTGGCTTCTTGTATGATAGCAATATTTATTTAGATTTGCAAAAGTCAGTAAAACTAGAAAAGTGTTTGATAGATCAACAGCTACATTCATGGAGGTGACAACTGCCTCCTCTCTTCCTCCCTCCTTCTCCCCTCCTTCTCCCTCCCCACAATGTTCTTCCCTTCCTTCCTTCCTTCCTTCCTTCCTTCCTTCCTTCCTTCCTTCCTTCCTTCCTTCCTTCCTTCCTTCCTTCCTTCCTTCCTCTCTATACAGCTCTATTGTCTTTAAACGCAACTTTTCCCAAGCTAGCCTTAAACTCCTGGTCCTCCGGTCTCTGCCTTCTGATTACAGGCTTATAGGTGTGTGTCACCATACCCAGCTCCCTGGAAGTGACTTCTAACACCTTCTTTTGGTCAACATTGCCTTCGTTTTCCTCCCATAGCATCAAGGTAATCTGTCAAGACCATAGCTGAGCAAGAAATAGGGAAGGGTTATGCTTGGGTAGTGTGGTTGGTATGGACTTCATTAGCCTAGGCCAGTCACCTCCATGAACAGGTCCATCGAGTTAACACTATAGCACAATTCTCAAGAATAGTGCTCAGACCGAACCCTTTGAGCACCGACTCTCACCCTGTGTTGTAAACACCTACAGTCAGCGCACACAGTTCTAAGCTGAGACGCGCATAATATGCCTATCCAAGACTCACACTCCAAGACTACTGGCTAACCTGAGAATACAAGGTTAGGCTTGTATTCCAAAATGCATCTTTCTAAGATACAAACTATCTATAGGCTGGTGCTCCAGGAAATTAGCCATGTTCCTGTACTTCTGCACACAATATGACCTTTGACTCTAAAGAGGATCGTCTTTGATATAGAGCTGTATGTAACTGCAGAGCCTGGACATTCTGTTTTTCATTTGTGGGTTCATGCTCTCAAGGATCTTATATATGACTGCAGTTATGGGCAATGCAGAAGTCTTTTTTTTTTCGTGCAGAAGTCTTGAGACAGGTGAACTACCTGTGATGCTTGACTCAGTCCACCAGTGTGAGGTAGAACAGTTCAGATGGAGGAAAAACACATCACATCTTTTCTTTTTTTTTTTCTCCCGGCCCTCCACATCACATCTTGAAACTCATCAGTATAACTTGAGTTTGTCTTAGGAAGTGCTTTACACTGGGCGAGAGCTTCTTCAAGATCATTTCTAGTCCCCCCATCTCTCTCTAAATTTTAAATAAATGTATGTATGTGTCTTGAGTTTGGGTTTGTGCACCTGAGTGCAATGCCTGCAGAGGGCAAAACATCTTGATGTGGGTGCTGGGAGTTGAACTGAAGTCCTCTACTGTTGAGCCATTTCTCCAACCATTCAATGACCAGTTTTGAATTACTAAGTCAGTTAGCATTCATTATATTTGACTCACTCAGTAGCCCCATAAGTTGAGATACACTGCCATCTTGCCAGGGGTTCAAAATTGACTTGACTTTTATGTTAGTTCATGGGAGAACTGGGAAAAGGTCCGTGAGTTCTTGCCCACTGGTGCATGTTACCAGATACCTTCCAAATGTCCTCATTCAGAGCTTTCCCCCAGGGACCACACAAGTTCAGGGAAGAACATTTGCCCATTACAGATCACGTTGCCTTTTCTGGTTCAAATGCCTGGTGCAGGGTTAAAGCCATTTTCTAAATCCAGTAAATCTTGTCAGCTTAGATTTCGTGTAACTCCGTGATGGAATGAGCAAATTACAGGCAGCAGCAATGCTTTGTTTCTGGGTGGAGGGACCAGTTGTTGTCTGCTTTTTCTGTCCGTTAAAGTATCCCCTTGGAAATTGTCTTAACTCATTCTGCAAGAGAAGCCAGACTAAAAAGACCTGCCCTGAATGGGACAGGTGTCTTTAATGATATGATGTCATCGGAGGCTCTATGGTTCTGTCTCAAACTAAAGCCCACCAAGTCTTGCACAAGACAATAGAAAGGAAAAGAAACATACTTTTGCTTCCTTGGGGGGAGTCACATCTCATCTGTATCATTATTGTGATAACTTCCTAGCTTCCTGTGGGATTTTCTGTGATATGGTCCTTTGTTTCCCAAATTCTATCTGTTCTTTGGGAAAAAGTCAAAGATTTCTTCTGCAATCTCTTCTCTCTACGATTCCACTTGCCTTAATAACTTCCATGCCTAACTTTCTGCGGCTTAGCAAATGCATAGTCTTAACATGCCTGGTTACAACTTCTGTACCATGAGATGCATCCTTATAAAGTATCCAGATAAACTATTGTTAGTTTATTCACAGAACTGTGTAGGCAAGATCATATTCTGAACTTAAAATATTTCTATGTTCTGCAAGGAGACCATATGTCAGTACTCATTCCGTACAGAAGTCCCAGACACCACTGATCTGCATTTTGTCTCCATGAACTTGCCTATTTTGGATGCTTTACAGAAATGAAATCAGGCAATATGTGATCTTTGGGGACTGTCTTCTTCCACAATTATCCCCAAGGCCCATTCCTTATAAATGTTCGATAGTATTCCGTCATATGGATCTAATGCATTTGATCCATCCACTTATCAATTGGCAAACACCTGGGCTGTTTCTACACTCTGATTATTGTGAATGGGTCATATGGTAGCCCTGTTTACCTTTGAGGAATTGACAAACTTTTTCAAAGTGGATGCTCAAGTGTATCTCACAGAAAGCTAAGGAATATTTGACATTTCTACATCTTGGCCAACAATTACTTTTGTGTCTTTATTATTCCACATCCTTGCCATCCCACAGGGTATAAGGCGTATGTTACTGTGGTTTTAAAGTGCATCTGTCTTGAATAATGTTTGTCTCTTTTTCTGTGTTTAATAGCCATTACTATATACTTTTTTAAAAAATAGCAATTAAATCCCCACTTTTAAATTGCATTGTTTGTTGCTGCCTAATTATCAGGTTTGTTATATATTTTGGACACAATTATATCCAATTAACAGTTATATAACTCATATATATTTTCTTCCATCCTCTGAGTTATTGTTTAGCTTTTCACTTGCTATTATTTATAACACAATATTTTGATTTCTTCTTTTGCCATTTGTGGTTTTGATATTATATGTAAGAAAAACTCGCCTAACATAATGTTTTGAAATTTTTGTCCTGTTTTCTCCTAGAAATTTATTGTTTAGGTTTTACATTTTGATTTATGATACGTTTTGAGATAATTTTTCATATACTATGAGGTAGGAGTCTGGGTACACTTTATATACATAGGTGTCCAATAGTCTCAGCAAACATTTATGGAAAGACTGGGTGGTAGAGGCAGGCAGGTCTCTGTGAGTTCGAGGCCAGCATGGTCTACAAGAGCTAGTTCCAGGACAGGCACCAAAGGTACAGAAAAACCTTGTCTCAAAAATAAAAAAAATAAAAAAAATTATAGACAATCCTGCATTGGATTGTCTTGACACCTTTGTAGAAGATCAGTTGTTCATAGATACAGAAGTTGATTTTTGGACTTTCAGTTCTGTCATTCATATCTATATCTATACATACACATGTATTTCTACCAATGCCTATGCCTATGACTAAGCCAGTATCATATTCTAATTTATTTTAAGTTGTTTTGAGATTCTTGTTCATCCCCCCTTTCTCTCTCTGCTTGGAGCTGAACCTATGACCTTACAGGTGCTAGGCAAGTGGCCTACCTCAAAACTGTAACTTTAGCCCCTAAATTTTCTTTTATTTTTATAAACTCTTTTCTTTTTTATTTATTTATTGGATTTAAAAGAAATACCAATCCAAATTCTCACTTCCTCCCATCGTTCCATTCCCTCCACACACCCTCTCACCCCACCCCCTCTAGAAAGGGTAAGGCACTTTGCTTTGTTGAAAGTCCAAGGTCTCCCTACTACATCTAGACTGAACAAGGTATAAATTCAAAGAGAGTAGGATCCCAAAAAGCTAGTACATGCAGTAGAGATAAATCCCAGTGCCACTGCCAGTGGCCTCTCAGTCTGCCCCAGCCATACAACTGTCAGCCACATTCAGAGGGACTAGTTTGGTTCTATGTTTGTTCCCTCCCAGTCCAGCTGGAGTTGGTGAGCTCCCATTAGCTCAGGTAAACTGTTTCAGTGGATGAACCCTTCATGGTCTTGACCTCTTTGCTCAACTACTCATTCCTTCTGCTCTTCATCTGGACCTTGGGAGCTCAGTCCAGTGCTCCAGTGTGGGACTCTGCCTCTGTTTCCACCTGGTTTGGATGAAGGGTCTATGGTGATATTTAAGATAATCATCAGTCTGAGTATAGGGCAAGACCAGTTTGTAGCCCCTAGATTTTCATAGATGCCTCGTCAAGTTAGGCAAATTTTATTGTATTCCTAGTAGGTTAGGTGTTCTTATCATAAAAGGATGTGGCATTTGGCATATGCTTTTTCTGTATCTGCAGAGACAACTGCTCTTTTAAATCTTTGTTAATGTGACATATTATAGCAATTGATATTTAAGCATTAAATCAACTTTGTATTCTTTTTGAGCTATTTCTTAGATTTTTTAAATTAATTTATATTTTTAATTTCATTTTACATTCCAACCACAGTTCTCCCCCACCCCATTCCTTGTCTCACTTCCCCTTACCTCCCCCAGCCACTCCTTACCCAGGTAAGGGCTTCCATGGGGAGTCATCAAAGTTTGACACATTAAGTTGAGGCAGGACCAAGCCCATCCCCACTGCATTAAGGCCGAGCATGGCATCCCACCATAGGGGATGGGTTCCAACAAGCTAGCTCACGCACCAGCCATAGATCCTGGTCCTACAGTCAAGGGCCTTGCAGATATTCCAAGTTTCACCACTGTCTCCCACATGGAAAGGGCCTAGTTTGGTCCCATGGAGGCTCCACAGTTATCAGCCTAGAGTTCATGAGTTTCCATGAGCTTGGTTCAGCTGTCTCTGTAGATTTCTCCATCATGATCTTGACCTCTCTTGCTCATATGTCCTCTTCTCTCACTCTTCAATTGAATTCCTGGAGCTCAGCCTGGTGCTTGGTTGTGGAATTCTGCATCTGGTTCCATCAGTTATTGGATGAAGGTTCTGTGATGGTAGTTGGGGTGTTCACCATTCTGATTGCAGGGGAAGACTGGTTGGGGTTAGGTTTCTTCCTAACCCCACAGTGGCTCTCTGTATCAAGACCTCTTTTTCATTTCTCTCCCACTTGGTTATCCTTTGATTTACATCTAATATCCACTAATGAGTGAGAACATATCGTGTTTGTCCTTCTGAGTCTGGGTTACCTCACTCAGGATTTTTTTCTAGTTCCATCTATCTGCCTGTGAATTTCATGTTGTCATTGTTTTTTTCTGCTGAGTAGTATTCCATTGTTAAATGTACCACATTTTCTTTATCCATTCTTCAGTTGAGGGGCATCTAGGTTGTTTCCAGATTCTGGCTATTACTAATAATGCTGCTATGAACATTGTTGAGCAAGTATTCTTGTGGTATGATTGAGTATCCTTTGGGTATATGCCTAAGAGTTACCACACTTGCTGGGTTTTGAGATAGATTGATTCTCAACTTGATATATAATGCTTTCTTAAATTTTGTGGATTTAATTTCCTGGTATTTTCATTTATGCTCATACAGGTCTGTATTTTTCTTGTAGATTCAGAATAGTGCTGCCTTATTAAATGAGTTGAAAAGTCTTTACTTTTTTGTTTAATTTTTGGAAAGATTTGATAAGGATCTGTATTCATTTTTCTTTATGTGTTTGGTAAAATTCAACAGTGATGCCCCCTGGTCCTGGGACTTTTCTTTGTTGAGTGTTCGGTGGATCAAGAACTTACAGAAAGGGAAGAATGCAGCGTAATGGAACATGACTGTTAGGTGCTTAAGCAGCAGCTTAGCAAGCCACAGTAGCAGGAACTAAATCTACTCCCTGCCACCTGCCTGGTAAATCTGTTTTGTCAGAATCACGGCTCTTGCTAATGTGGGGCTTGCTTCATCTCCTGGAGTTGTTTCTTTCTTATCTATGTTTTTCCACACCATAGGCACCATCTATGCCAAGCCGTTCATATAAATAGGTACTCTTCTCAAGGCACAATGTGAAGATTGAGAATACACCCCTATGTCCAGTTTTCCAAAAATTAAAGTCTCTATTGTTCCATAACTCTGCACATAAAAGCTCTTCCTCCCTAATTTCTGATGCTTTCGTGTGTGACTGACAGATGCTGACTCAGGGGTTAAGGGTTACCTCTAGTATCAGCTTGATAATAAAGACTGTTTTAGTGCCCCCCAAATAGTAGGAAGGAACATGTAACACCCTGGATCACTTTTGTTTGTCTTTCTATTCCCGTCCTATCATAAATACTCTTGGCAAGAACCATGCTTGATTCATCTCTTCATCCCCAAACTGCCCGAGTTCATGACACACAGTATACATGGTAATAAATAATTCGTTGAATTAATGGAGAGACCAGCTTTCTAGAATGAGATTTCCCTCTTCGTTTTGGATGGCTGAGATGTTATCATAATTCTCTGTATTTCTCACAACACCTGGTGCAATGCTGATAAATGCTCATTGTAGTTAATGCTACTGAATGACAAATTTATATTATAATGTCAGCAACACATTTTGAACTCCCATGAAAAGGCACCATAAAAGCCTCAAAGTAGCTATAAAAATGAAATAATAAAAATCTATTTGGATGACATCTCTTTTTGAAAACACAAAACTAATTCTGTTGTGTTTTGATATGTAATTATACTAGAAGGTTTTGGATGCAACCGAGCTGTGTTTGGGAATTCTGGTGATCATAGCAGCGCCGCTTAATACCAGGGAAGGGAAAATCCATTTTGTAAGCTTTCCAGTGACAAGCTTTGTTGTCACCGTCTGGAAGTAATTCCCAGGGTTGTTGACTGAAATGCCTTAGAATTGGGGAAACTCAAGAGCACGGTGGAATTACCGGTGACAGGCGCAGATCTGTTGTTTCTTATCTCCTCCCTTGTCACAATACAGAGATGGACAGGTAATAAGGCAGCCCTGATTGCGGCATTATCAGCACACCAATGCTACCTAATCAAGATTAATTCTTTCTAATATGATATTAAGGCTCACATCACCATAGGTTTTCCACAGAAACAGAACAAACATGAGACTGTTTGTGTGTACTTACTTGTGTGTGTACATGTTGTGTGTGTGTGTAAAAGGGCATTATTTCAAGGAATCCTCCCATAGAGTCATGAAGTCTGGCAAATCCAAACCTTGCTAGTCCAGCTGGCAGATCAGTTACTTCGGCTGGGATTGAGTCTGAAGTTCGTGGGTGAGGCAATGAGGTTAGAACTTGGGAAGCTTTGGTGCTACCATTTTGAGGTAAAACTTCCTCCTCTTTGGAAACCTGTCTGGCCTCTTCTGATGACTGGATGAGACGCTGCACACTGTTCAGGATGATGCTCCTCACTTAAAACAGTTGGAGGATGTCAACCACATCTACAGCCTCTTCTCAACTCAGATGAGCGACTATGTGGATCCTCTGGACTTGCCAAATTGGTCCCTAAAAACAACCGTGACAAGGTCCTTTGACACATAACGCCAGCCTCTCTTGACCACATCATGCCTTCACATCCACACTTAGTTGGTCCTTCTGTACAGAGTTCAACTTTTCGCTTCCATTTTAACGGCTATGCTTCATCCTTATCCTGGACTCTCCCGTCCATCCCAGGTATCCTATTTTTACTTGTCTCCTGTATCAGAGTCCTTTGCCTTCCTCAACCTGGACCACTTTTCCATTCAGCTATTATGCCTTGAACATCTAACGGTTCTTGGATGTGAGGTCTCCTTGCTCTGCTTCATAATATTCTTAAATATATTCATGGCAGCTATTTCTATTCCCGTGTCCTGAATTGTTCCAGAACATCATGATTTTTGGTCTGGTTTGGTTTTAATATCTTTGTTCCCCACAGGTGAAAGGTTCTCATTTGTGTACCCATCTTTCTCCTCAGCTGGCCAGGTACTGTGCCAGCCTCCCAGGGTACAAAGATCAATTAGGCAAGCTTCTCATCCTCCGGAGCTGCAGTCTTGCGGGGAAGGCAAATAAGCAAACTGTAGGTGTTCGTTGGTATTTGTAGACTGAGTTAATTCCTGACGGAGAGGTGCAGCCACTTCCCCTCGGCATCCCTGCGCCTAAGCCCTCCTGCCTACAGAGAGCATTAGCCAGACAGTGGCTTCCAGGGAGCTTGGAGTTCTGTCCTCACAAGACTTGTGGGGGAGCAGTGTGAGCGGTGTGATGTGAGGAGCATGAAGGAGGGCAGCGGGTCCAAAAATAGCTCAGTTGCTAAGATGCCTGATATATGCCATGCTGGTAATTCATTATTTGGGTTTGGAGTTAACCTATCACAAAATGCATCTGGAAGGAATTCTAAATATCTGTGCTGAGATCTCTTTCAAACTCCCTTCTCTTCTTGCTTTCCCCTTTAAGACTTAGCTTATTTGACCTCTCGGAAAGACTAAGGTGGTAGAGGTTTCTCCTCAGCGTCCCCGTAGGACCCTGTGCCAGATACATTGTGGGTTGTCACCCTTCCTTGCTGGTCATCTTATTGTTTCCTACTAGTCTGAGGTCTTACAGCAAATGAGTTCTCATCACTGTGATCTTAACATCAGCCACAGTGCCGAATCTTTAGGGGATGATCTTTGTGGGTCTGTGGAAGGACCATGTAACTCTGTGTGACATATATCTGTCACTGCCTTTCCACTCTCACAGAATGAGCTCTGAGCACATGCAAAGGACAGCTTGATGAAAGAGAACAGATAGATAGATAGATGATAGGTAGATAGATAGATGATAGATAGATAGATAGATAGATAGATAGATAGACAGATAGATAGATAGAGTAAAAAAAGGGGGCCTCAGAGAAACCATGATGTCCCTGGAGCTGTGCTATACTCCGCTCTCTGTTGCCACCTATTGTTTCATTGGTGCATAGACATTTCATGATTAACCATGCTCTTTCAATCATTTTGTCTACAGTATGCACACTGCATTGCCAGCAGCTAGCAGGCATGTGTGTAGTCTGAAGGCTGCTCCATACACTTTATGTCTAAAGGCAAAAAGGATTCAGTGCCTCTTTCCTTCTGTCTGATGAGAACATGGAACACAGACTGGTCCCCTGCCTCTTCTTTCCCCACCTCTCCTTCCCCCACCTCTCTTTCCCCCACCTCTCCATCCCCCACCTCTCCTTCCCCCACCTCTCTTTCCCCCACCTCCCCATCCCCTGCCTCTCCTTCCCCCACCTCTCTCTCCTCATCCATCTCTCCTTCCCGTCCACTACTCCTTCCTCTTAGCCTTAAAGAAGAAGTGAGCAAATGCAACTAAAAGTCCCCCCCCACCCCCACTTAGTGCTTTCTGATTGCAAAGAGACGGATTTATACAAGTTTCCTCCAATTACAGGGCTCGAACTGTGAGATACATCCTGACCAGGACTGAGATCAAGACAGAAGCCAAGGAAACACTGGAGTCCAGTGTTGTCTGTGTTGCTTTCCATTGCTGAGGAGCTCTCTCTCTCTCTCTCTCTCTCTCTCTCTCTCTCTCTCTCTCTCTCTCGTGATGCCTCTTCTCTCCAGAAAGTTGTTCTGCTTTCTCCTTGCTCTGCCTGTCCTCCATGGCCCCTCTACTTCTTCACATCTATGCTCTGTCTGACTCTTCACCATTTCATGTGACCTGTCGTGGCCACTCCCAACTCCCACAGTCTCAAGTCATTTCAACATTAAATATAGTTTCCACACAGATATCTCATGGACAACTAATTTTAATATTTCTACAAATGTATTTTTAAAACTTATTTAGGACTGAACAATAGATTGATTAATTGATTAGTTGGCCTTAACTTAATCAACAGCTAATTACATGTCAGTCTTCCATTGTCACCAGTGGACTAGTGTGTGTGTGTGTGTGTGTATGTGTGTGTGCGTGTGTGCGTGTGTGTGTGCAAAACTCGTAAGATGCCAGGAACCATGGCACATTCTGGACAGTTCAGCAGGTTTTGGCTGCTAATAATATATTTTTGGTAGATTATAAAGAAAAGTAGATTATTTTGGCTAAAGCTTCTGACCAAAATCTGGTGTGGTCTTCTTGATGACAGCCTTGAAAGGGTACTGAGACTCTTATGAGGAAGGGTGAGATGAAGTGAAACTAAAGGACTTGATGGCAGACCCATTCTCAATATAACCCATCAATCCATCAATACGGAAGGATGGACACATTGACGAGGATCAGAATTCTCATCCCTTTAAGGCATCCCACTTGGTCTCACCAACTAATATCTTACTCTGAGGCTTTAATTTCACCAAGAGTTTTTTCACCCTACAGCCTTTGCTACATCCATGAAAAGATGTCCTCCTGCCCTAACAGTAACAACTGCTGGTCATTCTCCCCAGGACTGACCTGCTAGCTAGCGACTCACCTCAAGAGTCCTCAAACAGGAATCAAACCATGATATTCCCTGCCTTTTATCACCGAAGGTGTTTGTCATTCAAATCAGTAGAAAGGTATTTGTCACTAACTTCTCTGGTTTTGGTTCTGCCCCTTCTCAGTTTCCTGTAACCAGGGTTATTCATGAAACGTGTGCCATTACATGTCTTTGATTTTGCCTATGGAAGAATGAGGAGAGAAGGGAAGTGCGGAGCAGAGAGAAGATGAATTTAAGAGACAGGTTGATTAAATTCCGTGTTTAGATAACAACGCCTTAGTAGTCTCAAGCTCCACTGGTGTCTTCTCTGAAGGAGCATTTGGTACAACCTTCCAGCCAAATCTCAAGTAACATCTGCATTTTCATCTGTCTTTAGATGTGATAGGCAGGAGTGAGTGAAAGGCGCTGAGATGGGTGAGCTCACTGGAACACCAACAATTTCGTCACTTTTCAAATTCAGTAGCTATTATTGTGGAAGACAATGGAACTATTATAAGTTGAACACAAATGAGAAGGCATCAGGACAACATTTGTGATGTCATCATAAACACTGGAAATGGGGACGCAGTGCAGAGCCTTGTGCGATGCAGTCTGAGAAAGATTAGAGTAAGTGTTCGCTTGATTCGTATTATTAAACACCTGGTCCTTGTACAGCCTTTGGAATTTATAACACACACTTATTATAGTGCTCAAACTTTCAATTCCTAAGGCATCGCTGGCTCTCTATCTTGAGTATACGTGTATTTTGTTGATGTCTTCTGTTCTCAGCCTCCTCTCCAGATGCCCCATCTCTTACCTGAAATAAACCCCATGCCTCTTCCCCATGCCCATGAACTGTCTTGTGTTCGCTGTGATGACGTCACACCCTTACAACTCCGCCGACGTCGATTTTAGCACGATCACCATCAGGACCAACCATCTTGTCTATTCTGTGTGCCTCCTGTGAACACTTTGCTTTTCTTAGCTTCAGGCAGTCAGCCCCACTGATTTCCCAGCAGTCTCAACAGATGCTTCTCTTACAGAAACATAAGGGTCCACAATCCAGTTCCTTTCTGTCTGTCTCCTCTCACATCCAAGATGGTCCCAGCTGAACTCTGGGCATCAGCGTTGTCCGTCTGCTGATGACTGCCACACTCAGATCTTCCACCCCAGTCTTTCCCTTTTGCTCCAGTTCTGCCCTCTGTGGACCAGGACATCAAGTTCACACCCCCAAAGTAGGACCCAGGAAGGCTGTGCTGCAAAGCAAGCAGCATTCCATTTTCTCCAGTGTGTGTTAAGTTCTTCATGTTACTGCCAACACTGACTTTACCTCTGGCTAGCTTTTCACAGTCAGCCGGTCTGCAGGCCTTACCATCCACATGCTCCTGGGATTTGACTATTGAATACCACTTCTGCCTGTATGGGTAAAGCCCCATCAACACCAGGCTTGTCTTCTGGGATATTCCCTGACAGGACTGTTTACTTTTGCTCTCTCTTCCACAGTCATTTCTCCAGAGTGATTATTTTAAAAGCCAAACCATCCAGCTGGCCTCCCTTTTCAATCTTATGAGAGATCAGTCTTTGTTTTCTCTAGAACCTATTCTTGGAGTTTTATATTTTGGCCTAGTGAAAGATCAGAAGAGAAAACATGAACTTTAAAGCTGTTTTGGCCAGTCCTCTTGTAAAGTGTCATGGTTCCCAGTGACGATGAGGACTCTGCCTAGTGTCCTAAACCCTAGCACACTTGGATACTGTCACTTTGCCGCTTAGAGGTTACTTTAGAGACTCCTACACACTCTGTATATTGCCTGATGCACATTTAAAATTACATCAGAAATTTTGCAGTCAGATAAATATTCCAACTAGGTACCTGGCATTTTAGGTCCTTCACCTTCTTTGATTATGGCAGTCCTGAATTAGGTACCTTTAGTAGACCTACTGTAAGTACTATAGTAGATACCCATAGTCCCTATAGTAGTTATCTCAGTCATTAATAACCATCACTCTTCCCTCAGGTAAGCGGTCTGTTTCCTGCTCATCCATACACTGCAGATTTTAATAAGGACTTTGAAGTTGCCACCTCCTGTCTAGGGGAGTTGTCATGTGACCAACCATGAGCAAATGAAGGCTGTGGTATGGGACTTTTACAAGAAAGATTAGAGCGGGGAAGCATCCTTCCCTCTCATAGCGAGGCCAAGGCACAGAGTTTGACTATGTCCCTTGTGTAGAGGAGCCGGACTAACAGAGGGACCTTGCTTGACATATAGAGACGAGAGGCAGGGCACAGTGAGGAACCAAGAATTGTTGAATCTTTCTATTCAGTCCTTCTTGAGGTTGGCACCGCCTCTACCCTTTCATTTATTACAGTGGCTTCATTATAAGGCTCAAAAATTCCTGTGTTAGTTCTGCCCATTTTAATTAGTTGTTTGGCACTCACAAATTCAAGATCTTTAAATAGTGCCGTATATTATATCCTCACTTTACAGTTGCAAACCTCAAAGCACAGGAAATTAAATTACCTGTTACCAATTAAGAAGCTAAATGAAATTTGAATTCAGGTCTGTGTGGTTCCAGTAACTCCCTCCCAATTTGCTACACTGAATTGCCATTATTTTATTTAGCACCTAGTAAGGAGAGTCAAACTTACGACACAATCTACTTAGTGTCATTTTTTAATGGGAACAAGCCTCTAACGTATCTACAAAACTGGAAAAAGATTCTACCTGTCCAAGCAGCCTCACACAAGGAGTCTCTAAGATAAGTTTCTTTATTTGTAAAATGGCCAGGTTTGAGTCAATAGCTACTGATGATCTTTTCTTTATGGGAAGTTTTCTAATGTCAAATTGATTCTTAGTGCCCCTGAAGATCCAATTATACTGACTGTGCCTCTAGGATTTATTTAAATATGAAAACAAAGCTCATCGGGAGGAGGTTCCTGGATCTGACTTCATGATGAGCCAAGTTGGATTGTGGCCCTCCAGCAGTAGGGCGAGCGGCACTGTTGCGACATCGAGATGTTATTATTTCCAGATCACAGTCTCATCCTAGAGGACACACGCACTGTCAGGCAGGAATTAAAAAATATTCTTAGGCAACCTTTGGAAGATGAGAAGGCAGCTCTTTCTTTTTTGAAATTACAGTATACTCCCTTAAGTCTTGGGAACTCATCATTAAGAGAGGTTATTATAAGCATCTTACCCTTGCTTTCACACTGGGTGCAGAGAGATTCATAGAGCATATCACGGCCTGGATTGACAAAGGGTCAGAACTCAGAACCAGTGCAAACTAATAGGTGTTACTCTGCAAAACTGAAAAGAAACACACACACACACACACACACGCATACACACACCCGAGTATGGCCTTTTTGTTTCCTTTGGTATGTGTTCTTAGACTCAATGCGGGAAACTGTCCCCTGGTAGAGCTTTTGGATACTTGCCCAAGTCTAAAATATCAGGATACTGTTTCTGAATTCTTTGAATAAGAAATCAATCCATCTTTTTGGATTCTCTTTTCTGCAGAAGTTCTAATTATTTGCAATTTATATTTAAATGATTTCTCACAATTCATGAGGTGTTTTCCTGGAAATTACCTGTTTTTCCTCTAAACCCAAAGACTTAGTGCTGCAACCGTTACACAAATTTTTCTTATCCTGCTTACAGCATCCCAAGCCTGTTATCATTTGTCTATTAGGATGAAGGCACCGAGCTTCCACGGTTCTCAAGATCACACACCTACCCATTGCTCTCCTGCTCAGACCTCTGGCAGGGAAAAGAATCAGTGATTTGGGGGTAAACACATCTGGCCTAGACTCTCAAATTTACTAGCTGTGTGATTTTAAGCACATGACTTTTAGACACTTGGTTCCATTGTCTTTTTTTTTTTTTTTTTTTGGTTTTTCGAGACAGGGTTTCTCTGTGGTTTTGGAGCCTGTCCTGGAACTAGCTCTTGTAGACCAGGCTGGTCTCAAACTCACAGAGATCCGCCTGCCTCTGCCTCCCGAGTGCTGGGATTAAAGGTGTGCGCCACCACCGCCCGGCGGTTCCATTGTCTTTGAAACTGTGTTGGTGACGACTAAATTATAAACTTGCTACGGCCAATGAGAATCTGTCTCAAACCCTGGGTACTTACCAGTGCCCATATCACAGCCATTATGCATGGCAAGCGGTCATCAGAGGGCTCTGGTTTTAATCCAAGTGCTCTTGACAGATAAAAAAGTTATGCTTGTTCATAGCTGACACACGGGTGTCTATGGACACTCCAAATATTCGGTGAAAGTTGAATATGAAGTCATTGCTGAGATGCTTTGAGGATTTTCTGCCTCCTCACTTCATCCCTGTTGGAAAAATAATGCGCAGGGACACGCTTGTAATTTCACAGGGCTCTTGGGGACTGAGGGTTGTGTAACTTGCATACTTTGATTTTTGCCATTCTGCTGACCTTTAACCCCTTTCGACTAACACACACACACACACACACACACACACCATGCAGTGAGAGAGAGAGAGAGAGAGAGAGAGAGAGAGAGAGAGAGAGAGAGACTAACAATGTGGCATGGAGGAGGGTGGAGTACCTCCAAACTCCATAGTGCTGTCATCCAGAACTAGTATCTAACAGATCCAGTAAACTCTGCTAGAGGATGCATCAGGCTGTGTGAAAACCAGGTAACTTCTCACTTTTCCATAACTATAAATCTCAATCTGCTTATAGTCTCTACTGACTTCTGGTCATAGTGTGTAGGTGATGTGATGGGCCATAAGATAAATTGAGGAAAGAGTTAAAGATTATGAATTCTTAGGATAAGAATCAATGAGCTATGCGTTGTGCTTTTGTTTATAATAAACAGAAGTTCTGATCCAGCAGGACTTGAAGTCAATTAGTCCTGTGTCGTCATAGGTCACTGGCCATCTCCTGAATTGAGCTGTCATTGTCTTCCTTACTGGAAGGGCACAAACCCAGACTATAAAGAACTGCTCTCAAGTCCTTCCCTGCCTTCTATTTGCTATAGTGTTGAACACCTTTCAACCCTCCCCAAGACTCACCTGCAGAACAGAAATAGCAATACTCGTCTTGAAAGGCTCTTCAAGCGGTAGATAAGGAGCAGCGGTGGCTAAGATCACAGGGATCTGTAATACCCGGCATGGCAGCTGAGACGGTGGTTGTTGAGGCTGAGGCTGAATGTCAGTTTCCTTATTTGTAAAATGGAAATAAGCGCACTTTTATCACAAGATTGTGGTGGCAACCAAATGTAATGGCACGTGAGAAAGTCCTTTGAAAAACCCTACAATTGCATTTGCTAATTCTGCTTTTATTCGCATGTTTATTTGGTTGAGATTCAATAGTGATCACAACCAGCATTGTTGTTGCTTTTATTATTTATGAGTAAAATGGCACAGATTCTGATTTTTCATATTGAAAAGATACTCATTAAAGGAGATTGCTTGTAAACAAACCTTCAAATGATCGGATTTCGTACAGAAGCGCATTTATTGCAGTAGACTTCAGCCAATTAAGTCATGTTTTAATGCTTAAAATTCTTCAGAGTGAAGTCAGTTTTACGATGTCATTCCACAGTAGTAAATTTAAAGGCTGGTGACATAAACAAGTGCTGGCCCTGTTAAGCAATTGCCAGCTGCTCCGGGCCAGACTGTGGTGGACCCCTCTGGTTCTGCAAGCGATCTCCACTCAGTGGAACTGCTTGTTCAGTAAAGGTTGTGGGTGGCTGAGGGGCAGCCAAGCCTGGATCCAAGATCCTGTCCATCTGCAGAACATGTTTTCATAGAAAGCCAAAGGGAGCCGTTTCCAGATGCAATCCTTGAATAAAGTTTTCCTGTATGTGACCCAGGATTCTCCGTTAGTGCTTAGGAAGGGAGCAAGAACCAGTGTTATAGGTTGTAGGGTTTAGGGTACAAGAAACAGTAGTCAGTGCTTGGCACGACAGTTGACGCCGAGATCTCCAGGTATGAGCTCTGCCTCTCAGACCTCTTTCCTCAGGCTCACATGGGAGTCCCTGCAATGATCATTAATTAACTGTGGCCATGAAAATTCATGACCTGCTTCCTTAGGTTCGGTTTCTATTTTAAAACGAGTATAAAATGATCCTTACCTTGTAGGATTACTTAGAAGACGGAGGTAAACCCGAAAAAATATAAACCTTTCCATAGGTGATATCTGTTATTATTACTATAATAACTGTGTTAATATTAATATTGTAACATTTGGTGAGAGATGCAAATCAGAGTTTATTCATTTTTTTCTAAGACTGCCCCTGGAGAGCCAGTAGGTTTCTCTCAAGAAACTCAAAGAACATTTCTTTCTCCAGTTGCAGTAATTAAGCCAAATCAGTTTCACTGTTAAATAACTTACAGTGGAGATACCAAGGAATACATACAACTCCTCCACACAGGCCAGAAATCACTAAAGCACAAACGAGCTGAGCAAGATTTCAAAAGCAAGACCAACACATAATATCAACTGTAAGTCTATATATTAGCAATGACCAACTTGAAAATTAAATCATGAAAGTATATCAACAATGGCATCAAGAAGAATAAAATACTTCAAAATAAAATTTTCAAGGATGTGCAAGGCTTTTACACTGAAAACTCAAACACTGGTAAAAGTTCTAAAAGAGCCAAGTGGAAAGTATCCCATACCCATGGATTAAAAGACAGAAAGTTTTAGAGAGCATTACTCCCCAAAGTAGATTTGCACAGACCTTGTCAACAACCAATTTTTTTAAATGAAAATTGACAAGCTGATTATACAGAAATTAAAGGGACCTAGAATAGCTGGAACAAAGCTGAAAAGAACACTGTAGGAGGCTTGAGTTTTCCTATTGAAATTTAATTTTAAAACAGTATTTTACAGATGAGTGGTAGTGGTGCATACCTTTAATCTTAACACACAGGAGGCAGAGGCAGGTAGATCTCTGACTTTGAGGCCATCCTGTTCTACATAGTAAGTTCCAGGACAGCTAGAGCTACACAGTAAGACCCTGTTTCAAAAACAAAAACAAAAAACTAAAATGGTACTTTACTAATAAAATATAGAGATCAGTGGAAAGCATCAAAAGATCATAGATAAACCAATACTTATATGATCAATCTGTATTTTTTACCAAAAGGTAGAGACAGTTCAAAGGCAGTGGGAGATTGCTTTTTTTTTTCAAAAATAATTTCAAGATAACTAATTTTATACAGTGCAAAAGAATGGAGCTGTATTTCTAATCATATCACAAGCAAATATTAACTCAAAATAAACCACATGTTTAAAAGCTATAAAGCTTTTAAATTTTACCAAAGTTAAAATTATGAAGATAGTCTTAGAAAATATAAGAGTAAATAAATTTTTATAGTTAGAGAAGCAAAAGGGTTGCCACAAATTTGAGGCCACCCTGTGAGTTCAGTGGTAGCCTGGATTACATTCTGAGACTCAAAATAAACAAACAAACAAAAATATCCATTAACTTGGATAAATCCAGTTTCTTAGATATGATTTTAAATACACAAATAATAAAGAAAAGAAAGATCAATTAGACTTAAAATCAAAAAGTATAAGCTTTCTTTGCATCTAAGAACATTATTTAATAAGTAAAAGGATAAAAGTAAGATTCTCAAAAGTAAGATAACTCAGAATGGGAGAAAATATTTGTAAATCATGTATTTGTGGAGGAAATTGCTTCCAGAATATACCAGGGACTATTACAACTCTACAATAAGACCCCACTTACCCCAGATTTTTGTTTGTTTATTTGTTTGTTTGTTTGTTTTTTGAGACAGGGTTTCTCTGTAGCTTTGGAGGCTCTCCTGGAATTAGCTCTTGTAGGCCAAGCTGGCCTCGAACTCACAGAGATCCTCCTGCCTCTGCCTCCTGAGTGCTGGGATTAAAGGCATGCACTACCACTGCCCGGCAATACCCCCAGGTTTTTAAAATGAGAAAATAAGGAAATATCTGCTTTCCTTTTGGCTGTTGTTTTTTGATGTGTGTTGTGGGTCAAGCTAAGTCTTGTGCTAATTAGACCAGGCCTCTATCACTCTGCTACCTCCAGGCCTTTAGCAGAAAATTCTAATTTTTATTTCTCCAAAGAAGATATACAAGTAGCTAACACAGGGTTAGAGAGATGGTTCAGGGGTTAAGAGCAGTGGCTGCTCTTTTAGAGGTTCTGAGTTCAGTTCCCACATGGTGGCTCACAACCATCTCTAATGAGATCTGGTGCCCTCTTCTGGCCTGCAGCCATACATGCAGGCAGAACATGGTATACATAATAAATAAATAAATCTTTTAAATAATATGCTGGATATCACTAACCATCAGGGATATGCAAACCAAAACCATAAAGAGATGATCACTTTGCACCTCATCAAATGTCTACAGCTAAAATTATAGACAATAGCAAAGGCTAGAGAGGATATAGGGAAAGCAGAACCCTTATATGGTGCTTAGGAAAGTTGCTGTTCCTCAAAACTTTAGATAAATTGTGATATAAGCCCGTGATTTCATTCTGAGATCCCCTCAAGCAAAAATGAAAACATACATCCATATAGAAACCTGTATGTGAGTGATCATTCGCAATAGCTAAAATCTGAGACAACTCCAATGGCAGTCAACAGAAACAAAATGGGCTATATCTAGATGAGATAGTTTATTATAATAAAGACAATGAAATGCTTACACATGCTATAGTATAAGTGAGACTATGTTGCGTGAGAAACCACATATTGTACAGGGGCAGCGGTCCTAGCTTCATTTCTGTTGCTGTGATAAGACATTTAACCAGAAGCAACTCAGGGGAGAAAGTGCTTCACTCTGGTTTTCAATTCCAGACTAGAGTTCATTGGTATGGGGAAGTTAAACCAGGAACTGTACATGCACCTTCAAGAGCAGGGAGAAATGAACGCATGTGCTTGCTTGCATGCTGTTGTGTTCAGCTGGATTTCTCTACTGTGGCATTGTTCAGGATCCCCTGCATAGGGAAGGGTGTCACTCACAGTAGGCTGGGTCTTACTACACCAAATTAGTCAAGGTAGACAGGCCCACAGGCCAAGACCATGTAGGCAATCTTTCATTGAGATTCTTCCAAGGCTATTATTGACTGCATCAAGTTGGCGATTAAAACTAACCATCGCAATGATGTTATATATAGACAATTTATGTATATGACATACACTTAGAGATGACAGATACAAGTATGATCTCTCATGTATTTATATACTGCATGATTTAATGTATGTGATGTGTTCCAAATAGGAAAGGGGGCTGGAGGTGATAGCGGATGGAGATTGGGTCTCCTTCAGGATGATGACAGTATTAAGAAATGCGATAGCGGCGATCAGTGCACAGTTGTGGAAATACTGAAATTGGGCATTTTATAAAGATATATTGTACAGTAAGTGGACCATATCTTAAGGTTTTATTTAAAATAAAAGGCGCACAAGCTTTTCTGTTAATCTCTTTAAGCTGCGAAACAAAGTAAGGAGAGCTTTTCTATCCTCTTTTCAAGAGGAAAATCCTAACCTGTCCCTGTGGCTGCAGGAGCGAGCTAGTGTGAAGGACAGGATACATTAGCTACATTTTACCTGTAAAAACTTCCTGTCAAAGATTCCCAGGTGGTCTTGGTAAATGTATCTTTCCCTTTTCACCCAACAGTAATCCTTTAGTAGCATTCAAAAGCCGCCTTGCTAGCTGGCAAGTCACCTGACTCTGAGTTCACCAGGGCATCCTTCCTCCCTGTTGAGCACTGCTCAGTCATTGTACTGATAGGTTGGTTCCCCTACCACTAGAAAAAGTAAAACCTTTCCTCTACAAGCTCCTGGGGACAGGGGAGATGGCTTTGTTGGTAAAATGCCTGCAGCACAAGTATAAGAACCTGGATTTGGTTCCCAGGACCCGTGCAAAATCCTCCATGCACAGACTTAGTTCTTCAGCTCCAGGACAAGTGGGAAAGAAACTAGCGAATCCCTGGAGTTCATTGACCAACCGTATTAACAAAACTGATGACGCCAGGTTCAGTGAGAGACCTTTTTCTCTAGAATAAAATAAAAATACTATCGAGGATGATGCCTGATGTGACCTCTGACCTCCACATGCTTTCACATGCACAAGATTCTGGACACGAGTTATCCTGGCCTGAAATACGGCCTCCATGAAGATCACATGTAATTACAAATTAAGCCAACCATCTTCTGTTTTGTTACCTGTAAACCCGTGGACTGGCATTCATCTTAATTTCTGCTTTAATTAGTTTTCAGCAAGCATTTATTGAGCGCCTACATTATACTAGGCAGTAAAGTAGACCCTGACAATTAAGCAGTGAGAGGATCACTCATACTCTCTCTTTCTTGAGGTGTCCTTGTGCAGTGATACAAATGCCATGTATATTAAATTGCATGTTAATGATAGATACCATACGAGGCCAAGTAGACCAAGTACACACCGTGATGTGGCCAAGTAGAGAATGCAGAACCGGAATGGGCAGCCCAGTCTCTGTAAGCAGCTGACATTGGAGCAATGACCAGAGAAAATGTGAGTGGAAGTTTTGTTTGACCTGGAGGAGTTTGTTGCTGATGGTGTTCATGAAACCAGGTGTCCCTTTGTAGTCTAAGCTGGCCTTGAACTCACCTCAACCCTCGTGCTTCAGACTCACAAATACAGAGAATGTGAATGCGTGCATGGCTCCTAGTTGAGAAGAGTTTGGTTTCGTTTTGTTTTTGACTAGGAGAATGGCCTCTGAAATTTTTCTGAGGCAGGAGAATTCCTGGCACGGTATAGGAACAGCAAAAGCTCCTGGTTGAAGGTATGGGAGGTGGGGACAGAGAGTTGGGATGACGAGATCATTTTGTGGCACCTGAGATTAACATGACTTTGGTTCTGATTTTGAAGATAGTAAGAGGTGAGCTGCAGAGTTCTGACAGGTGCACGACCTGTGATTCGGGTTTTAAAGTCATTTTCTAGATGTTTTCTGAAAGCAAGCTGTAGTGGCGCAAGGGCACATGAGCAAAGTCAATGTAGGAAACTGGGTGTCATGTCTAATCTTTGACCTCCTCACATAATACATACATACATACACACACACACACACATACATACATAGACACACACACTACACACGCCAGTTGTTGTCATCACAGAAAATGAGTTTTTTCCTAAAGTCAGCTTCTCTGAGGCATAGTGAGAGCTAGGAAGCAGAGAAGTGGAAGAAAATCTGAAATAAACCAGGTAATTCTTCCAGGAACTTGGATTCAGTTAAAATACCCCACCATTGGAATATAAAATGTTGATGAATAAGAATAAAGCCCAAAACATGAGACACACTTGACACCAACTAATCCTACCTTCTCATTTGACTGCAGATTGCTGTTGCCAGCAAAAGTATTGATCATATTCTACCCGGAGATCCAGACTGCTGGCACCCCATCCTCCCTGTTGAATGTCTTTGGGTCTATTTTATCACTTTGGTTCCCTGGGGGCAATCTGAGGGTCTCTGAATCTCTTACTGCTGTGCTGAATTAATGGTGTTCCTGTGCCTTGAAGAACCATTGCCTCCACTGAGAGACCAGGCTTCCCGAGCCGAGCCGGAGGTAGAAGTTTAAATGCACACCAGCATGCTGAGAGCAGCTGGGAGAGCCCACCGAAGCCTGAAAGTTGAATTCATTATTCCCGTCTCACTGTTATTTCTTTGTGTAACACAGACATTTTCTCTGCTTTGTAATCCTCTGCAATGAAAAGGACTTAAAATCCCTCCAGGGTTTCTCCCTGGCTGTAGCCTAACATATGCCATTCAGGAAATCTGACCCCGTGTGTTAGGTGTTCTCTCATCGTGGGCTGAATGGGCTAAACAATGCAGAACGAGTCTGACAGGAGGTTCAATAGCTCGAAATGCAATGCACAGGGTGGAAAGAGAGAGTTCATTTGATTAATGTGAGCACTGTGAACTTCGGCTAAAAGAAAAACCCCCAAACATGCTGACATATCACCGGGCATGGAAGAGAAAATGCAGAGCGAGGGACAAAATGAGTACTGTTTAAAAGGGGGGTTTCTCTGCAGTTTCGGATACTCAGATTCTTTGCTTCGCTGAGGTAAACTGCATGCAGTCTACACACCCCACGGGAAGCTCTCATGCTGATTTGGCTGCACGTCAATTTTCTCCTCTGATTTCTGAAGGGAGCTACTTGCGATGGTCCTCTGCAACCTTGTGTGTCGTTTGCTAAGTCATTCCTCCTCACACCGGAACGGTCTCTACCCTGCCACGGAAAGTGGCATGCCATCAGACAGCAAAATGCACGGACAAAGGGCTCAGTAGCAACTCTGGCAGCAAGGACCCGGGGAGAGGCACGGGAGATGAGCTAAGTTGCTGAGCGGTGGGCTGACAGTATATCGGCGTTCAGGATGTTGCGCGTGAGCGACTTGCCTCCTCCCAGGCGACACTCGTGGATCTGGTAGGTGTTGCTGTAGCCGCAAACCTGATCTGACACTTCACAAGCAGAACTGGGAGGTGGCTTCATGCTTAAACATGAATGACGAGAGATTTCAAATAAGCAGATGCTTGCGGGGAGCTGTGCACTTTGTAAAATTATACAAGGTTTTAAGCATAGTGAGAGCTCTTTTACTTTTTCCAGAGAGGAAACGTTCTTTACTTTCTGATTTTTGTTTTAATTTTAGGAATGCAGATCAAATTGAGTGGAGTTTTTCCTTAGTGATAAGGAATCTGCTTATTCAAGTCAAGGTGAAGTTTGTGAATGTGAATTTTTCTTGATTTGAACTTTAAAGTAAGACTTTATTTCTAAATCTTTCATCTATTAAACTCCTACAAAAAGGAAATAGAAAGTATCGGGCAATTATTACAAAACCATGAAGACTTTTCAAACCACGTCTGAATCCGTAATTTATGTGGCTCGTGGATTATGTTTTTAGTCTTGTACTTTTTGTTTATATATTTTGGCAGTACTGGGCATGGGACCTAGGGCCTCACACGTGCTAGGCGAGCTGCTCTACTACTGTGCTAGAGCCAAGCTCTAATCGTGTTCTTCTAAACTATAGAAGAGATTTAGATTAGTTTGCGCTGTTTAAAATATATTTGTTTTCTATGAACTGTGGCTCCATTTGGGGGGCTAATGGCTTTAAGAAATAGGGAATTACAGGTGGCAGGGGAGCAAAGAATAGCACAGTCCAGAGCCAAGCAGATACTTGTTGGTGTCACAAGAACTGATTTGTGCCCTTGAACAATTCCAGACTCATTTATTCCAAAGGAACTTGCGCTTGTATTTTAAACCTGAGCATTGCACACCATGGTTCTAGAGAGCAGATGGGGTAGTTGGCATGATGATTTACACAGTGTCTAGCCTGGGACTCCTTGCTGTCTTCACTTTCAACAGTATTGATGAGTAAATCATCAGGAAATCACAGCACTCTGATTCTTCATTTTGTACATAGTTAGTCCTCATATGTCAAACCACAAGGCTTCCTAATAATATTTTCTTTCTAAAATTCGGGAGGCATGCTAGGAAAAGGCGCTTAGAATTCGTATTGTTTCTTCAGAACTGTTGAATTTTAAAGAGAAATTTGATCAATTGGTTAAAAAAAAGAGTTATTTCCCTCTCATTTTGTATAAATGTATTTAACTGTGGTCTTTAATTGAGCTATAGAAGTACTTAGCACAGTATCTGGTCCAAAGAACTCAACATATATTAGCAACCCCACTTCCATCTCCTTTATGCCTGTTTTTAAGGAAGTCATGTGCTTCCCTGAGCAGAACAACAGTGTTCTGCAAAGAGATGGCTAGGGGCAGGAAACACTTGTTAGGTTTCAGAACTATGCTGTGTGAACAATGCAATGGGACTTTCTAGAAAGCAGACTGTTTTAAGAAGAGAAAGGTTGAATTAAGTGTATTTGATCACGCATTCCCTTTGGGAATGAAATGTCTGTGGAAGCTGAGTGGACGGCTGGTTCAGATTGGAGAGTGCGATAGTGTTCCATTGAGGTGGGACTGCCGGAATGAACCCGATCCATATAGCTGGAAAGTCCAGCTTCTTTGAGTTTGAATGGGTGAGGACTCCCATGTTCTTGACTAGAAATGAGCTTCCAGGGCTTACCTTAAAGTGTTGTGAAGAGCCGGGCGATGGTGGCGCACGCCTTTAATCCCAGCACTCGGGAGGCAGAGGCAGGCGGATCTCTGTGAGTTTGAGACCAGCCTGGTCTACAGAGCTAGTTCCAGGACAGGCTCCAAAGCCACAGAGAAACCCTGTCTCGAAAAACCAAAAAAAAAAAAAAAAAAAGTGTTGTGAAGATTGGGACCAGATGAGAAGTCTCAGTGTAGGTCTTGGCACAAATGAAGTGTCCCAAAACCAAGCTTATATCAGAAACACAATAAGAATTAGTATGGGGGTGATGTGCTGACTATGGTGTTTAAATAAGACATAAAGGTACTTAGCTCAGAATCGGATCCAAAGAGCTCAATATATACAGACAATCCCATTTTTATCTACTTTACCTCATCTGTCAGTTGGTTAACACTGCTGAAAATTCCTATTTTTTATCTATAATGTACTATACAATTATTTTTTTAAAATATTCTCTTAACCCTAGAGACATTGATTTACTCATCTTTCCAATATACATTTGTTGAACACTTGATATTTATCAGCTACCGCATTTGGGTTTCTGGAAATGGATGTTGTATAACTATCAAATAAGATGAACCAGAAAATTAGCAAGCAACTCTAAATTGGGTGTTACAACAGTCATGCATGTGTGCGTGCTTTGCCCAGGCAATACAGATATGCTTGAGTTCAAAGGGGTTATAAAAGGAAGTGATTCCTTACTAGAAAACTGATGGATAAGTAAGTTATAGGAAAACAGAAAATCAAAGACAGACCTTCCAGTCACCATATAGCAGAGCCGAATTCACTTGGGGGTGGAAGGAATGTTGCTGTTCCCAAGTCACAAGAAGAGAAGAGATGGCTTTAAGCAACACTCAAAGGGCAGACCAAGCTGATTGCACCTCAGAACAGAACCATGAGGAGCCTACAAGTATAGTCAAGCAGGGAAGGATGCGGCTCAACGAGACACCAGCCTGGAGGCGGAGGCTAGTTCGGGTGGTTTCTATGGAAGCCAAGGGTACTTCCAAAGAAATGGAGTTGTGTTCTATTTTAACAAGACAAAATTTAGACAAGGCTGTTAAGCCCACAGGAGTCTGTTTGCCTTTCTCTGTAGTCTTTGAGGTGGAGCAATGGCAAGTTGAAAATGGGGTCATAATTACAGGGCTGAATTATAAGCAGAAAATTATTTTCAGGTTTTGACAGTGGAAGGTTTAGAAACCTGCATAAGAAAATTTATAAACTTTCTACAGTTAGTGGCTGATCTCTTTTTTACATAACTCCTTTAGGGTTAAGAGTGAATTGATTCCAGTTAAACCAATCTGACTTACACAGGTTTTAAAGTTAGTTTTCATATATATATGTATATATATATATATATATATATATATATATATATATTTCCATTGAACTACAGCTAGCAGCAAATTCAAATGACAAATAAAACTGCACTTTCCCTTTTCAGTTATTTCCAATTCAGTTAATTCTACGTAAACAATCATTCTAATACTCTGCTGGAACTAAACTTAAAGGAATCTCAGAAGGAATCCTTCAGTAATGGGAGTCCTTTACCCAGTAACGTGCACCCCGCTCATCTGCTTCAGAGTCAGATGCTTTGTTCTGCACTACTCCTTAAAGTTGGCTGCACCCAGACTTAGTGTATCCAGGAGGTCAGATGATGAGATTAACTGAGTACCATAGCCATCCACACAAGGAACTAAGTGACTACTTTGTTACCATAACCAGAAATGAGTAAATATTTATTCTCTGAACTAAGAGAAAATCCATAGAGCCTGATGGAACGTATTCACCGCTGCTCAACTCTGAGCAGACGCTAATGGTCAAACCGTGCAAGAGCCAATTCTGACAACCATTAGGTTAGAATTCTGCGTGTGGTTCTGTTGTGAAGTGCAGCTTTTCTGTAGCTCAGAAATAACCCTTTTGCTCTAATAACCTCAGCATCAGGAGGAGAAAAAAAACCTGCCTGAAACTAGGTTTCTGTGATGAGGAGAAAAGGCAATGAATTCTGAGTAGTCACAAAATATGGGTGCACTATCTTTTGCTGGTAGGCACTGGTAGGTACAGACAGAAGAAAAAGCCATTTCAATCAACAGCTAATTTATTTATAGACACCCAAGCTGATTCTTTTTGGTGCTATAGATAGCATTCTCCTCTTGAGATTTTAGCCATACACGAAATAAGCAGAAAGAAGTGTCTGCAATTTTATTTCCATGAGAAATAAAAATGTACACGGTGCTTGAAAAACTACATTTAAGTGTTCTTCCTTTGCTATTTAACCGAGTTTCCCACAGCCTACTCAAGCAGAATGTGCACGTATGTCAATCATCCATCATCCACCGCATACTCACTGTGCTCTGCCTGGAGCTGAGTGTAGTTAAGGGTTGGGGGCACTTGTGTTGAATTGGGGACAGACAAACAGACCCTATGAGGTTATTTCCCTAACGAGGCATGCAAAAGACCTTTTTTTCCTCAGCAGACAAAAGAGCAAGAAGAAACGTGTTCTTATTCAGTCTAAATGGTACCTAGAACTTCTAAGCTGGGTAAAACAGATGGCTCGGGCTATCAGTTCAGTAGAAGAGCTAAAATTATCCTGAGAGTTGATTGCAGGAAGGGATGTTCACTTGCTCCTAAGACCTTCCTCCCTGTAGGAGATACAGTTTCCTCTTTATTGCATAGCTGAATCAATAAGGGCCAAGTTCCCCAAACTGACTGCAACAAGGATTCCAAGACTGGAGGTCAACTGGCCAAGCATTGCCAAATCTGATAGTGGTTTCAGAGTTCTGCCTATAAAATCTCAGGCCTGACCGGTCTTGCTCTCAGTATTGACTAAAGGTTGCAGGTTCTTTCACTTTCAGACTACTTCTACCCTGCGGCTCCCCCAGTCAGTACTCTTGTGCTAGCACAGTTGGTCTGAGGGCTAACCCCATTCCCTTTAGGATAGCACAGGAATTCAATTTCCTCCTGATAGTTAGAAGGCAGGAAGAACTAGACATTTTACCTATGCTCCTCTACTAATCCAAATGATATCATAGATGGAATCAAGCATCTTAAAAGACAATCAAACCCTAAAATGTATCAGTTGATCATTTTAATGATATTTCTGTCAACAGTTAATGGTAGATTTTTTGAATTGCCATGCCCGCCACATTAGTTTTTAGTAAAGCAATCCTAAAGTAGTTCATGCAAATTAACTCAACTTCAAACAATACTTCAAAATATTGCTTAGGTTCATGAGTGATTCAGTGTAGGTAGAATGCAAAGCAATACCCAAATCACAGCTGCCCTTACGATTAACATTCCTTTTATGCAGGAATAAGACTGCATTCATTCACTAACTGACATTGTTGAATTTGCTCCTCTGTCATGCTTGTGGTCAGTGGCCCCAGTGATGGAACACTTAGGAAGGATCTATCCTCGCCACTTTCCTGTGCAGGAGGACCTTACCCTCTAGTTAGTGAGATAGACACCTGCCAAGAAGATGATCTGAGATGTTAAAAGAGTTGTAATATAAAGTTCCTTGGAGCCCTATAGAGAGCTAGCTCAGGCTTCAGAGAGGGGGTGGCATTTGGACTTCATGTCTCTGGGGGCTGAGTGTGATGGAGGCCCTCCAGATAAAGGCACATAGAAAAGGGTATGACTGATTTAACCAAGATAAAGCCTACAGAATGACTTCTACATTTTATATATGTTTGTTCCTGTAAACAAAGCCTTCTCTGTCCTGTAGCCACTTCTAAATGATCACCAGAGGCTTAATATTAACTATAGAAAGTTTGGTCTATAGTTCAGGCTTATTACTAAGGAATCTTATATATAAATTAACCTATTTCTATTCATCTATGCCTTGTCACGGGGTGATGACTTCTACCAATCTGCTGGCATCTTGCTTCTCTGGCTGCTGGCTGGCGTCTCTCTCACTCTACCCTTCTTTCTCCCTGTATTCAGTTTGGCTTTCCTGCCTAGCTATATTCTGTCTTGCTATAGGCCAAAGCAGCTTTTATTATCAACCAATGAGAGCAACATATATTCACAGCATAAGAGAGGTTATCCCACAGTATGTTTCCACACATTGCATGTCACTCACTGAAGTGAAATAGAATGTGAGTTCCATTAGAGACAGAATTTTTTCAGTTTTGCTAATTGACATATGGATATAGATATGTAAGTATAGATGGTGACATGGATATAGATATCTAGATATAGATAGTATGGACAGATGTAGATATATGTACCTATATGCTTAGACTAACGCTTAGCACTTAACAATACTCATCAAATACTTAAACTAATAAATAAGTATATGTGTTGGGGGTAATTGTCCTACTTGATATGTGCTTATATCCATAAATTTCAGTGATTTTGTATAGATGACATATGACATGTTTTGGGCTTTTGCCCTCTTATTCCTGGGACATTTAGCCTGAAGAATAACTTATTTGCAAACTAAGATGGTGTTCCAGTCTTTAAGCTGACACAGCAAAGTTCCCAAGCACTGAAACATCTGGTTGGCTCTGAGCAGCATTGTAAACACACAGAACACAGCAACTTGGAGGTGTGTCTGTCACACAAGTAGCAAATATTCAGGCTCTGTGACATTTTAGGAACCTCAGCTCAAGGCCCTTGGTGTTTTATTGATTTCCAGGTAATCAGTCAGAGGCTCCAGCAGTGCCCTGCAGTCTTTAAAAGGTACACGTTGTAATGGCTCCCAGGCTAGGCTAAACTTCACACTAGCTTGGGCGTTAGTAGGAAGCATTGTTCAGCAAAGTTTCAGTCATTCCTCAAAAATAACTAAGACAGGACACGTCTTAGAATTGGAATTCTAATTCACATAATAAAGCATTATCATCTTTTGTCACAATGACGCTTCATTTTATAAGGACATTAAGAGCATGCATTGTGTGTGTGTGTGTGTTCAAGCACATAGATATGTCTATGTCATAGTATTTGGACAAAGTTCATGGGGGCATACTGTGAAATCACCATTTTATGATCTTTCTTTTCTCTCCTGAACAAACTCTACATAAATTAAAATGTATCACATTGGTTAAAAACATAAAATACCTACTTTTGCCAAGGTAGAGTCCCTTATGTACACTGGTCTGTTCTTCATGAGAAACTGCTTAATGGGTACTCCTATATCTGCATTACAGATAAGGCTTGGATAATGTTCATTTTCCTGGAACACACACTGAGCAAAATCTGAATGAAAACCCAGTTCTGCATGACTCTAAAATGCTTGCTCTTTCCGCATGTGTGAAATGCAATTTGCATAATTACTGATTTCTTGGTAATGATTTTAACTTTTAAGTTATCATGCATAAGCATATAAATATTTAAATTTTAGTTAATGAGTATATTTACATTCTTTTGTGACCTTTATAAACAGAAAACATTTATTATCCAGTTTGTTGATGACTAATGATCTTGTCTAAAAATATTTTGATTGCCTACTGAAGCAGTTAACCAATTTTTATGGTATTTTTGCTATGGGCAAAGAGGGACTACAGAAGATACACTGTATACAGACATTGTAGCATATAAGTGAGAGATACAGCTCTTCTTATTAATTTTAGATAATGAATCTTGTACCTTCAGGACCCAGTTGATAGATATCAACCATCTATTAGTAAGGATCTACCTTCATTTTTTTTTATTGCTAATTTCATTTAAAGTCCTGATTCTTTATTGTTCCTCAGTCTTATCATGGGAACTCAACCAGCAAGTCATTGAATGGAAACATTGAATGAAAAATGGATAACTCCAGACTAGGTAAAGACCAGTGTATATGTAGACAGCAGTGACCACATTTGTCAGTAGACAGTGGACAGTGCACAAGATGGCTAGCAACAAAACCAACTGAAGGAAAGAAACAGAACTTACATGGAGAAGATCCAGTAGTATGGACTTAGAAAGGGAAGAACTCTGCCTGTTGACAAAAGGAGTACTCCACATGGGATGATCATTATATCCAAAAATGTGTTAGAAGGGGAAATATACTAAAATAGATACTCAACAAGCATAAGTTGCCCTATTTGCTCAACATTGAATTTACAATGTCTAGAATGGTACTGTTGTCCATCAATATTTGCCAAATGAATAACTAAATAAATGATCCGAGACATCCAGCTCATTTAGATTAGTCTAGCTGTCCACGAGGGACTAATGGGCTTGATCTGCAGGCTGGGGAGACTCCTACCTCAAGCTGTACTGCATTTCTGCTTTGTCAAGGTGTGCAATGCACTTCTGACAAGGACAGGGAGCCCTTAGAATCTGTGGACTCTGCTTTCAACTCCATTCTCTACCAGAGAAAACCACTTCACTTCTCACTGTCCCCGAGCTGAGTAAGTCAGAGCTCACTATCCTCCCCAAGAGCTTCTTCAAGCTTCTCCACACCTCTCAAATTCACGATGGAAAAATTTGACATTAAAAAAATATATATGGACTTCAAATCCATTTATTTGACCCCATTTCTAGAACTTGTAGTATCCTTCCTCATGACTCTTGAAGGCAATACATATCTATTTCCTCAGTGGAAACAATAGCCAGACTATGGGACTTATGGCCAATGAGTCCCCTATATCAGTCTATCCCTGTAACACCAAAAAGTAGTGAAAACCTTCTCAGTGAGATAAAGCAAGTAAAATCAGAAATGGTGATATCTATGGATCCATTTAGCATGTTTCAACAAGAGCAGGATGTTCCTGCTTAGGTGGGACAAAGAAATAAATACCTTGTGTCTATGACTGTACAGAACTCAGTCAAGTAGGGAGAGAGCAGATGGGAGCGAATACAGCTTGTGGTCTGGTCAGCATCGGCCATAATAGAAGCTTTTATTAACAGGAAGTGGCAGGTTGAGATGAGGGAAAGGACAAAAGATTTATGGAAACATGAGACGGTGCAACAAATTGAAAGTCTTGAAAGATGATTTCATGGTGGATTCTGACTCACACGAGGAAGAGAAAGTTAGGGAATTAATCAAGCTGCATATCATGTAAGGTCTGTCTGCTGAGACAGGCTAGGAAACTCCTCCGCCCCCATAAAAGCTTTGAGAAGCCACGAAGGGCTTGGGCAGGAAGCGTTCTGGCTAGACTGATGACTTACAAGGATGATCAAGTAGACTACGTTCAAGGCGGGAGAAACATTAATAAGCTTACAGCCATACTCCTTAGGGGTAACATAAACTAGGGGACCTGCAGCCAGAAAGGGGGAACTTAACTCAAGAAAGGCCAGAAAGGAAGAGTCCTGGTGGCTAGATAACCTGGTCACTTAGACTCCTTTATAACTCTAGCGAGCTTTGGGAGGCCTCTGGCTCTGAGTTGGCTTCTCACAGCTGTGAAATGGCGGTAATTTGATTTTTTTTTTTTTGCTACTGATGGTGGTGATTAGCTGCAGGAAGAAAGAATAAATTTCATGTTGCTAACTGAGCATGTGTGTGTGTGTGTCCACTAACATGTTAGTTGGCATTGAAGCATAGTAATACACAATTTTCACAAACATCTGAAAAAGTAATGACCACATTTAGAGTACCTGAGGTGCTTTATTCATGTGTCATTTTAGACCATTACATTGTCCCCAAGCAGTCATTCAAGGATATGGGTCTAATTGGAGACAGAACTGGTCTACAGGCATGCCTATTAAGTATCCATGCCTGTCTGAATACTATTATGCTAAAATCAGAAATGAAGAAATCAGTGGCGGCTCGGTTAAGAAGCTCATCTGCATACGGTGTCTCTTTCACAGCTAAATTCATGAAAGAGTGTTTTCAAAAATTTATCTGTTTAAATACAAATAATCAAGAGCAATTTAGGGCCCTGCCATGGATAAACATGGCCCATTTGTCAAGATTCGTGTTACTGTTCATTCTACCCTGTCTCAAATCTCAGTGCTGACACATAAGCCCATGCTCTTTTATTTGTTCCCAATTACAAATCTAAGTCTTTATACAATGATCTTTCATATTTTAGGGTCTGTTATTATATCATCTGTGATACTAGCTATGCAATAGCGTAAGAGCTGATGCTGATGCTTTGAGGGCAGTAGGTGGTTGCTGAAAAGCTTTGTCTGCTGGCCTTGGCCAATTTGATTTTCTCAACTAGCAGCTTTAGGTCCAGTTTTGGCTACGTAACCCTGGGTCTGACACTGATGTCTTCCTCTGTATCTCTATGCACCATCTTCTCTTCATCCCACGGTGTTTACATGATATCACTGGAATCTGCCAAAAAACGGTCCAGGTAGAGGAGCAGGCAAGCCTGCAATGGCTCTGTTCCCATCTCTCTTTTGGGAATGGTCTATGCCTAGCTATCATAAAATAAAAAACAGAATTAGAAAATTATTATTTAGACTTACTGTGAGAGCTTTAGATATCTTCAATAGTTTAGGATATCTTCTCAAAATAGAGGAAAAAAAAAGAGTAGAGACCTCTTTTTTTTAAACTACATCTTTAAGTGTTGTGTGTTTCCAGCTTTAACATGCTATGATTAATCAAATATGGAAGACTATTCCTAAGAAGAGAATTTTAAAATTGATAAATAATACGCTGTGCAATTGGCTTTCTTTTCTTCTTTTTGGTTTTTATTTTAAATGATTTTGACAAAGGATGTTAATTCATCAAATGCCAGTTGCCTTCCAGTTGGTTGCCACAGGACTTTTGATGCCGCTGACCGCTTAAAGGCCAGGCAGATGTCACTGTCTTTTGGTTGCCTGACCAAGAAATGTACATATTTCTTGGACATTGCCTTTTATTGGTGATTTTGAGAAAAGCAGTATTTTTAATGCTTGAAAAAATTTAATACAAAATACAGAGCACTCTTAAATAATGTGCTAAATGAAATATTAAAGAAAATTGCTCCCATATTTTAATTAAATATTTTAGTAAGCATTCTCCCGTTTAATCCAGTTTTAATTGCATTATTAATTGTTTTGAAGGAAATATTCCTAGGGAAGAAGCCAAACCAATGTTCTAATTGCAGCTTTTACTGCTTTGCGTGATAAAATGCCTTGGATTGGTGCTGAGCCAGAAGGGCTTGATTGATAATATCTGTCTCGGATGTCACCCTGGGAAAAAAGAATAAAACCTCAGTAGACTTGGTGCATTGCAGCTGTCTCTGCTGCTCCAATTTCTCTGTCCCACTGACGTCATTGAGAGGTTTCAGAGCCGCCCAGGGTGTCTAGTAAACCAGCAGGTAAATGAAAGGAAGAAACAGAAAAACACTGATTCATAATGCAGCCCTCACTCCAAAGAGGTGGCTGCCCTATTCTGTCAAGTAATGTGCAGGGTTTTTTCCTTCCCCGCACAAAAAAAAAAGGAAGAAGAAAAAGGAAAGAAAAGAAATATTCATCAGTTATCCAGAAATGCGGGGAGGCCTCCACAAGGAATGCAAATTGCATAAGCCTTTCTGGAATCAGATTGTAGTGCAATGAGCCATGGTTGTCCGGAGTTCTCAGATGTCATAACCCACAGCCAGTTTGTCTCTAATCAGGCCACTTTCTAATGAAGCAGAAAATGGCCTAGGAAACAGCCTTCCCTGGTGACAGGGCTATTCCAAACAGCGCGGCTCAGCACCAACACCATTCCCTCCTCCTCACTCTTCAGGGGCAGACTTTGTCAATTCTGAACTCAGGGCCCCTTCAAAAGGACAGGAATGCAGTGTGGAGTTGCAGTACTTCCTAGAAAGAGGCTTTTGTTTACAATATATATATATATATATGTGTGTAACATTTTATATCAGTTTAATACATTAAATGTATGATAGATTCTAAACACCAAGGCATCTTCCCACAACGAACCTTTTCTCAAACCTGTCACGTGGCAATTTTGTGACTTGGCCGAACATTAATGTTAAAATATGTTCAAATGCTAATTTTCATCTGCCGGGCTACTTGGCTGCTGGGGAAAAAGGAATGATCTTCATCTTCCTCTTCTCATTCCCCACCAGAAATAGCTGGGAAGGGTTCACAATAGCCTAGTATTTTTCAAGTCATATATGCAGGCAACAAACTTCACGGCATACAGCCAACCATAACTGAATCCTCCCCGCTCCTATGAGTTCACAAAACACCGTGGCTTTCATTTTCTAGACCATTTGATTGTCATTTTATCCAACCCTATGTCCTACCTTTGTAGGTATTAAGCATTGATTGGCGTGTATTATGTGCTTTGAGAAGGCACAACTGGACTTCCTAAGGTTAGAAAAGTGAGGAAATACCATGGATCCACATATACCCATATCGTGAGGAAAATAAAGTTCAAGATGAAGGTATAATATCTGACAATGAACTCGGATTAAAAGGGCATTTCCAAGGACCATATAAGTACTCATGAGATTTCTAGCAGTGAAGGCAACAGATAGTGGATCCATTTTAGGCCAAGTGTCCACATGATTTGAGGGATGACAGGAAGGATATATGTAGCAGGTTTTCTTTTGGGTCACCCACCAGCTCTCAAATCGTGGCACAGAGACTTATTACTAATTGTGAACGTTCAGTCTTAGCTTATAACTTAAATTGACCTGTTTCTCTCCATCTATGTTTTGCCTTGAGGCTTTTTACCTTTCTTTGATTCTGTATGTCCTGTCTGTGCCTAGCTGACTGGCAGCTGCAAGGCTGGCCCCCCTGGGTGTCTCCCTGTTTTTCGCCCTCATTCTCATCTCTCTCTCACCTTTCTCAGAGTCTTCCTCCTATTTATTCTCTCTGCTCCACCTATCTGTGGAGAGGCCATTCAGCCTTTTATTAGACTAATCAGGTGCCTTAGGCAGGCAAGGTGAAAGAGCAACACATCTTTACATAATTGAACAGATGCAGCGTAAACAAATGTAACACATCTTTACACAGTTAAAGTAATATTCCACAACGTAAACAAATGTAACACATCTTAACATCATTAAAGTAATTTTCCATAGGAGATACGGACACAAAGGCTGTTTTGAAACACAATGCTGGGATCTGATGAAGGCAAGGCTGGGCCTTCGGTGGCTCTTTGTAAATACTAGTGTGAGGGATTTGTAGGGGAGGGGAGACAGTTACATGCTTTAGCCAGAAAATGAAACTCACCTGTGCTTTAGAAAAATTGACTAGGAACAGTGTGTAAAACATAGGAGAGAAGGGGGAAAAGAGCATCGTTCATGATGACTGCAGTTTCATGGGGAAAAGCTATGGGGAAAAACATCAAGTAAGTGGGGTCATAAGAGTTCACTTGGTGAAATGTATTATTGAGTATGAGCTGTCCATCAGACAACTTGTAAGTCTGAGATTATAGCAATTATAGACAAGTTTTCTAAGTCTTTTATTCAGTCCAAGTAGGAATGGGAGGGGGTGGGGCGCTGCTAGAAGTCGTCGGATAGCGTGAGGGAGAATGCCCAGCACTTAGCGCTGCTATTTTGAATAGAAGAAAATTTGGAGTTGGGCTAGGAGTGTCTGTGCTTGTGGGAACATCTCAACAGTCTTTGGGAAAATAAGCTTGTTTTACCAGGCTAGCCTGCAGTGGGTACTGTCGGGGCTGCTGGCATGTGCATGCTGTGTGCGCTTTTCCTGGGGCAATGAGAACAAAGAGCTGTTTGCCACCAACAGACCAAAGAAATGATTCCACCCAAGCCTAGTTGGGTGAACCAACGAGTTTAAAGAGAGTAAACTCCAGGGGCATGGGTGAGGGGCTGCCTACAAGAGCCTGAAGGGGGATTGGCCCCAGAACCAGTGAAGTTTTACCTAGCGGGTTTTAAGCAGCTTACACGTGCCTACTGTTCTGCTTTGCTGGCCAACTATGAGCTACTCGAGCTCTGACTCATGTGCCTTCTGAGCCTGCTCTCCAGGGAATGTTAGTGGGCGCAATCATTTGAGGATCTCCTGTAGGTAATTACAGATATTCTGATTTCAATACAGCAGGGGGTATACTATACCTAAAAGACCATGTTCCGCAGCTGCATGAGGCCACAGGCTTGGGTATGATGAGGTATAGGGACAGGAAACACCACCTAGATATAGACTGTTCTCATAATCAGTTAAGAATGGTAGGTTTAGAAGATTCTCACCATTGCACAAACATTTTTCAGAAGGTTTAATTTGGTAAATTGTTTCCTATTCTACCTATCATTTTCAAAGCTTGGTTGGAATATATTTATATTCATTATATGATTTTGATAGCTTCATGAAGGTTAATTTTAAAAGAATGTTGTTGGGAGCTTATCTTTCAATATAATCATTGCTTTGTGTTGCCACTGGACTTATTTCCATATATCTGTATATCATAAAAAAGTTATTGCATGTGTTATATGGGGAGTCTTGACACTTGAAACTAGATTGCCTACAGGCATGTGAGTGACCTAATATTTCAGTTAGAAACAACTGTTTAATGTTCACGACCCTTTGTTCCTTTTTGCTTAGAATGTAGATTCGGTCAAACCACCCCTCCCTCCTGGGTCTCCCGTTCATCCCCTTGCACAGCAACATCTTAAGATTCTCTATTTCCATGACACTCTCCACTCTGGCCACACCTTCTTAGGAAGCATGCCTTCACCTTCCTCTCTGGATCCACTGTGCTGAGTGGAGCCTTTCTTACATGTTCAGTCCTTAGGAAGCGAGGGAAATGCCTGCTCACCTGAACTTTCTTTCGGCATGGAGACATGGTTTTCATAGCAACGGCTAAAGGTTTCATTGTCTCCACTGAGAGCCTCTTTGTGCTTCGTGTCAGTGTGAAGACTGTCATCTCTTATGATCTCTTGATGTAACTGCCCAGTGCTGAGGCACATACGATGATAGCAGCAGCAGCTGCCAGTTATTGACGTTTTAGTAGGTGCCATGTTTGTGTGAATAGATCACTCAGTCTGGTTCATTGTTCTAACCCTCACTTTGCAGATGAAGAAACAAGTGGTTAAATTACTTGCCCAAAGTCTCTCAGACCATTAAAAAAGACCCAAGAAAGTCAAAGTTAAGAAGTATTTTATGTTTCTAAAGCTTACTCAATATCTATTGGCAACTGCTAGGTGACACAGAGTGAATCCATAAGGCAAAATATAGATTTTTTAAAAAATAAAGTCTCAGAAACGGGTTTACTGTTGTACACATCTATCAGTCGGGGGGAGCTACCTGATCTTATCACCACAGTTATGAAGAGACTCAAGGATTTCTATATGGAATTTCATCGTGATTTCCCTGATCTCTTAAACAGCTAAGTGTGAGATATTCTTTTTAAAAGTCTGATTTTGGTCTTTCACAGTGAAAAGCATGTTTTATGGAATAGCCACTGTGCAGGGCGCTGAAGACCATGAATTTCATCTCGGTTTTGTAGTTCTGAAGCTGGGTGATTCTAATCCTTCACCATTCTGGGGCTCATTTCTTAGCTGTTAGTTCAATGACCTACATGGAAAAAATGTCTTCAGTTCACTGACACATCCTTGCTTTCATGTCTCTGTTGTGTTTCATTTGCTACTGAGGAAACTTAGAAGCCCACATATATCATTTAGTGAACTAAAGACTGTGATTTCTATCTCCATATACTGTTGTTACTGTTTTTTTGTTTTTTTTTCCTTTTTATTAAAAATTTCCACCTCCTCCCCTCCTCCCATTTCCCTCCCCCTCCCCCCACTCCTCTTCCTCCTCCCTCTCCAGTCCAAAGAACAGTCAGGGTTCCCTGCCCAGTGGGAAGTCCAGGGTCTTCCCCCTCCATCCAGATCGAGGAAGGTGAGCATCCAAACAGAGATAGAGACAGAGACCCACATTGGAGCACTGGACTGAGCTCCCAAGGTCCAAAGGAGGAGCAGAGGAGGGAGATCATGAGCAAGGAAATCAGGACCGCGAGGGGTGCACCCACTTACTGAGATGGTGGGGCTGATGTGATGGCCAGCTTGGACTGGGACTGATGGAGCATGTGATCAAACCGGACTCTCTGAATGTGGCTGACAATGAGGGCTGACTGAGAACCCAAGGACAATGGCACTGGGTTTGATTCTACTGCATGGACTGGCTTTGTGGGAGCCTAGTCTGTTTTTTTGTTTTTTAACTCTTTGGGTTCTTTGCCCTTTGGGGGCCCGCCACCCAGCTCCCAATTAAATCACAGAATCTTTTTCTTATGACTGCCCGGCCTTAACTTGGCTTGTTTCTTCCCAGCTTTTCTTAAATTATTCCATCTACCTTCTGCCTCTGGGTCTTTATCTTTCTCTATTCCATATACCTTTCTTTACTTCTTACCCCATGACTTGCCCCTGATATCCTCCTCTCCTCCTTCCTTTGCTCTTCGATCTTCTTCTCCCAGATTTCTCATTCTGTTTAATCTCTCTGCTTGCCAGTCCTGCAGGCAGGCAAAATACTTAAACAGATAAAGTAAAATCAATTAAAAGTTTAATGCTAAAGTTATAAATATTATATTCTAGAAGCTATGACGCTAATATAAATAATTGATTAAAATATGTCCATGTCTACTTTCCTTAAGTTTACTCCCATAACGATCTCCTCTAAATGTCTACTGTTTACACTCCTACAGACAGACAAGGCCAACTTTTGGTATCAAAAATTTCTGGTTCCAACTCTAGCTGTGAGGGAGCTCAGATGTAAGTGGACTAAATGAACAAGTATATTACAATTTCTGAGTTTTGCTTTTCTAATATTTTCCTGAAGGAGATAGTTACAAATATAGTGAGTTCTTCTTTTTTCTGTAGGACAAAGGATATTTCTAATTAATATTTTGTATCTCTAGGACATAGCCCAACTAAAACCATAGATTAGCATTTACCTAATGTTTGTAATTTACTTTAGGGGTCCCCTTGGCGTTCACTAAAATTATGTGTATGAAAATATTTCCTCAACTGTTGCACTCAACATAACTTGAGTTATTACCACTAATAATTTTTAGAGGCTCAGTATTATCTATAAATTTAAAAATTGTTGAAAGCAGTTTGATTTGCTCTTATCTCCAGAAGCATATATTATCCACTTGTGATGTGTCTCATAAAATGTTATCTAAAAGTGGGTTTTGTAAAACGAATAATCAGTGGTGTGGGGCTTCTCTTTGAAGCTCAGTGCATGGCCTTTTCTGATGAGCAATCTTAGGATGACAAATGAACCTGATTACGATAAGGGCGACCCTTTAAAGCCAATAAGGCAGTAAGGGAACATGTCTCTCTAGGGTGTTCACATCCCAGGTACATTTCCCTAGGATGGAGAGAAAAACATGAGTGTCTGATAGATGGATCACCCAAAAGCTTAAACTCCACTGCTTGATTTGTTATTAGCATAACTGGAAGAATCTTTCAAATACTTGGCCTTTTTCCATGAAGAAAATGGCCAAAGGGTCAGAGAAATAGTACGGATCTTTTTTTTTTTAAATGTTAGTGTCTAAAAAAAAAAAGCAGTGTTTAGGAATAATGTCTTAGGTCTCTCTAAAGAGCCCCTTCTCTGTCTTTTTACTTGGTTTGTAAACATCTGCTTCAGGATAATGAGATTTGGGGTCAAAGAGGCTCAAGTTTTCTTACCTCTGCCATGCACGTAGATCCTTGGGAAAATTACTTTGTGTTCCCACCTCAGTTTTCTCTGCAAAATGAGAAATATGCTGTCTAGCTCAGAAATCTCTCATACTGTTGGGTCATTAACTCCTCTGCCTCTGTGTCCTTCTCCTTCTGTCTGTCTTGTTGATTAGAGTTGACTGAATAATATATAGTATATTAGTAAGCATTAATAAATTAATAATAAAATATAATAGTAAACTAGAATGTTTGGTGGCCGCAAGAGACCCAGTAAGAAGTAGCTGAGACCCTTTGACAGAACATGTTATTGAATTTCTTTCCAAGGGTGATATTGATTGCTTGGTAATGACACAAAGCTGTAAACTCCCGAGAATGTGTTGTGTTTTTGCAGCATTAAGTTTAAAAAAAGAATAAAGAACTTTAAAAGTAAAAACTGAACACAGGCTGCAAAGGCTAAATAAAAAAGAATTTTGGCAGGGAGTCAAGAGCCCTGGGTTCAGGCCCAGCCCTTTCGTGAACTAGATAACTGTTTTGCCTGCACCATCTTCCCTCTGCAGTGAGAGTGTGGCAAGCTTGCCCTCTGCTGCATCGACAGTCTTCACTGCTAGGATTGAGATGCTGCCACTGTCCATGACATCCAGGACCTGGGGGCATTTTCCTATAGGGGAGAGAAAATCAGGAGTGCTACCTGGTGTGTGGAAGGGATTCAGAACTGGCTTGTGATGGTATAGAACTACAAGCACAGAGGACATGGCCCTTGGCCACCAGACCTCGAGGGAGAAAAAAAAAATCAGTTATCCTTGTATTAGCAAAACACAGATTTCTATCATAGATGAAGATCTTGGTAATTTGTTTGGTGAAAGAGTTTGTCACTAAATAGAAAGTAAGAAGAACAACAAATGTACAGAAATAGGCATTTAAAAAGACAGAAATAAAGAAGCCTAAGCAGGAGCTAGAGATTTTTAAAAAGAACAGAAAGCAAATGGAAAGCATCATCATTTGAAAGCAGGCTGGCAATTGACTTTGCTAAATCAAATTGCAAAGACGGAGATCTGGATGGCTTAGGTTGCTCCAGTCCCTCTTGAGTTTGCCAAACAGGAATATCACTCTTGGTAAGTTAATTTTGATGGAGCTGGGAGGTATAGATATTTGCGAATCTCCCACTTAAGATCTAAATTAGATCTCTTTATTTAGAATAAAAAATGTGTTTGAAAAGCATGTGGGTTTTTTTCCTCCAGGTTTCTGCACTTGAAAAAGGACTGTGTCTAATTATACACTCAGCCTAGAGTCACATTCTTGGCTGCAGCCGATGATAAATAAGCTTAATTCTCTCAACCAAAGCAAAGTAACCTATGGCTGTTAACTCTATCATTTCGGCTAACATTTGTACTTATTGTCACAGGGAATAGGAAAAACCTCAACCAGATTATCCTGCTGTATTTCTGTTTATTTTTAACAAAACACTTAGGAATGGCATTTTTCACATGTAAAACTGAGTTGAAATTCCACAGATATACCCCTACTGCTTTTTCTTGCCTTCCTGATGATGAGGAGACATCTCAAACATGTCCTAGCCTATAGTTTAGTTTCTCCATTCATGTATATTCATTTTCCCTTTAAAAAAATCACTAAAAATCTTTATTATACTAAAAAGAAGTCAAAAAAGAAATATATATCCAGAAGAAACTAAGAACCCAACAACCTGGGATTTCTCCTGAGAAATCTCCTGACAGCCACAAATTCACTATCATTTAATCTGACAACAAAAAGGAAGGCCCAATTACTGCACACTTTGGTTAAATTCTGCTGTCATTTCACTTAACTAGAAAAAAACTGTTTTTGTTGCATTGGAGAATGTGTGTGCTTGAACTAAAAGAAGAAAGTGAGCCATGGAAATCAATGCTTTACTCTCTTTGAAAAGAGTTTTTTTTTTTTTTAAATCAAGCCCATGACTGTTACAAGATTCAAGGCAAGAAGAATGTGTGTGGAAATCATGCAATCAGTAGCTTTGTACTAATACACAATTAATATTTCTAATGTTCATTTGGATTTAGAGATTAAGACCCCACCATGTGGTCAATGTAGTCTATGGCACACCTGTTTCTTTCCTTTGAGAGTCTTGGGTATAGGTGTGTTTCTCTTTTGTTTTGTTTTGAATTGGGGTATATGGGTGGTTAATTGTGGTTCTCAAAAAACAGCCAAGTTAAATTTCTATATCTTGTCTGAATGTGCACCATGTGCATGTAGAGGTTTTGGAAGCCAGAAGAGAGCTTTAGTTGCCCTGGGAGTGGAGTTATGGCCAAGTTATGAGCCACTGATGCTCAATGTGGACATTGGGAACTGAGTCTGGATCCTGTGCAAGTTCAGCAAGTGCTTTTAACTATCAAGCCATCTCTCAACTCCCAGGGGTATGGAAACCATACTCCTATGTGACTGAAAACAGCTGGGTAGAGTTCTCAATCTTACTTTCTATTCATTTCCAATGCAAGTGATAATTTTTGGAGGTTTTTTTTTCTGGTTTTCAAAGAAGTACATTTGCATCATAAAAAGTTTATAAAAATAACAGTAAAGTATAAAGAAAAATTCTCCCTTGTGTTTGATTAAAAAACAGAAGACAAAATGAAACAAGTCTATGCATTTGCTATATGTGTAGTGACTTATCTTGGAATTTCTGCAATAGAATGTGAGGGACTCCAAAACCATGGGGGACATAAGATTTATTTTTGGAATTTCTTCTCTATGCTTGCACAATGTTCTTTGCAGTCTTTGGTACTGCCGGCATTTTAACCCCTGTGACAGAAAACAAAGAGCAGCAAAACTTAGAGTTTATGACCTGGCTATGGAAAAACTTTTCTGGTCATAGACTTTTTTTCCTGTATGTAAATTCTTTACAAAGAACTACAAGGGGTCATGTTCATTCAATAGACCACCTTCTGGAAATAGCCCAGGCTGGAGTGGAGGGTTCTAGGTTCAGATGAAAGAAAATAATTGTCTCCACACCATCCAAAGAGATCAGGGAATTGGGATCAGAGGATTGGGACAAATGTTCTAATAAATCTACCTCCCAAGCCTCTTCATTACTCCACTAAGAGGTGATTTCTTGAATGTTTTAAAGTATTTTTCTTCTGGTTTCCCCATTAAGGGGCTGTTGTGAAGATCAAATACAATTTTTTAAAATGCAATTTTTATAGTAAATCCATTACAAATGATTTGAAAATCGATTCATGTTACTTGTGTAGGTATAGTCCACTATTATGTTAACACACCCAAGAATTTGCTCAAATTCCAATTAAGAAATTGCTCTCTTGAGGCATGTATTAAAACAAATAGGTCAAATATATAAAAATTCAATCTTGCTTTTTCCAATTAATATTTTATTATTAGCATTCATCCATAATTTAATTTTACCAGCAACAATCGGTGGCAGGTATGGAACCCTGTGTTTTTAAAAACATTGCTCAAACCTCCATGGTGGAGTGATATTTGCTAACTAGTATTCAATTTGCTATGGGTTAAAAAACATTTTCACAGCCATTATCCCATGATATCATCCCAATAATGTTGTACAGCACAGCACTGCTCTTAATTGTACTATTTTGCACATGAAAAGGAAAACCAAAAGTCATTTAAATGGTAAATAGTCCTTCCTTCCAATTCTGCTTCCTGGAGTCTACACCTGATGCCTCCCTGGTATGTTTCTGTACTCAGATAGGCTGACTGCTCATCCTTCTCCGCAGAACTCATGCATACATGGTCCTTCCAACTGCCAGAGACTTTCTGTGCACTCCTAGTGCCTACAGGAACAGAGGGGACGGCCGTAAAATTGAGAGAACTGAACCAACAAATGTTCCAGGAATCCAGGTTCCTAAACTCTGATCTCCATGGTTCTCAGAGCTGAGTGCTGACAACATGTGTCTCCCCAGTGGTCAGTCAGACATAATCTCTTTCCCCTGGGCTGCCCTCCTCCCATGAGGCACCCTCATGCCAGGACAGGTTCTCTCAGGAATACCTTTCCGCTTCTCTACTCAGTTCAGTTTCCTTCAGAAGAACTCTGCAAATTCCCTGCGAGAAGATATGTAATTATGACTTAGGCACAAATGGCCAACGAGGAAAACCAGCAAAAGGCATTCTTGCATTGAACACTGATCCTTGTTCTAGACGAAGTCAATGACCGAAGAACGCAGGGATGCAGAAGAAGGGGAACGATACTGAGAGTCAGGGCCGGTGGAGGATGCCAAGGAAAATAGCATCAAATACACACATGAGGCACATGTTGTCTGGTTTGAACCTGTATAGGTCTTGTGTGTGCTGTCCCAGTCTTCTTTGTGGAAAGAGAAATCCAAGTCTGAAGGCGCATTGTGTTAAAAAGTTAGCAAGGTTTGTACTCAACAGAAATGCAGTAATTCTGTATTTTTCTCTATGGCTAAAAATAGTAATATCACTGGTTAAGTGTCAATTATAGAACAAAACATTTACATATCTTAACTCTTTGTGAAATAAAGGGTTGAAATAATGGCTTGTTTATTGTCATGCATGCCCAGTCGTATTGCTCCTTCCTTATCTATGAGCATATTTTTACACATTACATGTCACTGCTCTCTACTCCTAATATATACATTCATAATGGGATTGTTGTAATACTTCTTGATTGAAACTCATGAAATTAAATGTCTTAATGTGATTTAAAGTGTTACTCTCATGACTTTAGAAACGGATCCCCTATTATTTACACAGATGGCATTCTGCTGTTATAAATAATGACAGGTCACTGAGAATACAAATTAATTTTCCACCAGACAAGGCAAGCTCTTTCAGGCAAATGAAAACCATTTCAAAACAGATTTCTTGTTTAATCATTGTTTATTCAGCTCGATCTTGTAACTGGTAATAATCTCCGAAGCGAGATCAAACTTGAGGAACTTTCTGAAAGGTTTTTAAGTTAGTAGGAAATAAAGTCTGCCTACTACTCATATGTACAAAGGGGAGACAAGAATACCCACTATTTTAGGATGTGATGTAGTCCCGGTTCAAATGGTGAGTCGCGGCCAGCAGCAGTCCTAGTGACAGAGGAATCTGCTTAGTGCCATTCTCTAAGCTTCACACACGAAGCCATGCAGAAATTATACAATTATTCCTCCTGGATGGATCTTCTTATTGGCTTATAATTACTAAATATGCCTTGAGTATTTTCATATCCTGAAATTAAGTCTTCAGAGTTGCACAAAGAACTGTAACATTTGATCTCAGGTTGTTTATCATCTCGTATTTGTTCCTACCAATTATGATGTAGCTTCTGAGGTGCTGAAATGTGACCTTTCTGGCTTCTGTAAGACTCAATTACTTAGACGAATTGTAAATAAATCCCAAGGGAAACCTCTTGTTTGCACAGTGACATAGTGTATTTTCTATTCATGCAATGGCTTCCTTTGTGACTTAAGCAGCTCCCTTGTTGATGGTCTATGTTTTCGATGAGTGCTCTTTTTAGTATTTCTTGCCATTTTGGAAAACTACCCATAAATGCCAAGAAATTCTCATAAATTTGTCCTACAGGAAAGTTGAGGAGCAAATAAAAGTTCTCTTCCATAAAACTATTATCTATACTGCTCGATCTCACTCTCCCCCACTACCCATGCTCCCAAATGGCAACTTATTGAGTGTACATGTGTCAAAAACTGGAGACCGGGTAAGGGAACCCTAGAAGATTGCATGATGTTTGGGCTAGAGATATTTCCTATTCTAGCTAGCTGTTTGAAAGCTAAAGTTCAGGGTATGAATCAAGAGTCTCCTAGGATGGTTGTACAGGTGCTGTCAAGAGAAGGTAGAATATCCCCCTTTCAGAAGTAGTTCTCATTCCTTTGTATCTCTCAGTGTGAAAGACCTAGGCTTTAAGGAGAAGCTTATTGTTGTAATATACCCCAGAATAAACCTCCTAAGCCCTACCACATACATTTTGCTCCTCCAATGACACATAGATATTACCATATGCAATTTATTTTCTATTTTACTTAGTGGACCTCAAGGAGTGGGTCAGTGAGACAACAGTGAAAAGATATTAATTTATTAGCTATAACTTAATGCCAATGGTAAATACTGAGTTTATATCATATTATTTAATTTTTATAGCAACTTTTTGAGGTATATATACTTCTATTGTCATTGAAAAATGGAAATCTAAAGGAAACGGATTTTCATGTCTCACTTTTTCAACAGTAAGTGGCAGGCCAGGATTGATGTAACTCCAGTGAGCATGCTCTAATTCTCTGGAGTTTCAGGATCTTCACCTTGGTGATGTTCAGTAATATATGCTGGGAGTAATATATGATCCACTTGTCTTCTGCCAGACCACCCCATAAGGTTCATCTGTATCTTTTCCATTCACTTTTTATGGGCAATGGCTTTTGCAGCTGATATAGCAATCTATGTATAAGGAACTGCTAGTCCCTCTTTTCCAATACTGTATGTAATATCCCTTGTCTTCCTTGTGGCACCATGAATCCAATTCTGTTTCTTGCTGAAATTATTATTTATTGACCTTCTACTCCAATCTGGGAGGTTTCATAAGTGCTTTTCTTTAACTTCATTGTAATCTGAAGATTCAATTTTCAATTACCTACACAATTTGCTCAAGGCTGCAGGCCTATCTTATGGACTGGAACATGGGTTTCTGCTCATGTTGTTTAGGAGTGGTTCTCTCTTGTGTATTTGGTTGTTCATTGACCATCTGCATTGCAGTACATCTCCCAGGAGGTAGCACAGCTCTTTGGGTCAGGAGTCTTATCCTTTCTTCTAGGAATAACATCCGTCACGGTTTGAGTCAGCCTCTATAGCTCCAAGCAGCAGAAATCAAATCCAAATATCTTTGAAAAATGGTCATTTATGGGCATGATGCAGGATAGTTAGTGCCATCAATAGCCCTGTAGAAGAAGTTCTGGCAACTGTGTGCTATCAAGGAACATTAGGAACCTGCCAGGGCGATGGCCCACGTCCCATCACACTCCCAGTCTGCTGCTGGCACTGCTGTCCCAGCTGTCACCGTGACTCCTTCTATTCCTGCTTCTGGTGATAAGACCATAATTAGTTATGCAAGTCTCACTTCCCAGCACTTAGCGTATTACCCCTTTGTTCTCAGACAGCTGCACCCAAGAAATGCCAGTGAGGCCCACTAATCTGGGTTGAGCAGGAGGGGCACGCTAGCAAGTGAATACACCCAGGACGTGTGGGCCCGAAGTCTTTGTCTTATAACTGTGTATGAGTGCTGCCTATGACAGACGTCAAGTATGAGAGACATGCTAACCAACCTAGACACAGGCTTATCTGAATCACGTGTGGTATAAAGGTGATATGACATGATCTTCTAAGACTAAGACGGCAGCCACGTCTTCTCAGTTGTGCTAAAGTCAAGCCTTCCATAGGCCATCAAGCAGCATATTCTCCTACAAGTCTAGATGGGCATTCTGTATTTCAGCACCCAGTAATCCCCTTATCTCCCACTCTTTTCTTTCTAATCCCTGGAGTAAGTAGGAAGAGGACTTTCAGGGGCTGTCAGTGGTTAACATCTGCCTCAACTATGCTTCCTGCCTAGAGATGGATTTTCTGTATTTCTATCAAGGACCAACTAAGTAGCAACGCTGTATATTGCAATAGATGATGTTGGCTTATTAACAGTAGATAAATTAGCACTGTCCTATGTTTTGTGAATGCGGCATCTCATTTGATCTTTCTGGTAGCATTACACATAGCTACTTCAGTTTGCTTTGATTTTTTTTTTGATATAAAGTATAGCTTAGGGTAACCAAGCAAGTTGCCCGATGGTACGCAGCCCTAATGTGACAGTATAGTAGATCTGTAATAGATAGGGTTCATAAGCCTCTCATTTACCCCCAGCTTACGGTGTTCTGTGGAGTGTCACAGAGCACAGCACTGTCGCTCAGTCTGCCTTCCATTTCAGTTACCTGAGGAGACTCAGCTGCATCTCAGCTGACGGACATAGTGGGGAACCCAAGTCTTCATCGCTGAGGTGTCCAGTCCCTAAGATTCCAAATGCGCGGCAGTGCCTTGCACCTTCCTCGTTTCCTACCTCTAGTCACGGAGTGACCAAAGCCACTGCAAGAGGATTTCTCAGTTTCCCTCAACAGTGGCTCCTGGGCCTTTTGTGTGGCAGACTACTTATCCACAGCTCGTCTCTTGTTTTGTTGTTTTGTTTTGTTTTGTTCAGAAAAGATGATAGTAAGATGTGTCTCATGAGATTCAACTACTGAGAAAATTTAAATTTCTTTTCCACGATGTCCTTCGTGGCCACCTCCAGGTTATTTCTTATTTCAGCTCACAGAATCTGTCTAAATTAATACTAAACCTTTAACCTCCTTGACCATTTATAACCTATGTAAAGGCCACCTGCACTTAGATTTTGATTACTTATCTGGCTTCTAATGTACATCTCATTTTGGGCTAAATAGAATTCTATATATTTCCAAAAATGCGCCATGTATGTCGATTTCCAACCCATCTCCACATCCAAGTGGATTATTCCCTTGAATTGTAAAAGAAAGCCCAGCTTTCTCCTCTCTTAATGCTAATCTTGATCTCACACTGGTATTTTTATTTTTATATAGAATTTATTAATTTCTGATAATCTATATAATTTACTCACTGTTTATCTTCTTATTATCTTCTCCCACTGGCAGGTCATAAGCACTGAATGTCCTTTTCTTTGTCTTCACTACCATATCAGGAGCCCCTTCATTAATCCTGGCACATGGTTTAGGCTCACATTAAGTACCTGTCACACTGACACAAATCCTGGACCCCCCCTCCCATCCTGATAATCTTCCTGAGTCATGACTTAGTTTCCAGGTAGTCCCTTGTCTGTGTCGACGCTTCTAGCACCATCACATAA
>JABTXL010005620.1:9950451-9960451 GCA_025134845.1 Neodon shergylaensis | reverse complement strand
AATGGCTTTTGCAGAGGCAAGAGGCAGTAAGATATTAAAAAGTTACAGATATAAGGGAGCTGAAGGCGAATGCCTATTTGCTGGGCACATATGGTTGGGGAGATATTGCATGAAATACTTATATTATTATATCTTCTAAGATTATATGGTTATTATTTATATTATATTATTATTAGAGTTCTGTTAAATATTTATGTCATAGGTCCCTTAAACCCATAGGGTCCTATATTTGATGAAATCCATCTTGTTTAATCTGAACATCAATTTTATTGTTTTAAAAATCAAAAATGTGTAGATTAGGGAGATTATTCTGCCAAAATTTAAGTGACAGAAGCAGAATTGGGACATGGACCAAATATCCCCCAACATTACACTTTATAGATACTGCTTCAGATTTTTAATCAGTGTCTACTATTGGAATCCCAAACAATCTTACCTGACTAGAGAGTCCCGTGGGAAACTAGAGGAAACTGAAGATGCTTGTCTCTCACGTGACCAGCTTTGAAGGATCAAATCCCCATGGGAACTCGGGTGAAGCACTGGACACGTCTCCAAGAGTATGACAGAAAGGGATAGGAGGGAGATGGAGGTGAAAATGAATAGAGCTTCCCTTAGGGAGTCAACAAAGTCTAACACAGTCTAACACATAGCCTTACCCTCTCTGAGGAGTGGATCGGAGGTGAGGGGAGAAGGTGGAGGGAGCTGAAGGAGGGAGGGAGTGGGAACTGGGATTGGTATGTAAAAATGGGAAATGATAACTTTTAAAAAAATAAAAAATAAATAAGAAAGAAAATGAATCGAGCAGTGGGTGACTATAAAGAGGGAGTCTAGACTCTAGTGACATGAAGAGACGCTAGCTGTGACAGGCAAAGGAATGTCTTCAAAGAGGTAACAGGGTTTGAGAAGCAGACAGAGCTAGGAAATGGGAATCTCAGCACAGGCAATATACAGAGGCAGTCCGAAAGCCCTGAGCATCTCATAGGCAGCCAGTTCATGGAAAGATTATAGTATAAATCCTTGCCAGAAAGTATTCTCTAAGGGCAAATCATTTTGACAGGCAGCGGCAAACACTGCTTTTTAAAGATAATACATTGGTCAAAAGCCTGAGACTGCGAGACACCAGAGGAGATGAGAGAGCTAACAGAAGCAGCAGTGTGAACAATCCTGGACTTGATGCTGGACTTTCTAGTTTCTGGTTATGCCTCATTAGAAAAAGGAAGGCTTGCATTCTTTGGCTCTGTGACCCCACACAGCAAAGGTTAGCATGGAGCTTTGAAGAGAGGATAGAAGATATAAGCCGCCCTGGTTACTTGCTGATAAAATTGCACTGTATCTACCACAGAACTGATATAGATTTCTATTAAGGCCAAAGATCAGTACGATAGAGCCATCAGACATAAAAAAATTATCCAAATCTGAACATGCCACAGAAAAGCATGCATTCTCTCCTCTATCAAAACAGACTGTGCACATGAGCCAGGGGGAGACTAGGGAGATTCCCTGGACCAATAGCTGGTGGGTTTCATAGTATGTCTCTGCTTCCTTTAGTCCTCCTAGTGTTCCCTTAGCTTCATGGACATTATATCTTGAAAGAACAAATGAAAAGGTGACATAGAACCAGATTCTTACCCCATTTCATAAGGTAATGGGCGGGACAGGGAGTGAAAGAACAAAGCCCAAATTCTAGGTAGGAAGGCACACCGGAAGCACATGGCATTAGATATGGCACTGGAGGCTTAAAGGGGTATACCCTGTGAAACTAGTGATGCTCACACAGCTCTGGGGTGTGTCTACAGCGTTACTATGTAATTATATCAAAGGGGAACAGACAGAAAAAGGTGAGGGAGGAAGTGTAGACTGAGCAGCCTTCGTCAGAAACTCTGAAAACCTTGGGAATCTCTGAATCAAATAAATTATATGCAAATATTCCAAAAACTGTAAAGCATCACATCTCAAACCCTCCAGGCCCTCAGCATTCCAGTTAACTTGCCAGTTGGGTAGTTAAATGTATGAGTCTCTTGGCATGGCTCTGTAGGTATGCTGTTTGATTAAACACAGCGCAAGACAGATCTGCAAGGGTGATTCTGGACGAGATTAACATTTTTCTTGGTGGTTTAAGTGAAGCATTTTGTCATTCCCTCTAGTGTAGGCAAGCTTAATTTCCTGTTGGTTCTATTTCTCTTGAGAATCGAGACTAATAGAGTACAATTTTTTTTAATTAGAAAAATTATTCTTAGTTTATTCCTGGGAGAGTTGGGATTTTGCAGTAAGTAATAGCAGTAATGTTATAAAAACAGCATCACTGAATATAGTTATGAATATTCAGCCATATTTGTGAATTATCTGTGTGACATTGATTGAGCACAGTTCCAGTACTTGGAATCAATTACTCTTTAAATACAGCATATTCCTTTTATCATAAGTACATGGAATCGTTAGACATAACAAGCATTTTGGGTCTGATCTTACTGTCCTAAAACATATGGGAAACAATTGTCTTGGAACATTATTAGTTACAACAGACTTTGGTGTGTTCACCTCCAAAGTTACTGGTTCATAGTAAGCAAGAAGAGAAGGGAAAAGAAGGGCTGAATAAACAAACTGTTTTGCCAAAGAAAAGGCAAGGCTGTTGGAAGAGGTTGTGTTGGAACAATCAAGTCACTGATTTGCCCAGTTCTGGCTTTTCCTAGTCATTCCCTGGGTATCCTGTTTTCAGTGATAGCACACTGAGTTAAAGAGTGGCCATACCCCTAGACTCCAGTCCCAGCTATATGTTCCTTGTCTTTGGAGATGAACAAAATATTTGGCGGAATTATTTCTATTATGCGTGGTTCCTGCCTCATTCATTCGCTCTAAATGTATTTTCCCGACCTAAAAACCACAGCTGGTCACTGAGCATGAGGGAAGTTACAAGGGGAGGGGCATTCTAGGCTTTCCAGTCTTTGCCTGAATATGTCATAGCATCCGCATTCAGTCCAGTCTCATTCATTTTTGAAGATTAGGAGAAGTGATAACTCCTCTTTGTTCCAACATTGGTGCAGTCATTGGTCAGGCAGGGACCATAAAACCAAATGGATCTTAACGTCCTCCTGGGATACGAATGACATTTGATAAACAGCTGTTAATGGGGAAAATATTAAAAATTGTGGAAGGATGCTGAGATGTCTGAAAATTTCTCGGAAGTGATTGCTACTGATAGTCCTGAGGATCAAGAGATGGGAACAAGGTGGTAGAGAATACAGCAGCTTCCAGACAACAGAGCCAAGAAATCAGGAGCAAGAAAACAGCTGTACTGGCTATGTCTCCTCCTTCCTTCCTTTCTCTGGCTAGTATCTCCATAGCCAAAAGTAGGGGTAAAGGAAACCATCACGGTTGCCTAGGCAATAAAGAAGGGTGTGGGATGAATTGAAAGAAAAGTCTAGAGATTGGCAATGGAGAATAATCAACAGGACTTTTAGGGTTTAAATTGCTTACTTGGTTAATTTTATCAGTTTCACATTTATTGTTGAAATATTATTTAATCAAAATCTTCATTTCTCTGTGGAATCCTAGGGTTAGTCCTACAGTTACTACTTATTGCCTACTAATATTCCCAATTCTGAAAGTTACATTTGGGGTCTTCCAAACAATATATCACTTATCCATTACTATGATGTTGTCAATATATATTAACTCTACTTTGCCATCAAAAAAAAAAAGAATGGGAGATGTGAATGAGGTAAGACTTCCTTAGGATTGTATAGCCAGTGAATATTCCCAATCCATTTGTGCTTCCAGGGATCACAGACACACTTCGGCGCAGATGTGCCGGGTGGAAGGTCTTTACTCTACATCATGTGTTCATTCACCCTTCAACTGTCTTTTCTCTGCATCCTTCCGAAGGGAATTCTGTAACAAGGGAATGGCTATTGAGTTACCGTGTACTCCTCCGCTTTACCCTTTAGACGAGCTTTAACCAGGTCCATTAACTCTTTGAGCCCAATAGTAACTTTAAAACATGATATCCTGATCATAATAATTCCAATCAATGGGGCTGTAGTTCATATGCTTCATGGAGTTATTCCTGAATTTTGATCCTGCCTCTCCATTTACTTCTGGGGATATATAAAGCATAGGGGATATGAACCTCTGGTTCACTCCTGTTTGCCAACTCCAAGATTTACAAGTGAGATGAGCCCTTTCTGGGTGTGTTTTCAGCAGGACTAATGTCAGCACACTGTGCAGGTTCCAGATTCAGGAGAAGAGGATATTTGAAACTTCTGAAGTTAGTGTACTTGGTCACTTTGTGGAAACAACGGACATTTCCAAACCTAAATTTTGACCAGGTCCACCCTCTGTGTGTCTATTCCCTTACTCTCTTGTTTCCAAACCTTCTCTCCACTCTCAAAGTGCAATGGTACATTTTTTTTTCAAAGTACAACCAGTAACAGGGCTATGAAGTCAAAACATAGACAGAAGAACAGACAGTAATTCCCCTGTCATGAAAACCATGAGAGAGAAATTTCATTTCAGCCTCTGTGTAGCAGGTGTCTAGTAGCTACAGTAATTGCATTTGCTGAGTAAATCTATGCTGTTAACTGTTTATTTCACACCCCCGTTGTGGGGTGGATCTCTTAGCACAAACTAAATCCTAAGTTTCATGACTAGTACTATGTATATTCAGTTATTTATTAAATGGCTTTTGAATTAATTCAAGACCATTAAACATGTGATTTTTAAATTCTCTGGGTGCGGCATTTGAAAAGAACATTGAAGGATGGCTAGGATTTAAAGGGAACAGTGCTCTCTAAGAGATGGAGTGATGGAAAACCCAGATGCTGAAAACCAAATTATACAAATGGAACTGGAGAAATTCTGTTTAGCTTTTGGCTAACTTTTAAGAAAATAAAATGTACATCTAGAAAAATAGAGGATGAATTGTTGAGACCATCCATTCACTAGTGATGATTTAAATGGGTGATGGGAAGGTACTGCACAATGTTGATGAAGGTACTGGCTTCTTTTCGTTATAAAAAGATTAAGTGGGCAACATTCTATCAGCTACATGAGAAAGAGTAAAAGCAAAGCAAACACTGGAGGGCCAACATGATATTCACCTAGGGATGGTCTAGGTACCTCTGTCAGGCCTGTGGGCACAGATGGGGCTTCACTGTCTGGTGCATGTGTTTATTCAGGAAGAGGCAGTACACATCCAAACAGCGATGCCAATGATCACACTGAGGACAAGGGTGAGGCTTGGTTGCAATCATTTATATTCTCTCTCTCTCTCTCTCTCCCTCCCTCCCTCCCTCCCTCCTTCTCTTCCTCTCTTTCTTTCTGCCTCTATCTCCATCTCTCTGCCTCCCTTCTTTCTTTCCTTATCTTTAATACAAAAAGGAGAAACATGGGAGAAGGCTCACTAGCAACATGTAGGCCTCTGTAATTATTGCTCCTCCTCCTTAATTAGCCTGTTTATGAAACGTTATGTTCCTCTGAGATGAGCAATCTTTTTCAGTATCAGTGCTCACCAACCCCTCTTGACCCAACAAATCTTAATCATTCCACGACTCTTCTAGGAATTCTTCCTGCTCTTTCAGAAAATGTGATCTTGGTAGAAGTCTATGGTCAGAGTTTTGCATGTGTCCTGTGATGTTCTTGAGAGCAGAGACGTTATTTATCTATCTTAGCAGGTTTAACATACTAATAGGGTGCACATTTGATACAGCAACACGAAGTAGACATGTATTTTGGAAGTTGTTTATCAAGTTTTAGCTGTGAAGATCAAATTATATTTTCCTATTTTGAACTAAAACCAGTAGCTGTTAAGTGGACTGGCTCTTTTTTTCCAGGCTGTAGAAAGCTGAAGGCAGCATTTGGTATTGATGGATGAAATAGCAAAGTCTAGAAGGCGTGCAGCTCAGAATTGCTACATGAGTATATTTTTAAACTCTCTAAACTGTGTGTCTTGATAAAAGCCAAGTAGCTCTTCCCAGCAGCCCATCTCAGAGGCAGATGCATAAGTACTAATGCTTCTCAATAGTGATGCCCTTTTGCAAAATAGACATGGCGTCCTGTGCACTGATTAGTGCTGCTCGTGGCCTTGGTCAGAGATCCCTGTTTTGGCAGTGGGTGGCAGTGAATGCAGAGACACGTGACTAGTCAAGGTGCTGGGGGTTAATGGACTGTTGCGTGCTCAGCCCGAAGGGCAACACTTGCATCAACCTTTGCAAAGGCCCTGGGGATCACTGTGGAAGGGGGCGGGTTAAAATAAATTCAAGGGTGAGAAGATGGAAAGAAATGCTGGGAAATTCTGTCTTCGGAATCGGACGTGACGTGGCTCTGGTAATCATGAACTCCTTGCATCTGCCATTACTTATAAAAGATCTGCATAAGACTGTGCCCAATAACATCCCATAATGCATGAGGGAGGGGCTTTTAAGGCTCTACCCCTCCTCGAGTATCTATAGGCGTCTAACTGTTCTAAGGGATGAATTTAAAGACACCTTGGAGCCTGGTGAGTTAGCATCATCTCATGCAGTATGAAATTGAGAGGCTTCTAAAGGAGGTATTAGCTGTAAAAACTGATTATTGAAACAGCCAAGAAGCCCTGTACATTGCTTGTATGCTAAGACAGACGGCATTAATGGAGCCTTCTGCCTTATAAATTAAATTACTTTTTCTCGTTGCTGACATATTTTTATACATGCTTTATCCTTCTCCTCACATTGGGATACTGTCTTGGCCTCTGCTGCTCTTTTTAATGCCACAAGCATGGGTTTACTGTGACCAGTATGGCAAATTCAGAGCTTTAGAAAGTTGTCTCAAAATTGTTGCCGAGAGCTTTTGGGAGCTGGTCAGTAGCAATCACCAGAAACGATGCTCCCTTGAAGGAGAAAAAGTAGAAATTGTTTCCCAGGTACCAGGGAAAACCATGGTGTCGATATCGTCATTTATTTTTCTAAGTAAGCCTTGATTATTTCTGTCAAAAGTAGCAAGCAGCCGTATTAGTTTTATTGCTATTATTGTAGCATCACCAATATTTGTGTGTCTCTTAATATACCTGGTGCAGTTGTTTGATTTTTTTCAGCAGATATTGGCTTTGATTGACATGCACACGGGGGAATTTATTGAAATGTTGAGTGTCCTAAAAAGCCATCGCAAGCCCAGAAAGCAAGCATAAAATAGGCAGTAATTGAGATGGGCCTGAAGATGAATCAGGACTTTACAAGCGGAAGCATCTGAGAAGGGATGACCTCACTGCAAAGAAGGCACCAGCAGTCTTTCATCCCTTCCTTCTTCCGGCGGGCATTTAAATTTCAATTACTGGGCGCTTGCTTTGGTCTAGGTGGAGTGACATCCAGGCTCCTTGTCTGGTCATACAGAGCCTCGGTAGTCATGAAGCCAGGTGACTTTAGCAGCTAAAGCAAAATTACTTAAGGAAATTCGGGTATCGTTGAAGTTGGAAAATGAATGACTGGAAACCAAAAAATAAACCTTGTGGGCTTGTGTGTCTTCTAACCTTGTAGCAACATTCTGACACATGCAGGTAATATTGCAACTGTTTTATAGGTTGGATAATTTAAATGTAATATTTCAGATGAACTCTCCTCAATGATATAACAATTAAATGATAATAATATTCGAAACCAGGTGTCCTGTCACTTGATTTATGTTTCTTTGGTACATGCTCTCCTGTCCATCTTTCCCCTTCCTCTTTCCACTCTTCATGGCTTCTGTCATCGTCACTCTCTTCTCTATTTTCAGAATCAGTGTAACAGGGGTCAAACACAGCTGAAGAAAATCCTGACGATGTTGCTCAGGCTCTTCCGGTATCCATGGCTATAAGTTCTTGATAAATTACCAGCTTCCCACCCCCTAGTGTTACGACATGCCAATTCATTCCCCCCTCTCCAAAACAACTATTTTAGGCTAGCCCTCCTTGTCTCTCCTCAAATGCGTTCATTTGCCAAGCTTTTGCTGAAAAACTAGATGAAATCACCAGAGAACTAATGTGTATGTCACAAAATCTTCCACAGTCTCCACTGTACGCATCTCTTCTTGCCTCCTAAAGACACTGCACCTGCATTGGCCTCTTCTCTCATTTTGATCATTAGTCTCTCTCTCCCTCCCTTCCTCCCTCCCTTCCTCCCTCTCTCCCCCTTTTTCAGGCTCGCAGATGTAACATTAAAAAACCTCCATGAGCTTCACCACCTCTAATTTATAGCTTCATGTCTAGTCTCCATTTCCCCGCGACGTTCTTTGAAAGGTTGTATGTGTATTTCTCCACCTCCTAGTTCCGTGAATATATAATGAGATGACAAATTGGGCAAAGTTCTCAGCTGAGGAGCCTTCACTCAGGAGCCCACAAACAAATTGATAAACAGTTATAAACTATGGTTAGTACCGTAGCATCGATAGTATGATGTCCTATGGAACATTTGCACTGCAGTGGTGGTATTGATCGGGAAGACAAGGACAGCTTTCCCGAGGAGCTGATGTTCAGTCTGAGGCTTCGAGATACAAACAAGTTGCTCTGGGAAGAAGCATGGAGGGGTACCAAAGAGAACCAACAGCAAGGACCAAAAGCCCACAGCAGGAACCGTCTTATGTGTTTAAGCAGAGGAAATGTAAACAGGATTACAATGGATGGTAGTGTAAAATGAAACCAGAAAGGCAGCATAGTCAATGTCATGCAGACTCCTAGTACTCTGGTAAGGGTGTTGGAGCTTATTCTAATTGTGCTATAGGCATTTTAAAGTATGATCAAGTTTAAAAATTATAACTATTAGGCTAGGTAACATGAGGACACAGTGTATGCAATCTATGAATAGACACAAAAGACTCCTGAAAATGACAAGTTTCTTAAGGTTTAGATTTATTAGTACAGTGGAATGTACAGTTAGGGACAGGCGTTAGACACAGAGACACTGACATTGCTGATGAGTTGTAATTGGATAAGCCAGCTGAGGGAAAAAGCAATCAAAGGCAACATTTGATTCCAGCAGTTCAGGTCTCAGGCTCTTATTGTTTTTATTTTGTTTTTGGTTTGTTTGTTGTTGGTTTTTGTTGGTTGGTTGGTTGGTTGGTTAGGTTTTGGGGGGGTGCGTTTTTTAACATCCTTTGAACTATTTTAAAAGCTTTTTTATATTCTAGATATTAATAAAGGTTCTCCCTCATTCTGATTGAGATTGCATTGAATCTGTAAAATGGCTTTTGATAAAATGGTCATTTTCATAACATTACTTCTACCAGTCCAGGAGCACTGATGTCTTTGCACTTTCTTATGTCTTTCTATATCTCTTTCTTCAGAAGTTTAAAGTTTTTATTGTGAAGGTCCTTTACCTTGGTTAAGTTTATTCCTAGACATTTTATCTTCTCTGAGGCTACTCAGAACAGGTGTGCATCCATCATTTCTTTCTCTGTATGCATGTTGTTGGTATACAGAAATGCTATTGATTTGTGGAAGTTGATTCTGTAACCTGCCACACTGCTAAATTTGTTTGTCATTTCTAGAAGTTTCTGGTAGAACTTTTGGGATTCATTATGCATAATATCATGTCACCTACAAATAGGAAAAGGTTAACTTTTTCATATTTGGATCACTCTAATTTTCTTTCCTTGCCTTTTTTTCTCCAGCTGGTGCTTAAAACACAATGTTGTAAAGGATTGGGGACAGTAGGCAGTCCTGTCTCATTCCTGACTCCAGTGGGATAGCTTCAAGTTTTTCTATAATTCACAATGATGTTGATTGTGGGTTTCTCATATATAGATTTTATTCCATTGAGGTATGCCCCTTATAATCCAACATACTCTGAGACATTTATCACAAGGATGTGTTCGATTTTGTCAAAGGCTTTTTCTGTGTCTATTGAGAAGCTCATGTGATTTTGTTCTTAAGTCCATTTATGTGGTTTGTTATAATTATTGACTTACATATGTTGAACTTCAGATATAAAGTCAACTTGGCCATGGTGTGTAGTAGCAGGGGCGGCGGGGCTGCGTCCCCGGCACCCGGCCGCCC
>JABTXL010005620.1:9939628-9950441 GCA_025134845.1 Neodon shergylaensis | reverse complement strand
TGAAATCGTAATACCCTTATATCCATTCTGGTTTAGCTTGGCAGCCCATGTAATGAAATGTCTCTCTGTATTTAGCTCCTTCATAGTCAAAAAATTTAAAGAAAACACAATAATACAAAGAATCCAGACTCTCTGTGAATTTTCCATTTTTACGTGGCTTATTTTTCTTTATTTCTTTTAATCTATAACTATCTGTACTCTGTTTCTTTAAAGACTCTACCCTTTTTTTAAGGCATTAACTTTATTCTCTCTCTCTCTCTATATATATATTTTTCTCTCTCTCAAGCCTACGTACATTCATCCAACATTGTGATCTTTTATGTCTGAATCTGTTTTATTGTGAATCTGTAACATTTTTTTTTTTACTATCCAGGAGCATTTCTTAAAATGTTAAGCAGTTCTTAAAAACTTAAGTTGCACCATGTACAAGTAATACGGTACTGTGTGTCCTGCCCAGCCTAAACCTTAACTGTGCGCTGTTATTATGGTAATTACGGTAGTTCCTGCCTGAGGTCAGCACAGTTCAGTGTGGAGCAGCCGCTCCTGTCTCAGAGCCTTTTGGTGCCCCTGAGCTGAGCATAGTTCCCGGCACATAGCAAGTCCACATTGGCGCCAAGCAAGCCTTAGAGCTTTATTTAAAATGCTCTATTTAAAAGCTCTGTCTCCCGCCGGAGCCAGAGATCGCAATGGCGGCATAGCCCAGAAAGCCGGCATTTTAAAACAGCCAGTTTTTTCCTGCTGCCGAGTTAGGACAATTTCTTTGCGGCAAGCAACACAGAAACAGCAAAAAGCTGTCTTAAATTCTCTTTTTATCCTTTTTAAGCCCTCTCAGGTTTTATGTGGAGTTCATTAGCACGTTGGGTGCCACTCTGTAGTAGCAGGGGCGGCGGGGCTGCGTCCCCGGCACCCGGCCGCCCACATGGCTCTAGCTTATGCCCGAAATAATTACACAGAAACGGTATTCATTTAAACACTGCCTGGCCCGTTATCTGTAGCCTCTTATTGGCTAGCTCTTACATATCGATCTAACCCATTTCTAGTATCCCTGTAACACCATGAGGTGCGCTTACCAGGGAGGATCTTAACCTGCGTCTGGCTGGAATGGGAGCATCATGGCGACTCTCTGACTCAGCTCCTTTCTCCCCCAATCCTGTTCTGTTTACTCCACCCATTTAAGGGTTGGCCTATCAAATGGGCCTAGGCAGTTTCTTTATTAGTTAACCAATGAAAGCAACAGATAAGATACAAGACCCACCTCCATCAATGGTGGATAAACGTTTCAATGTATGCCTCTATTCTGTTTGCACGTATTGTATTGAACATTTTGGGATCCATGTTTATCAGGTCTATTGTTTGGGTTTTGATGTTTTGTTGTGTCTTTACCTGGTTTTGGTGCAATGGCTAATTTTTAGTTATACTTTAATGCATAACCTATGACAATTTCAATCCGATCTGACACAATCTTGTAATCTTAAACCAAAGACTCATGCCTACATCTCATTGACTATAATTATGTCCCTAAGGTATTTCTAGCTTCCAGGTAGAAGGCAAAGATTGTATGAGCTTTTAGACAGCAGGATCAATGCCTACCACCCATAGTGTGGCTGTTCCTGATTCACTAACTTTTCAAAACCCTATTGGGCCTCTGGCCTTAGGCCATCATCTCTGGAGCCTCTTACCCCAGTTGACTCCTTCCCAGACTGAGCTTTTCAGTGAACTCTGCTAAATTTCTTCTTCCAACTTTAACAGCTTCCCTATGTGGATGAAAGCTTCTGGACCTTCTCCACCTGTCTGCTTGTCCAGAAATGAGGCAAAATGTTTGCCTATCAATTCTCTCCTCTAAAAAGACCCATAAGGCACTTGTGTGTTGCCACGTTGGTTCTGTGCTGTCAAGGCTGGGAAGCTACAGTGAATATCTGTGTCACAAGTTGTTTCACTCAGGCTCCACAGTGGTCTCTCAGCTTTCTCCTCTGCCACTACTTGATGCTATGTCTCAGAGAACCTCCATCCATGACCCATTAGCAAGCAAAGGGCAGAGCCTCTGTTAAAACCCAGATCGTCCTCTGGGCAAATCCCCTGGCTGAGTCAGAGCTGTGACATACCACTGCTTAGAGGATCCCCTGAGTCCCTCTGAGTCTTTTCTGATCATTCTGAACAAACAGAAGATTGGAAGTTTTAAGGAGTTACTCCCATTTAGAGGTGCCGAGTGGTTTCCCATCTACCATCACAGAGTCTGCTCACCCTTGCATTAGGACCTGTGGGGTTACCAAGAACGATGTTCCAGATGATGCTGACAGAAAAGGAGTATGGAGAACACAATCACAAGAGAGGGAGCCCAACGCTGGGAGGGTGTATGGCTCAGCTTGGTTACAATACAGACCAACAACCGTGGCATACAAGTGTTTCTCACAACACCACCATATTGTTAGAACCTGACTCTCAGTCAGCAGTGGTGATGAGTTAGAGGTTTAGATGAGGACAGATAAATGCCTCTTTCAGTTTTTCTGTTTTCAATGTTTAAAAACCTGCTTGCATCCTAAGTAGATATGGTAACCCTACTAAAGAGACTGCAGGGGTTATTTGAGAGTTTGTGTCTTTTCCTTTTTTAGCATTGTTTTCCCAAAACAGCAGTGAGATTTGTGGTTTGTACATTAGCACAACTGTTAGGCTTCATATGGATAAAGCAGAGAATCAGCTACCACACACACAGTCGTCCCATTAAGTATGAAAGTGGCTTCCGCCTACACTAGATAAATGTTCCTGGAGCATCTCCTAATTCTACATTAAAATAGAATAAACCTGTAAAACAGCATACGGAATAGAATGAGTGAGCTTCCTTGTCAGTTGTAGAATAGTCAGGCTTCAGAATAGATTTTTTTAAAAAAAAATATGAAAGAATAGTGAAGAAGTGACTCACTTATAAAATTGAGAAGCCGTATATAATAAATACAGCCAGGATGCTGAGGCTGTATCCCATTTGTCCAAGTAATCCCGTATTATTAAAGTAGCACAGAAAACAGTACGTGCACCTGTGAGTCAGAAATAGGTGGGCCAGAGATGTTATGTGAAGAGTCTTCTGTCCCTTTGAAAGTGATGTTTTTATTGGACCAGGTAATTTACCAGTCAGTTAAGATAATTGGGTATTAAAGAGAAAAATCCATGTTGAGAGAACAGGTTGTAAAGAACTAAAAACAAGGAAATGGGATTATTGGCAAAGCTGAGAAGTATTTGTGGAAGAGTCTGTCAAACAAATCGGCCCTTCAGACATTCTGTTTAGCTGCTTGTGAGTCAACAGACAGACCTGGAGGAAAAGCAGTTGGAAGAAAAGCCTTGCAAATAAGTCTCCTCGGGCTTAGAGCTGGAGGTAGTCACACTTTCTGTTATGTGTCTCCTTGGGCTTAGAGCTGGAGGTAGTCACACTTTCTGTTATGTGTCTCCTTGGGCTTAGAGCTGGAGGTAGTCACACTTTCTGTTAATTTGTCTCCTCTGACTCCTCGGGCTTAGAGCTGGAGGTAGTCATACTTTCTGTTATGTGTTTCCTCGGGCTGAGAGATGGAGGTAGTCACACTTTCTGTTAATTTGTCTCCTCAGACTGACAGCTGGAGGTAGTCACACTTTCTGCTATGTGTTTCCTCAGGCTGAGACTGGAAATAATCACACTTTCTGTCATTGAAAGATGAGTGTTTAAAGCAGTAAAGCCCTTTCTGAATGGAAGCCTCAGTTGGAACTGCAGCTAAAGAGGAAAATGAAGTTTCATCTGTTCAAATTTAGGAGGCAGATGTAGAGATAGGGAGGATCTGGGAGGAGTTGGGGGAGGGAAAACTGTAGTCAGAATATCGTATGAATCGATTTTCAATAAAACAAGAACTTCTGTGTCCTCTTCAGAACACTATCCCTCGATCTCACTTTGGAAAACAATGCTCCGAGCAGGAAAGTTGGAGCATGTAAAGTGATTTAGGATTTCTATGGTCAAGGAAAAGATGGCTAGAGTTACCCAAGGATGCTACCGTGGTGAGCCAGTCCTCACTATGCCTGCCTTCTTCTCGCCATAGCACTTAGGTAATTAAGCAAAGGAACTTCCTCTGGTGAAGAAATAGTTATGACCAACTCAGGGGATGTTGGTCTAAATCACAGGAAGATTTAATTTATAAAACTAATGACCATTGATGCCGTCCCTAATCATTGTCCTTTGAGCTGCCTTTGCTGGTCTCCAGGTTTGTGTCCTGCTGCACTGGCCGATTGTCCTGTTCTTTCTCTGGTTCTCATTGTTTTAGTCATACCAGGTAACCGTCAATGAATAGATGAAAAATCATATGGTATGAAATTGTCACAAATATTTTAGGTTAAAAGGAATAAACTGCTGTAAAAATGAACAGGAAGTAATAAAATTGCGCACTGAATTTTCGACAAATCAGAAAAATGTATTTGGTGATCCTCACAGTTATAGTTATAAATAGTAACTCAGTAAATAAGCTTTTGCTCTCTGTTACTTTTCATCTGAGATGCACATACTCTGTTATGTATATAGCATTCAAAATGTACACCTTGAATATTAATTATTAACTTCTTAAGAGTTGGAATTGACCGGGCGCTGGTGGCACATGCCTTTAATTCCAGCACTTGGGAAGCAGAGGCAGGTGGGTCTCTGTGAACTTGATCGAAGCCAGTCTGGTCTACAGAGTGAGTTCCAGGACAGTCAGGGCTATTATTCAGAGAAACTCTGTCTTGAAAAACAAAATAACAAAAAAGAGTTGGAATTGGATAAAATTCATGCAAATTACTCTTTCATTCTTATCATTTTTCTTAGGCTGTACAATAAGCTGTATAGAATATATTTCTCTCCAGTATAGTGCCAGTTCTTTGAAAAATGTATTTAAAACTTTAGCAACAGCATATTGAAGAAACAAAGCACGCACTATTGCACACGAGTGTTCCCCTGCCTGCATATCAAGTTCCTGGCACTAAATCACATGAACAATAGATTATTAACTATGGCCTTTCTCTCTCTCTCTCTCTCCCTCTCTCTCTCTCTTACACATACACACACACACACTCACACTTGGAAAACAATCATTACATTCCATTTTGATAACCTCTCCCATTTCTTCTGTATTGATATCTATATAACATTTATTGATAATAAATCATAGATAAATTAATTCTAAACAATTCTTTGAAAGACATACAATTTTGGCATTTAATAAGATGAAAGAAAATTTAATTTCCTAATGAGCTAGGTGTGTTTTTCTTACACAAGAATTAAATGTTGGCTGAATATTTGGTACGGCAGAACATAGAAAATGCTCAATATTTTTTTCAGAGTCAATCAATATTGCAATTTTAAATTGTCAGCACTAACAACACCACTTCACATAGGCACAAACTAGCACCAATACATTGAAAATCATTTCAGACACTGTTGGACATTCTTTCCTAATCCAAAGCCAAAACTCACTGAATGAGTTTTTGTGAAACTCAGGCCAGCAAGTTAAGGATTTAAAAAATTAAACATTCTAACACAATACACTCCAAGGCCACACTAGCGTGGTATATGCTGAAGGATGAAAGGGGGAAATGATGAAGTCTGTATTTTCCATAATGAAATGATTGCTTCTGTAAGAACGGGAAACTTTACCTAAAAAGTAAAAACACTGTACTTCACTTATACTATAGTCTCAGTGTATTTTTGATGTTGCATGGCCTTGGTGTTCCATGTGGGATGCAAAATGAATACATTACATGTTCAGAGCCAAGGCTACAGAGAAGTCCCACAATGCAACAAAGCTGGAAGCTGCCAGAAGCAGCTTGAGCCATTACATGTTTGATTTTGAATTAATTTTTGACCATTGTGTTCAGAAATCTTTTACCATTGCCAATTTTTCTCAGCCTTCACATTCAGTTATATGACCTCCATGCTCATCATGACCCAGAGCTTAAGAAACTGGGATATTTATTTTCTAAAATTTTTTTGCAAATAAATTCAAGAGCAGGCACTCTTTTATCTGCCTTCTTTACCATGACACCATTAATTTTTCCCTAGATTGGCGTGGGGATCAGTAGTGCCTCCCTTATTAGTGCCACACTGTAATCCATTAGACGTTCACACCATAGGCCACTTATCCATCCGCCTGCTTCCCGTGTGTCATTTTTTCTAGGTGCTCACTGCCCAGAAGCTGCAATGACTGTTCCACATACATCCATGAATAGACAAACTTATGACTGTTCCACATATATCCACGAACAGACAATCTTATGTCTTTCCTCCCCGTGTTGATGTCTTTGATGTTTGTCTTCTCTAACAGCAGTTACTTATAGCCTTCAGCAAAATACTGAGCACATACAATAAAAATAAGCATTCTTACTTTTTCATATCTTTAAGGAAAAATATTCTGTTTTTCACCTAAATTTATGATGCCAAATGTCTTTTATATAACATTTGCTTAAATAATTTCCCTTCTATTAGCTTTCTTTTTAAATCTAGAATGGATGCTGGACTTTTCTGCATCTACTGAGATAATTATGTTCATTCAATTTATTTTCTAGGCTTTAATATAACATTGATTTGTTGAGCATTGCAACAATCTTATATTTCTTTGATAATCGCTATTTGACCATTGTGAGAATCTTCATGTATAATTGAAGTGGATATACTATCATTTGTTAAGAATTTTTACACCTGTCATATGGAGACATTATACAGATTTCCTTGTTAGGGTGGTTTTTCTGTGACTCTTATAATAGGGAAATCATGACCTTGTGCAATGAGTCATAAATATTCTCTTTGTTCCAATATAGATAGAAGCAGTACAGTTTCTTTAAATTTTTGCACACAATCTTTGTAAGAAAGTTCTAAACCTTACAATCAATTTCATAATAGATACAGGCACCTTCATGTTATCTCTATGTATGAACATTAGTAGCTTATATAATTTTAAGGAAATTATCCATTTTATAGATGTTGTCAGTGTGTTGGTATAAAGTTATTCATGATATTGTTTACCATTCCTCTGCCTTTAGAGTAGACCCTGGCATATTTCCCTTTAATTTCTTATATTGGGAGTTTGTTTCTTTGTAGTTCTCTCTCTCTCTCTCTTTCTCTCTCTCTCTCTCATTCTCCATCCAACTACAGGTTTGTAATTTTATCATTCAAAGAATATGAGATTCATTGATTTCTTTCTCCTTTTCCAAAACTTATTAAAAACCTTATTATAAAGAATTTGAAAACAAAAATATCTCACAGTAAAATTTATAGATAGATAGATATAGATATAGATAGATAGGTAGATAGATAGAGAGATAGAGAAATTTCAATTAATATATGTACAGTTAAATCAATCTCAAACCATTGCTTTTCACATTGGATTTTACACATCCACTATCAAATATATTTTTATGCACTTATCTACCAGCAAAAATGAAAAACTTTGATGGAGATAAAATAAGAAATGAGCTCATATATCCATTACTTACTGCCAGTCCTTCCTCAGAACCTAGTGTCTATCCATTCTTGTTGTTTTAGTTGGCGTCTCTATTGCTGTGATGAAGTATTATGACCAAAAGTTACTTGATGAGGAAAAGGTTTATTTCTCTGACTTTTCCATATCTGAGTTTGTAACCATAGGTTTATCTCCTACCCACAAATTCCTGAATACTCACTCAGAGGCTTAATATTAATTATATGCTGTTTGGCATAAAAATACAAAACTGGAAATTATAATATATAAGCAAAAGACCTGTAAGTTTAAAAAAAAAAAAAAAGCTCAGACCATATACCCAAAGGATGCTCAATCATACTATGAGGATATTTGCTCAACTATGTTCATAGCAGCATTATTGATAATAACCAGAACCTAGATGGCCTTAACTGAAGCATGAATAAAGAAAATGTGGTACATTTGCACAATGGAGTACTACTCAGTGGTAAGAAATGAGGACATCTTGAAATTTGCATACAAATGGTTGGAACTAGAAGAAAGCATCCTGAGTGAGGTAACCTAGACCCAGAAAGATGAGCTGGCATGTACTCATTCATAAGTGAATATAAGACATAAAGCAAAGGATAATGAGCCTATAGTCCATGATCCCATGAGAAGCTAGGTAACAGAGACATACATGGATCCCTTGGGAAGGGGAAATAGACAAGACCTGAGAAAATTGAGAACATGGGGATGGGGAGAGAAGGAAGGAGGAGAAGGGGAGAAGGGGAGAAGGGGAGAAGGAAGGGGAACTTGAGGGAACAAGATGGTAGAGATGGGAGAGGAACAGAGAAGGAGAACAAGGAAAGAGATATCTTAATGGAGGGAGACATTATGGGGCTAGCAAGAAACCTGGCACTAGAGAAACTCCCAGAAATCTACAAAGATGACCCCAGCTAAGACCCTAAGCAAATATGGAGAGGGTGCCTGAACAGGCCTTGCCCTGTACTCAGATTGATAATTGTCTTAAATATCGTCATAGAACCCTCATCCAGAAACTGATGGAAGCCGATGTGGAGGTCTACAGCAGAAGTCCAGATGAAGAGAGGAAAAAGCAATAATATGAGCACAAGGGTCAAGACTGTGATGAGGACCCATTGAAACAGCTGACCTGAGCAAATAGGAGCTCACGGACTATGGCCTGCCGGCAGGGAAACCAACATAAGACCAAAGTAGGCCCTCTGAATGAGGGTCACAAGTGTATGGCTGGGGCAAACTATGGGGCCACTGGCAGTGAGATCAGGATTTATCCCTACTGCTTGTACTAGCTTTTTGAAACCCATTCTTATTAGAAGGATACCTTCCTTGTTCAGCGTAGATATAGTGGGGAGGGCCTTGCTCCTCCTCAAAGCACTGTGCTAGACTTTGTTGACTCCCCATGGGAAGCTTACCCTCTCTGAGGAGTGAATGAGGTTGGAGGGGGAAGTTGGAGGCAGCAGGAGGAGGGGAAGGAGTGGGAACAGGGATTGTTACATAAAATGAGAAAATATTGGTTTTTTTTTTTAAGTAATATAAATAAAGTTTTTAAAAAATGCCCAGGCAAAGCATTTTTATAGAACTCAGGACCACCAGCCTAGGCGTGACACAACCTGCCATAGGCTAGGCCTGCCCACATCAACCGTCAATCAAGAAAGTGCTCTACAGGCTTGCCTATGCCCTATCTATAGAGGTGTTTTCTCGGTTGATATTCTCTTCTTTCAAATAACTCCAGCTGTGTCAAGTTGAACTAAAACTAGTCAGCACGCTTGTTCTCTCTTTCTTTGAACTTACTTCCACTTTTCTCCTTTGCTTACTTGAGATTCGTATTCTCATTTCCTCGATTTCCTAAGCTAACTACTAAATCCATCGATATTTTTATTTCCTTATAAAAGCATTTAGCGCTGTGGAGTTATCTGTAAATACTGCCTTTGCTTTATCTAACAGAACTTGCTATATAATTCCCATTTTTATTCACTTCACAATATTTGTTATTTCCTTCTTTGGCCCATGGGCAATTTAGAATAAGTCAGATTTCTCAACACCCGGACTTACTGTTAATTTCTCATTTAATTTCATTCTGTGAAGAGAACAAACTTTGCATGATTTGAATTTTTTTATGTTACTCAGACTTATTTTATTGCCTAGGAGATCATCTACCTTGACTAATGTTCCACGAACCCTTGCAAAGACTGTGAATCCCACCCACCCTTGCTAACCGCAGTGTTTCCCAGTGTCAATTAGTCAAAATTGATGACGTTCCTGGTTTTCTATGTCGGCCCTGGGCTACTGTGCCTCTGTTTTATCAATCACTGAGGCTAATAATTCTCTTTTTTTCTTTCTTCTCTCAATCTATTCATCTTGCCTCATGTGTTTTGAAATTGTTTTGAAGTACATAAATATATAGGACAGCTATGTATCCACACAGATTTCTTCCTTAATCATTATGGCATGGCTCTGTTTGCTCCTGATAGTATCTGGGGCTGTGAAACCTTCTTCTTTGTATAATTAGGCAATTCTTGTTTCATTCCACTCTCCTCATCTTGGTGCATCAGCTTATAATCTTTTCCTCTGAACCTATTTCTGCCCTCCTATTTTAAGGTGACTTATTTGAAGCTGCATGGTAGTTGAGACATGTTTTTTAAACCATCCTGTAAATATCTGTCTTTGTATCGTAGAACTTGGACAATTTTTTACTTTAAGATATTATCACCATATTCGGGTTTAAACCTCCTGTTCTCTGCTCATCTTATCTATCCGTTCTCTTTACAAATCAGCAGAATTTAATTCATCAAGAGCGGTTTGCATATTAGGCAGCCTTCCTCAAAATGAGCGGGACTTTACTTCAAAGCATGGCTGGGCAGCATTTGTAGACAGAGAATGTGAGTGAGATCAGCATGGCCTGACCAGTCACAGGTTGGCTTTTGTTTTATTTGAGCATGGTCTAATCTCTTGGTGGCAGTTGGGCTTGGCTGAGGCTTGGCCACAGTAACTGGTAAAATTCAACTGGGTGGCTTCCAGTTTGTTGACTAGTCACTTGGGGGGGGGGGGGGCAGGGGAGTCATTGCATAAAGACTCAAGGGATGAAGTACACCTGGGAAAAATTCAGTTTCATTCCTTATATTCCAGTTTTATCTTCTTTTTTGAAAATTTGTCTATTTTAGTTGCCACTTTTCTCTCTTTCATTACTTTCTTAGATATAGCTTCTCATTTAATAAAATTATTGTGTTTGTAAGAGTTATAGGAAAATATTTAGCTTATTGGATTCTAACTTAAAGCTATATGGTACCATTTCATAAATACTTTAAGGATCTTTCATAATGTACAATGTGCTTCCATCTCTCCCTTCTTCGACATTATGC
>JABTXL010005620.1:9895337-9937356 GCA_025134845.1 Neodon shergylaensis | reverse complement strand
TATCTATCTATCTATCTATCTATCTATCTATCTATCTATCTATCTATTTCTGTCCCTCTGTCTCTCTCTGTCTCTCTCTCTGTCTCTCTCTCTCTCTCTGTCTCTCTCTCTCTCTCTCTTTCTCTCTCTCTCTGTGTGTGTGTGTGTGTGTGTGTGTGTATGTGTGTGTAAAAGGTGTTCTATGTTCTTGAGGAGCACAGCCCTCTTGGGACAGATGAGTAGAAAACTGTCACACTGGACAAATGCTACGATATTCACAAATAAATTCCTAGATACCAATATGAAGAAGGACACTTAAAAGAAATTGAGAATAATTAGAGGATTAATTATTTAGGGGTAGACTCACAGATCACAATTCTCTGCTTGAACAGGGAATAGCAACCAAATCCCAAGCTAGAAAAGAGGCCAGAAGCGCATTTTACATTGGCATAAATAGTCTAAGAGGCCATGCCCAAGTGGGCGGGTAACTTAAAGGCTGCTGGCTGTAGGAATTCTTACAGCACCTATACAGGTATAGTTGTGGGGGGATGGGCTCACAGAAGAGGGAAAGTATAAGAAAAATTAACTCAGTAGCTTAGCAATTGTTAAAATCTATAAAAACCTAACCTTTGTCCAACCCAACTCTGGTTGAAGTGGGTGTGGAAATGGAGAGATGTCAGAATCCAGTGGCACACTGTCACTCCCCTGCCCTGCCTCTGCTCCGAGAGTAACGACTGAGGAAAGTGATGGTACCTCTGTGGTAGGCTGTAGAGGACTCAACAATACAGGGTAGACCTACTAGCCACGAAATTGTGCTCTGTTTTCTTCATAGCATCTACCTTATCCACAAATACCATTTTTATTTTGATTATCTGATGCTAATTCTTACCTCAGGAATCCTTTTCCATACTGCTATAATAGCAAGCCAAGAACCATGCCTTGTCTTAGAGTGAGTGCTAATAAGTATTTTTTTTAAATGACTATCACCATTCGTACAAATACACACTTGAAAAACAATATTTTTTCTTCCACCAAAATGTCTATGAGATGTCTCATCTAAGAGGCACCTCAAAGATCTTTTCCCTCACAGATTTCTTCAGATTGAAGTGTGGGGTCAGAGTACAGGGAGTCTCGGTTTCAGTTTATTCCCCACAGAGTGGGTTCTAGAAACCAGAATCCCCGGGGTCATACCCCTTCATCATTCCAGCACTCTCTCTGGTGAAGTCTAACGGGGATCGTTGCCAATGAATGTCATTTTCAAAACCCCCAGGAAGGAAAACACAGTGGTGGGGAGCTTCTTCCTACATGCAGATTAACTGACCATCATAATTTTCCTCGTGGTCTCTGGAAAAAGAGTCCTAGAGTTTAGAAGTGGATTCTCAAGACAGAATCACAAAAGTCTATTGTCATTGCACCCAGAGAAGTTCTGCTTCTTGCTAGGGCGTGGACTTGCCATCATGCTGTCTGTGGCTTTTGTGCAGTTAAGTCATTCATTTAGAAAGCCACGGGTTGGTTCTAGAAAGATGGGTCACTATTATTGTGAATAGAGAGATGTATTTCTCTACCTTCTCCTCTACAGTACCAGATAACGCAGTGAAGTACTGACCAGTGTAACTACCTAGGGAAATAGGCAAATGGTTACTTTTACCAAATGTTAGACAAAAGTTTTTCATTTCGTTTTGTTTCATTTCGTTGTGTTATTTTGAGACAGGGTTTCTCTTCTGCCTCTCCAGTGCTGGGATTAAAGACATGTACTACCGCCACCTGGTTTGGACAAGTGTTTTGAAGATGTTATCCTAAGTATTATGGGGGAATTTTTTTCTAATAGACTATTACTGAGACAATATTTCTCATGAACACGCTCCCTACATGCACATAACCTATACAAAGGCTATAGACACTGACGCTTCTAGGATGGAGTTCTTAGGATTTTGCAGAGGTTGGAGAGGAAGGGCAAAGTTAGAGCATTAGAGCAGCTCCACCCAAGTACTCCGTTGTGATCTTTGACTGCCAAGCACTGTCCAATGGATCTGGCTTGTCAGATTAGAGATGTCAACTGTGACATTCTTTATTTATTTATTTATTTATTTATTTATTTATTTATTTATTTTTGCAGGGTGAGGTTGAATGTTTATTCAGAGGGTTATGGAGGAGGAAGGGTGAAGGGAGGACAGAAAGAGAGGGAGGGAGGGAGGGAGGGAGGGAGAGAGAGAGAGAGAGAAAGAGAGAGAGAGAGAAGAGGAAAAAGAGACAGAGAAGGGGGGAAGCGGAGAAGTGGGGAGAGAGGCAGAAGCGAAGCTCAACTGTGACATTCTTGCACTCATTCCATAACCATGTATGTGTGTGTTCTGATTTGAGAGTCAACTCTATGCTCTAGGGATACAGAAATGAACTGAGGCATAAGTCTTGCTTCAAGGAGGTTGTGGACTCAGGGGAGGGAAGCCACAAAGATGAGGAAGACACTGCAACGTGACAGATTCTGAGTCAAGAGTGGATTGTGGACGAAAGGACCTTGGGTACAGATTATATAACAGCAGATTAAAAAGAGGTCATGTTGTAAGATTCTTCAAATGAAGTTTTATTCGTTAGAGCCTTCATTCTTTCCCTCTTTGAAATAGGTCAAAAAGAATAAGCCTAGCAAAGTGTGGGGATTAGATGGTGCAGATGATACCCAGTGAGTCGTTTTTAAAAAGACAGCCAAGGAAAAAGCAGAGCTAGCTCCCCAGGGCAGTGCATAACTCTGAAACACGGGAGTTTCAATCTTTTTTGTTGAGTTTGTCTTTTTAGTGGGGATATTTGTTAGAGTCGGTCAAAGAAACTCAACTAGAGAATGGCTGGGTTGAAAGAAAAAAAAGTTTTTACTGATTCAGAAATGAGCTATTCCTAGGATGTTACTTTATGACTCTTCATTATAGAAACCAGGCTTGTGCAGATAATTGGGAGTCAGGAAAGCATCACCCTAGGGACAATTGCGAGGCCATTGTGTGACCTTCCAGTTCAGCTCGCATTCCCGAAGGCAGAGTTGCTCCTGGTTTTAATCAAAGGCTTCACACACACCTGGCGCTTCTGTTCTTCATCCCTGATTTTCCCTTCCGGGCTCAGCAAGTAGACTTCTCATCTCCCTCCAAGTCCTGCTTAAATTGGAGGCCAGGAAACCCTGAGAAACAGTGGTGCCTTCTGCCATCTGCTGGCTCCCTCCTGTCACCAGCCCAGAGCTGGCTTAGCAAAGATAAGAAGGTATGGAAGGAGCCACAAGCAAAGGTGTGGGGCAGATAGTGGTCCCTGCTCTAGTCAAATGCAGAGACGTGCAAAGGGTCATGAAAGCCATGAGAAGAGGGTAACGGAGGGCAACGGAGAGGGCCTCTGCTGTCCCAGGAGTTGGTGTAAGGTGACACCGTGTCTGATATCTGAGAGAGCAGTGTAACTCTCTGCAGGTCTGTTTCAGGGAAAACACAACTGAGTTTCTTTTAAATTTTACTTTTACAACATTCCTTCATTAGACTGATCCAATAAAGTTATATCCTTTATAGATCCATTTGAAGGAACAGCAGAAGTTGGTGCTGGAGATGACTGGGGTGTGGGTGAGGAGTTAGAAGGAGAAAGAAACTAGTAGAAATGTTTTACAGCACGTTACTGTATTCTGTCATTGGTTCAGGCAACCCTTTTATTGTTGTTTTCATTGAGCTATATATTTTTCTCCCCTCCCCTTCCATCCTTTCCTCTCCTTTTATACCCTCTCCCATGGTCTCCATGCTCCCAATTTACTCAGGAGATCTTGTCTTTTTCTACTTCCCATGTAGATTACATCTATGTATGTCTCTCTTAGGGTCCTCATTGTTGTCTAGGTTCTCTGGGTTTGTGAATTGTAGGCTGGTTTTTTTGTTTGTTTGTTTGATTTATGTCTAAAAGCAACTTATGATTCTGGGTCTGGATTACCGCACTCACTATGATGTTTTCTAGATCCATCCATTTGCCCGCAAATTTAAGATGTCATTATATTTTTCTGCTGTGTAGTACTCTATTGTATAAATGTACCACATTCTCCTTATCCGTTCTTTGGTTGAGGAGCATTTAGGTTGTTTCCAGGTTCTGGCTATGACAAGCAATGCTGCTGTGAACATAGCTGAGCACATGTCCTTGTGGTATGGTTGAGCATCCTTTCGGTATATGCCCAAAAGTGGTATTGCTGGGTCTTAAAGTAGGTTATTTCCTAATTTTCTGAGACATCGCCATACTGATATCCAAAGGGGCTGTACCAGTTCACACTCCCACCAGCAATCAGTGTTTTTGATCTTGGCTATTCTTACAGGTGTAAGATGGAATCTCAGAGTTGTTCTGATTTGCATTTCTCTGATGGCTAAGGATATTGAATATTTCCTTAGTGTCTTTCAGTCATTTAGATTCCTCTGTTGAGAGTTCTCTGTTTAGGTCTGTACTCCATTTTTTATTTGATTATTTGTTCTTTTGATGACCAACTTCTTGAGCTCTTTGTATATCTTGGAGATCAGCCAACTGTCCAATGTGGGATTGGTGAAGATCTTTTCCCATTCTGTAGGTTGCTGTTTTGTCTTGTTGACCATGTCCTTTGCTTTACAGAAGCTTTCAATTTCAAGAGGTCCCATTTATTAATTGTTTCTCTCAGTGTCTGTGCTACTGGAGTTATATTTAGGAAGTGGTCTCCTGTGCCTATGTGTTCAAGTGTACTTCCTACTTTCTCTTCTATGAGGCTCATTGTGGTTGCCTTCAAACTCTACTACAGAGCTACAGTACTGAAAACAACCTGGTATTGGTATAAAAACAGGTAGGAGGACCAATGGGACCAAATCAAAGACCCGGATGTCAATCCACACATCTACGAACACCTGATTTTTGATTTAAAAAAAAGCAAAAAATATAAAATGGAAAAATGAAAGCATATTCAACAAATGGTGCGGGCATAACTGGATATCAACATGTAGAAGAATGAAAATAGATCCATATCTATCACCATGCACAAAACTCAAGTCCAAATGGATGAAAGACCTCAACAGGCAACCAATTTTTAAGGATCTTTTAAAGATCTGTTGTTTACAAAACTCTAACCTAAATGTCGGGGACATAAAAAAAAAACAGATATTATTTTCTATCTTGAATATGACAATCTATTAGGAAGCAGTTAATTAAATGAAGAATTAAACAGAGGTGTGCAAGTAGTTCCAAGAAGTAGTCAGCCCAGTGTACCCATGGGTTCTGAGGATGCCCTCTAACATAGACAGAAAACAACTGGGTAAAAGGAACCAATTTTATTTTCTTAACATGCATTAAAGAATAGATTGTATCAACTGTGCATCTAAAATTTGCATCGCATTCTATAAGTAACCCCCAAATAATTGGAGTTACGCAGGAGGAGGCATGGAGATTATATGTCGCTACTAAGCCATTTCATAAAAGCTATCTGCGCACCCACGGCTGTGAGTTTTGGCACAGAGTGGGGCGGTGTCCTGTAATTGATCTCTTGGCAATTCTGAGAGCAACTATTCTACCTAATGAACCATGAGGAAGTGCATGGGAAGGGTGGGCATCTAAGTCAATTTGGGACTGCAGTACCAGAGAGAGCTTCCTGAAAAAGATGATCCGAGATGGTATAGCTGCTGGATGAGCCAAGAAGTAGGATATGGAAAGGGGTAGTTCGAGAAACTGCAGTAAATAGTGAAACCTTATAAAAAATCAATATTCAAATCAGTATGAAAAGACGTTCAGATGAAGGCTGAGAAGAAGCTCAGTTAGTAAATGGCTTACCATAGAAGGATCAGGACCCAGATTTGGAGCCTCAGAACCTGTGTAAAACCTGGGCGGAAAAGATAGTGACTATCTGTAGGCAGCACTAGAGCAGAGGAGGGGTGGAGCGGGGAGAGTCCTGAAGCTCACCAGCTGAAACCAAGTCAGTGGGTCCTCAGGTAGGAAAGGGAAGAACAGTTGAGAAAGACAGCTAACATTGACCTCTGCCTTTCACACACATGTGCTTGGAGGTACACCACCATCCCAACACACAGCACCCAGTCACATATCACCCCCACATACAGCACACACACACTCACACACACACACGGATGGAAGAATACTAAAGTACTAGCAAGTACTAGTAGATACATCTCTTTGGCTTTTGTCTATGTTTTCTAGAGCTTTCTTATACTGCTTATATAACGACTTTTTAATCTAAAGAAGCCTGGTTGCAAAATGTGTGTCCTGATCAAGGCTGAGCCAGAAAACGCCCTAAAATAAATGACGACCCTGTTTGTGTGTTTGTTTCTGGCATTGCAGCTTCGCTTTTCTTCCTGATCGTATTTCTGTCTGTGTGGTATATTCATTTCACTTGGTAAGGCTGCCTTCAGTCTCCTCCTTGGGCCAACACTTCCCCCTTATTCCCTGGATCTGTGGGGTGCATTGTGATGGCTGCTCACTCATTTGGCTGTGCCTGGGTCTGGTGTCTGGGTAGTGATTCACGTTTGTTCCGAAGCTGTCCATCTGTGCTGGATGCTTTGAAACAGTGCCCCAGGGATCTGAAAGACCATGTGTCTTGCTGAGACACCTTTGCAATAGAGACCTCTTCCCTGGCTTCTTCTGAATTCCAGCAAGCTCTCTTTTGAGTTTAGACAGTGTAATGAAAAAAGAAAAGAAAACCAAAGAGGAAAGAGTTTCTGTAGGAAGGAATCTAGTTCTGGGTCACCTACCAGGTGTGCTTAGTAAGCTTGACAGAGCGTCCTCAGGCCCTCACTTTCCTGCTAGTGTTTTTGGGGACTTGGCCTCTACACAGCATGGATGCTGATAGTGGGAATGAATATATATTAGCCCTAATAGAAACCTCATGGGGAATGCTCTAAGACTTGGTGGGCATACTAGCTGCAAGATGTTGGTGCCGGTACAGAGAGCAGTGATAGTCACAATAGTCAGTAGTACCCCATGAGCACTGACCACAAAGCTCAACTGGGAGACTACCTGGCATCCCAAACAAAACACTTTGGTCTGGCCCATACTGGAGCTTCTAGGTCAACTGGATATCCACTGTGTTCTGCGGGTTTATTATTGAAAGACTATGAAGATGTACACCAAATGAGTAACAATACAGTTGCCCACGGAATTTAAAAGTTCACTCCACTCTTAGGCTCATCATCACTGGCTGATGCCAGTTTCACCTTTGAAGAACCTGCCCTCTTTGCCGTTAAGAAGAGTTCAGAGGGCTGGAGAGATAGCTCAGTGATTAAGCACGCCAGCTGCTCTTTCAGAGGACCCAGCACCCACCTGATAGTTTACAGCCATCTGTAACTTCACTCCCAAGGGGCCCTGCGCTCTCTTCTGGCCTCCAAGGGCACTAGGCATACACGTGGTGCAAGACAGAATAGGCCATACATATAAAATAATGTTTTTATTTTAAATAAATCTTTTTCTAAAGAAGATCTCAGAGATAGTATCAGGACATACAGATCGTAGGGGTTTTGGGGGGCAGCCAAGGCTCCTGCTCCACAAAGCAACTGTACAGTTACTCTACAGCTGGTAGAGTTCTCACCCAACCGAGTTTGCAATGTGCTTCATTTTATTTTCACTTGTTACAAAGCCTGAGCCAGGCCGGCTGGCAAGAAAGCAAGGGCAAGGTACTACACACCTGCCTGCAGCCTTGGAACGTTGCCCGTCCCACACCACTGGGCTTCTGAGAAGGGCCATCTGTGGAATCTTGTAAGCCCTGGTACATAGTGGTACATGTTAGGTCACTGTGGCACCTGCTCGGCCTTTCCCCAGGGATCCTCCTGCGTGGCTTGCTCTCAGAGCTTGCGTGGAGTCTAAAAGCAGCTTTGATCCATCGTCTCTGTGGTGGCATTTCACTCCTCCATTCTGTCATTGCTCCTCCTGCTGCAAGCAAAGCGACAGCTTCAAGGCAACCTGCTGCCTCCTTCCTGTTTATTCACAGTGGCACTCGGTGTCCCCTGAGGATCATTCGAGAGTGGTTGTAGACTGACTCTTACAGACCAACTATAACTTTGGGTAGAAAAGAAACGGCATTCCTTTATCCGGCATGCCATTCTGAACTAATGACGAGAGAAACCTGAGAAGCCCAAGGCTGTAAAGAAACAGAGTGGGAAAACGTGGCTTCTATCTGGCAACCAGAGTGGCTGTCCCTTCTCTGTGGTCTTTGTGTGGCTTCAGTGGCCCATCACCAAAAATGGTTTAAAAATATGAAACGGAAAAGTCTAGAAATAAACAATTTGTGAGTTATTGATAAATTTTGTTACAATATTTCTTATTTAATAAATTCTTGTGTGTGGTATGTGTGTGTACGTGTTCAGGTAAACACATACGCACTCACGCTTGTGCGGGATGGAGGGCCACATTAGATGTCTTCCTTAATAACTTTTCACCGTGCTTTTTGACATAGACTGTATCAGCAAACCTGGGGCTCACTGATGTGCATAGACTAGCTGGCCAGAGAGTTGTCAGGATCCGTGTCTGATGTGGGATGTCCCCCCCACATCTGTCCTTCTACAGTGTTGGGATTGCAGGTGTACCTGGTTTTCCACTCAGGTGCTGGGGCTCCAGAATCAGTTCTCTGTGTCTTCACATGAAGAATTTTATCGACAGAGTCGTGTCTCTGTTTCTACCTTAGAGTTTTAGAATCGACTCAGTGTTAGTCAGTGTGAACCTCTTACCATTACTGATGTACAAACTTCATCACCAGTGTATCTGTGTAGAAGAGAACACTGTGTACAGAGCTGGCTGCCATCTGCTCTTTTAGGCATCTGCTGAGGGTCTCGGGGTGTGTCCCCTCCAGCTGAGTGACTATGGGCAAACCAGTAATCTAGCATGTTTCCGTAAACAAGATATGGATTTTTTTCTTTTGCCTTATTTACCTTCAATGTAAAGGAATTGGATTATATAACTTATATAACTTGCAGGGATATTAGGATTAAATGAAATAATATATCAGAAAGCACCTTGTAAATTTAAGAAATAGAAGCAACAACAACGACAACAAAAACCACACAAAGAGTAGGTTAGGATTAGTGAGGGGATTGTGGCAGCTGGGTAAACATAATCGAAGCTGACTCTTGTGGTTGAACTGAATGAAAGACGATCGCAGTGCCATGTCCCATGCCTCTTTCACAATCTCTCTGCCAAGCTTCAACAGGGGAGCACTGAGTGTTTGGGAGAAACTGGGAGAGGTGGTTACTGTCCCTCTGATGCCAAGGGGAGCCGTGTATGCAGAGGAAACACATCTGGAATGGTAAAAGCATATATGGGAAGGACATGCTACTCCAGGGTGAGAGCAGGATGGGGCAGAGACAGGTTCAAAGTCCACAGGGCTCCTGTTTGTGTTCAAGATAGGAGCTTTCCAAATACCACTGGGCCTGAGGGCACCTCCCTGAGTGAGGGCCACTGATCAGAATCTCCCCGGCACTCTTCTGCCAGACTCAATGGTGATATTCTTCTCCAGAGGCCTGGCTCTGCAGCCTGGGCCAGTAATTTAGTGTTATCAGATTAATTAAGTCATTTATGTGGCTAAATTTACATATGAATATTAAATATCAGGCAAGGCCTCTCTAATCAGACAGCGGGTGTTTTCAGGATAACACTTTGTTCCCAAAACATTCAGAAATATGCAAATTCTGTCTTTAATGAGGCTGATATTTATGTGAGGAAGAAATCTTCCAGCTAGGAAGATTCACTCTCGTGATATCTTCGTCTGGCACCTCGAGCTATGCTAGATGCCCCCTCTGGAGTTGCTCATTAGCAACAAACCTTTTTTTTTAATCTCTCACCTGCTTTTCATTCTGAATTTGTCACAATTGGTCACACTGCTGAGAGGTCATGAGTTTTGCTCTTTGGTCCAAATTTTGGGTTACTATTGATTGACAGTAAACCTGGGTAATGAGTGAAGTTTGTAGAATTCAGCTTCTTCCAGACAAAATGGGAAGGATTGCAACCATCTGTGATGCTTTGCCAGAAGAGCCGGGCCTGTGGTGCCCGCCGCCTGGAAATTCTCTATGTATGCAAACTGTCCTCTGCAGTTCTCACGTGACCAGACTGTCCCTCCTTTCTTTTATAGCTTCGATGTGGAAAATGGCCCTTCCCCAGGTCGGAGCCCACTGGACCCTCAGGCCAGCTCTTCCTCTGGGCTGGTGCTTCACGCCACGTTCCCTGGGCATAGCCAACGCAGAGAGTCCTTCCTCTACAGATCCGACAGCGACTATGACTTGTCACCAAAAGCGATGTCAAGGAACTCATCGCTTCCAAGCGAGCAGTAAGTAAAGCTGTTCCTGTTCCTCTCTGGGTTTCAGTCTCGCGAATAACCTCATCCTTAACCCTACTGCAGCAGCAGCAACAACTGTTGCCAACTCAGGGAAAGGAGAGAAAACTGAAAGAGTGACAAAGACATCCATCTTCAGGACTTGCAGAATTTTGACGGGGGTCCTAAGGCATACAAAGAAAACAAACCAAAACCCTCACACACAGTGTTCAGTTCACATCTGTTATCTGAAAACTTTTGTTGGGCTTATTTCCTGAACTGAATCATTTATGGGATGAAAACCTAACACGTTTCACAAACCACACTTAGATATGTGGGCGTATGAGGCTTTGGGCCAGAACAAAAATGGTGGTTGGTTGTCTGCATTCTCACTCAGTGGCCTTTGTTCAGGGGCATTTAACTAGGCTGTCATCCAGCCACATGCCTGTGGACCTTATGTGAGATTTTACCATCATACCTACTCGCTGCCTGGCTCCTTGGTGAGACACAGAACAGCCGAAGCAAGGCAATATCTTTGTTTTGCTGATACTAATTGCAGATAGCTGTTTTTTATTTAAAGAATGACAACTGGTTCATGTTGCCTGTTTATTAAATTTCTGAACCCAAATAAAATTGGTTGCTGAAACCCATGACTTAAAGGGTTTATGGGCACACACTAATTGGTTTTAACATTGTATGTTATAAAAGTATCGAAAACTCCCTAAAATGTCCAGTCTGGGAAAGTCCACTTCCTTCTCATTTTCTGTTAAAAAGGAACCCAAAAAGATTTACCTTCTCGGAAAAAGGAAATGTTTTATGACTGGCAGTAGGAAAATATCCTGCAGGGTCCCTCTGCCAGAAATCTTAATAGAGATATTCTAGCCTGGGGACTGGGAAAGCTGGCTCAATTGTTAACAACACTGGCTCTTACAGAGGACTTAGGTTTGGTTCCCTGTGCCCAGATGGTGGCTTAGTTATCTGCAACTCTTGTTCCAGAGGATCCAACACCCTCTTCAGGCCTCTGTGGGCATCATACATGTGTATGGTGCACATATATACATGCAGGCAATCACTCATATGCATACAAGAAAAGCAAAAGCAAATAAATCTGCCTTTTTTTTAAAGGTAGTCTATGGTCCTAAAATATTCCAGTCATGAGTGGGCCAAAATTCACATTTCTTATATTTACTGATTCTCCCATATATACTGTGCAGTGTGATAAAATTTGGGGATTTAAAAAAAATGAGTGAAACAGTACGAGACACCAGAGATGGGTTCAAACAAGAGTGTGTTCCTCAAGAGTCAGTGTCTTCTCAGGGAGACGACACTAATTGGCTATCATACGAGGGTCACACACGGGCACACTAAACTCCACAGCACAGGACACAACCCACATTGAATGAGCATGTGCCGAGGGCCAGGTTCCTTTGCATTTGCTACCTGTTAGCCTGACATCCAAGCTGTAGCCACTGCCAAACCTACACAGTCTGGATTTTATCATGGGGGAGCAAAGGAAATGCAGGGAGCTCCAAGTAGGCACAGACCCATTCCCACGCCGTTTAACAAACAGACGGCTACCTTTGGAATATATATGTCCCCTCGATTAATTCTTACCCTACTCATTCCCAAACTCACCCCAAACCTCACAGTGAGTCTCCAGGTCACTCGGCCTCTACAGAACAGGCTGATTAAACTCCAGGTGAGATTCTCCTGTTTCCTTGTGTGAGAGAAATCTATAGAGAGAGTTTAAGTTTGAAGATAATTTAAAACTTACAAGCCAGCTTAGTCTCCAGCTGATGCAACTACAGCTCAGAAAATCTCTGCAGCCAGCGTCCTTGGCCGCCAGTTTTACCTCTTGGTACGTTCACTGTTCACTGACCGGTAAAACCTCCTCCCAAGTTTACCTGTACAGTGTTGCCAACTTCAGTTCTAGAAAAGCAAACATGTGTGAGAATTATCTAGCGTCATTATTCCTTTTTAGCTTTTTGATTTCTATTAATCTCCCCTCCCACCCTGTGTGTGTGTGTGTGTGTGTGTGTGTGTGTGTGTGTGTTGCACGCACTGAGGATATGGATGGAGATGTGGAGGCCAGAGCCGGAAGTCAATAGTTTTCTTTTCTGCTCTCTGAAAAGGTTACAGTTTGGGGCTAGGCTTTCTGGCCAGGGAGCTCTCGTCATCAGCCTGTCTCTACCCATCAAAGCTTGAGTTCAAGTCACACTTGGCCACGCCTAGCTTTCAATGTCACGCCGCGGAGGAGTTAAACCTTTGTCCTCATTGGCAGAGAAAGCATTCTTCTCATTGAGCATATCCTCCTTTTAAAGATAAAGAGAAGTAGCGAGAGCCCACGATAAAGATAAGTCCTTCCCAGGAAAGTGCAGGTGGTAGCAGAACCAACAACCCCCCTTTATTCCGCATACCGATATCAGGGCACATTAAAATCTCCCTGCTGAATGAGGCCGAAGGGTTTAGTTTTGAAAATATTTAAGCATAACTTTAAAATCTTTTGTGTTTGACGTTTAAGGACATTATGCGTCTCCATATGAGAAGCCACAGGGTTTAAATAAAGTCCAGTTTCCTCTGGCAGTTTATTTTGTCAGAGCCACATTGGAAAATTTAGTTTCACACCGGTGTCCACATCTAAACTAAAGTGATGTTCTTTAAAAAAAAAATCAACTTTTTAGTTATCTGTTTTTAAGAATATACATTTTCCTTCATCTAATTCAATTGTAACCTTTATTTTGTCTTTTAAGGTATTTTAAATGTTTTATTAATTTTATTTTATCTATATGGCTATTTGTCTGGATGGATATCTGTGCTTCATGTGTGCTCAGTGTCAGCGGAGACCGGAAGAGAACATTGGATTCCCAGGAATGAGTCACCATATGGGTGGTAGGGATCAAACCAGGGTCCTCTGGAAGAGCAGCCAGTGCTCTTCACCACTGAGCCATCCCTCCAGCCCCACGAAGTAAGGCTCTTTAAAGCCCTTTCTCCTGATTACCACTGTGCAGGAAGAACTGAACTCAACATGGGAACAGTAGCCCCTCCCCATCTCCCCATTTCATTGCTCCTGTCTCTGCCGAAGAGACCTTTCTGATGAAAAGCAGTCTTGGAAACTCAGGCACCCTGATGCAAAGGCCTCTGGGATGGCTCAGAATGGCCTTTTCTCAGGGGGCCCTCCAACCTAGCGTGGATTGGTCAAAATTCAAATTAAGACAAAAGTGAGAAGCTTTGCATGCTTCTGCTCCATTAAATCCTAGCCCTAGGACAATGTTGGCTGTGAAATGTTCCCTATGTGAACGGTCTCAGTAGAATAAATAGAAATTGCTTACAGGTTAGGCGACAGTAGGGGAATAAGTTAAAAATACAAATGGGAAATTTTAAATGGCCTTTAGCAACAGAGAATAGCTTGCAATGAGTCTTTCTGGTAAAACAAAATGAAGTCCTCTCTGGGTCCCTAACGGCAAGCTCAGCTATGCTCCTGGATGTGACAATCTCTTGGTCCCTCCTCAGTTCCTGGGCTGCAGTCATTTTTAAACTAATGCCTTCACATACTGTGGTATAGGTTTCTCAGTGGGAACCCAAATTACTGAAAATTAGCAGGAGCCGTTCTCAAAAAAAAAAAAAAAGCACAAATAATAGACCATTTAAATTTAAAACCTGCTTATTGATAGACTACCAAAAAAGTACAGTGTGGTACCTAAGGCTCCCAGCTGCTTCGTTTGCTTGGCTTAGCATGGCTGTTAAGACCTGGGATCTCTCTTACCGTCCAAATCACATGTAAGTAAAACCATACATCGATGAAGCCTCGCCTGTGTGCCACGTGCTAAAGTACTTTGCATATGTCATTAATTTAGTCCCTGTATCCTCGGTGTGGTAGGAACTACAGCTTTGTCAGTTCAAGTGGAAAGCACGGGACGAGAAGAGAGGCTTGAACCCAAGGCGTCCAGATGGCGAGCCAGTACAAAGATCCAGGATGCAAACCACACGAGGCCCCAAATAAGGATATTCATCCCTGATTTCCCTGCCCTTCTAACTATCGATATGCACCATGTTCAATCTTTCTTTTAGTGAATCTTTACTTAGCTGGAAACATTAAGGAAGTTTCTGTGCCTTCAAAAATCTAAGCGATGAATAAGTCAGTTAGCAGCTTTAATACATTCAGAAATAAAGGCAAAACTAGAGAGCCTTGTACAGACTCTGGAAGTCCTGGCCAGGCGGGGTGAGTGGTCTACGGGAGGAGGTCCAGCTAGGTGAGCTGGAGGATGGATAGGAGGACCGGAGGGCACGCACGCACAGGAAAAAGGCCGTGACCGACCAGCTCTTAGCTCTAAGAAGGACACTGTGGAGAGCTGAGGCCGGTGTAGCAACAGGTTTCACCCTCGTTGTGCAAGGCCTAGGGGTTGTTCTGCCTGCTGCAGCCAGGCAGTGGGAAGCTGCAGGACTTCACATCGGGATGTGTCTGCGTTTGAAATGAGCTCGGGAGAAGGGGTGAGCTGAAGAGTCAATAAGGGGGCAGCTTAGGCCTCGCCTGTATGTAACATCAAGGAAGAGGACCTACAACAGAGAGGGCTTGGCTGACCGGTAAGAAATATTTGTGGATTAGGACTGACAGATCTTCATGGGTGATGGTAGAATGAAGCAGGGTGGGGGGGAGGAGTTTCCCGCCTGACCAACATGGTAGATGACAGCATCGTTCCCTGTCAACTGGGTACTTCCTTCTAGTACCCCAGCAATGTCCACGAAAGCATTCTGTACCTACTGTCCAGTAGAAAGTCAAGTCCTCTAGACTGCAGTAGGGACAGGCTTAAAGAAGGTGTATCTTAAAGAGGTTGTTACCAGCCAGAAGATAGACAGACAACATTTATTTATATTTATATTTAATAAATAACATTTATTATTTTCAATAATAAAGAACCCATTACTGATGCCTATGGCTAAATAAATAGAATGCTTTTATCTGCCAAGAAAGATACCTCGTTTCTTACAGAACCCCCGTTTGCAGAGAAGAGACACGGCTTGTCTAACTCTCACCGGTTTAATAAACTATCTGGGAAACAAGACAATGCCGGCCAGGGGCAGGATGTGTGTTCTCAGCCACCACAGTTCTAATCTGTGGAAATCAACTACAGCCCAACAAAAGACAGTTCCACATATAGTGAAAAACAACAGCCACGAAGTAAATTAATAAAGCTTAGAGTCTAGTGGTGAGAAGCAGCAATTTTGATTTCTAAAAAGAAAACTGTTTTATGGTTAAGATCTGACCTACACTCTCAATTCCAAGACCCAATTGCAAGAAGCTATTCTGAGCTTGGAGGGGTCATGCTTAGACTAAAAGAGTGTAATGCTCCGATTCTGTCACTAGAGGGTGCTGGCGTAACGGTTCTGAGTATTTCACCTTGTTACAGAGAAGGCACACTGTCTTTCTCTAATCTGGGAAATTAAAAATTAAATAAGAATCCATAGTCACATATTTTGATACTGCAATCTCTGCTTATTCTTAATTTGTAAAATAGCATAGTTATGTTTTCTAAATAGTTCTGCAATCTGGGAAGGTTTTGTTTCATTTTATTGGGTTTCTTCCCTGATTCTTGTTCTAAATCTGTTCATTTCCCTACCAGCTATGATCTGACCTACAGCATTTAGTTGCAGAGATGCTCTTAGGGAGCCAGTACAGGCAATCCTCCAATCCACTCCTGTTTCTGAATATCCTGATGTCCCAACTTCAAAAGTCCACTGAGCAAGTCCTGTTGACATTGGGCCATGGTGGCCTTCCTCTCTGTGATCGTTAGTTTGTATAGTTTTACTCCCTCCCCAGATCATTTTCCCAACATCAGATCTATGCGTGGTGGTGTTTTGTCTTCCTAAATCGTTTGATTGCCATCAGATACTTAAACTCCAGAAACTCGGGAGACATAGACGATCTGCTTGACTCCAAATCAATTTCCTGTGCTCCCAATCAGCCTTGGTATGTTTTGAACCATGTCAGTTTCATCTCAAAAATTGAAACAGACAGCAAGGTCTGTCACCCATCCGGACATTCGCTGTATGAAAACACAGGCAGTTGGGTGCAAACCACCAGGCACCATTTGTAGCAACCGTTTCTGATTCTCCTTTTAGCTTCTTTCTGAAATCCCTGAGCTTCTCCTGTGGCTGTCTTTGCTACATATACTACTGTGCATGAAGCCATGCCCACCCCCTCCCTCCCCCTCCCCTACTGTAACTATCCCTGTTGCCTTGGGGAAGCCTAACTCTGACACACCACCTCCCTGGTCCATAGCGCCACCTAGGTGTGTCTGAGCACCTTGAATTCAACATGCACCCCAAAACTTCCATGGGTATCATGACAACTCCCAACTCCTCTGTACATTTCTGGTTTCTGCTCATGACTGTTTTCTCAGATGCTCACTTTTTTTTAAAAAATGAAAATATTCTTTCGTTATGCAAGTAAGTGCTGAATTCTGACAGGATCCCCGGCGTCTCTTTAGTCATTTCCTGCTCCTTTCTTGGCTGTGTCTGCTCTTTCTCATTGACAGGAACCTTCTTGCCATTCCTCATGGGGCTCTCCCTGCCATGCCATCCTCAGCACCCCCAGTATTTTGCTTCTTGCAATCCTCTTCCAGTCTGTCTGTCTCACCTCCCACGTCCCTGAGAGCCCTCCTCTGCTCGCCTCTTCCTGTTGAGGGAATTGTCGCTATAGCAGGCTGTGTGCGCCATAGCTCAGGTGCATGGGACCTTCTAACCTTACTCTCTCCATACGCCGTAGTGGGTGTGCTCTATCAGACACCAGGGAGCTCACTCACTGTTTTCCCATATTAGATCCTCCGCTACTACCATTTCTGTCATAGGTATCTCTTCTGCCTTCTTACAGGCTATGCCCCTAGAAGTTCATCTCAAACACTCCTGACTCAGCCAAGCCCTTCTTACTTCCACTAACCCATAGTTCATTTCTCTTTTGGGTCCCATCCAGTATCCTTTATTTGTATTTCTCTTTCTTTGTTTATATGTATTATAACTTCAAAAGTATTTTTGGTTTCCCTTACTATGTTTTGACTCGAGATCTTGTGGTTTCTGCATAATTTGATTTGTCAACTATGTAGCGAGTATAGAATAGAAACTATCGTGTTTAAAACACAGGCGGAGGGGAGCAGAGAGGCTCAGATCTTCCATTTGCCAGCCGGGTGCTAGTCTGCAGCTGTTGGCGTGTTATCACCCGGAACGTGCCGGCCTCCCGCTGCATTGCCAGTGTTAACTGAGCTAATGTACACAGAGACCCATCGCATGACTTCTCAGCTCGTCTTCATTTTCTTCTCACTGTCCAAACTGGGCCTCCAAGAAATCTCAGAGAGTGCCTAGCTAAGGACAAGGGTGGAAACCCCCACGTTAGCGAGGCGTCAGAGAAGAGTAGCTACTGATGCATGTGTCTGCAGCTTTGAAACCTGCCTTCACATGGTGCTTGGTACCAGGCAGGTGCTTCCTTATTATGGAGTACCCTCACATGATCATGGATGAAGCGCCATGTTTGGCGTGAAGATGGAGGGCAGAAGGGGTAGGCCAGACAGGGAGGGGAGCTTGTTGCCATCAGCTTCCGTGTTGCTCATTCATAGGGTGCCAGCAAATTAACCTAATTTCGTGATGGTGGCCAATGCGGTTTCTCAAACCTTCAGCCGAGCGCTTGCTAAAGGCAGTCATTAGCCGATTACGAAAGTGGATGCCAAAGCTCGCAAAGCGCATTGCTGCAAACCCAGTTTTCACTCGTCCCCGGCATGGACTGATGAAGCAGGAGACGGAGCGTATTTAGCTCGGTGGGACCAAATGAGTGCCACTGTTACCGCTGTAGTAGGCTCAGTCTGCACATTCCCATTAAAAAAATTTTTCCTTGGGTACTTTAAGGGGAAAAAAAAAGACTATATTAAAAACAAAAAGTAATGGGATTCCCAGACAGAAATCTGTGTTTAAATGGTATTAAAGCTGCGGTTCAAATGAACAAAAGCCAGGAAATCCAGTGTTACCCTTTATCCAGACTGTTGTACCATTTTTTTTTTCCAATGCACGGTGTGCCTATGGGCAGGCAGCCCTCCCTTTGAGTTTCCTGGCTCTGGCAACTCAAATCCACAAGTCAGTTTGAATTATAGGACTCTGGGCCTGCCGTTTAATGGGACTGTATGCCCCGAGGACACATGCTCTCTTGCCAAAGCTTTTAGATGGAGACACCGCAAAGCTAGCAATCATGAGCTGGGCGCTGTTTTTCTTTGGAGTTCACAGCTCCCACCGTCCTCCCACGCAGAAGGGTTACTGGAACAGGTGGGTTGCTGACAGTGATGAACTTCTGCATGACTCGTGTGTATTATTGAAATTCATCTGCTCTGCTTCTTTTTCTGTGTTCACCAGGCACGGCGACGACCTGATTGTCACTCCATTTGCCCAGGTATGTACGCATCATGCTAGTCCCCACCCTGTCGCCTGTGTGGTTTTTTAAATGCAGTCCTTTGACCCTAACCAGTTTGGAAACCTTGTCCTTGCAGGTTCTCGCCAGCTTGCGAAGTGTAAGAAACAACTTCACTCTGCTGACGAACCTCCACGGAGCTCCCAACAAGTAAGCCGGATTACAGTTCCCTCCAACAGAAGTCCCAAACACTGACGAACACTGAGCACAAACACTGCCTAGAAATCAGCCCTACACGTTAAACTTCCATACACAAGGCATTTGAAAATAGAAAGTTTAAGGGCTACGAGGTTCACTTGTGTTTCAAAGACTAACATAGCCTCAGAGGGTGATAGAGTCCATGATCTTGGGAGGAGTTAGGAGAGGGCCGCAAGCCCACTCACTCAGCCTGTTTTATAAACGGAAAACTTGAGCCCTCAGGAACAAAGCCACTAGCTTATGAATGCACTCACTGTAGGTTAAAGAAACTTTGGATCTAAGTCGGGCAGTGGTGGCGCACGCCTTTAATCCCAGCACTCGGGAGGCAGAGGCAGGCGGATCTCTGTGAGTTCGAGGGCTGCCTGGTCTACAAGAGCTAGTTCCAGGACAGGCTCCAAAGCTACATAGAGAAACCCTACAGGGAAAAAAAAAGAAAGAAAAAAGGAAAAGAAAAAGGAAGAAACTTTGGCTCTAAGGCTTGACTCTCTAGGTTTTTCAGTCGCAGTCAATATCTATATCCAATTTCTTCATGAAGCTATCCATCTGTCATTTGCTTGGCTTCATCCGGAGTCTGATAATGCAGATGATACACAGAAACGGTAAAGGCTAGTTTAAACAATCGCTTTCCTCTCACAGTCCTGTAGTTAGCATTTACGCATCCTTTTGAGAGCAAGTTGCCTACTCCTAGAGTATGGGAGCATCAAGGTCTCTCACCAACCCTTTTGTGCTCTTCCGCCAGAGTGTGTTTTCTTCCACGCTGTTTGTGTGTGTGTGACCGTATACGCTGTGTGACCGTATCATTCTCTTGCCTGGGCACTGCAGTGGACCACTCTTTACGAGCAAGTATAGATGCTTGTGCATTGTGTCTGAGATGCCTCGCAGTCCAGTAAGTTAACGGGATGGAAAGTCAGTTGTATTAGATTTAGAGCAAGTAAGAGGGGAACATACCTAATCTAAAATCCCAACTCTTTGAGCCCTGATATGATGCTAAGAATGAAAAGATCCACATCTGACCTCGGGAGACAGGTTGTATCTAGCTTAATTAGAACCTACTGTGTATGATTACCGTCAAGTCATTTGTGGGAAGCGCATATGAAACACACCAGTTTTCTGTTCAGCCTTGATTCTCCTCCCCGAGATTTCTCACCATGTAAATGAAGATATTCCAGAATCTGAAACAAACAGAAAGCAAATCGCAAATCTTCAACACTCAGACACGCAGACAATACACAGAACCCAAAGAACATGGTTTGGAGATTTTCTTCCTGTTTATTCATTTATTAATCCACCCCACCAGTATTTATTTCATACACACTAGTCAGCCATTCCTGCACGTCCGTAATTACACAAACACGTCCTGGCCATTCATTTTACGCTAAGCACTGATGACCTCATAGTGGTCCACACAGACAAGGTCCCTGCCCTTCCACAGCTTATGTTCTAACAGGAAGTGGGGGGTGATTAATCAGTGAGCAGTCAGATCATGTCTCCAGCCACCCAGGCTTACGTTCAACAACCGAGGTCTGGCAGTTTTCTGTCTACCCCTCTCCACCCTGATCACGGACTCTCTATGCCTGAAGTGTCTCCTCCCTGCCAGTGTCTGCGTGGCCAGACTCTGACTTCTTTTATGATGAGTGGTCTCCATCTGACCTGACAGCATGCTCATAACCTGTCACACTGTCTTTATGGGGTTTTGTCCATCACCAGACTGGGGTAGAATGTCTGGCACATATTTTATGTCTCATGAATATCTCATGTGTATGTCTGTGAATGTGTGTTTCTGAATAGAGAACTATTATGAGATAGATCGCTAATGATTTAGAAAATTCCTGCCAAGTTTAGAAATTTCCTTACCCTTGCATACTGTTCTCCGTATAATTGGTTTCTGGAACTATATGTGTTGACATCGTATATATGTGTTGACTGCTTGGAAATCATATGCACAGGCAAGGTAATTATCTTCTTTGGGTTTCGGTTTCCTAAACTTTAAAATAAGATTATTATGAGGATTAAATGAATTAATATTCATAAAGCACTCAAAGTGACATATGGTATGGTAACTGTGAACTATTATAACTGAAAACTAGTCTTATTGAACCTAGGGGAATTTTTATATCTATTATCTCAGCAATGCTCTCCACAAGCAATAGTTGTGGCAGAGATAATTACTTCCATTTTATGGATAAGGAATCAAGGCTGGGTGAGATTAAATGACCTGAATGTGACCACCTGCACAGCTTCTAGTGAGCATCTGTTGTCCTTGAACCCAATACCCCAACTCTCACTGCTGTGATCCTCTTATTCAGGACACCAGTAAGTCCTCCGGGTGCAGAAAGAAACCCTGGATGGCTTGAGCGGTTATGTAGGAACAGCTTCTGAAACAGGATGATCAAAGAGGCTAAGAGCAAACATTAAGCCAATCTCTTTCGGAAGGAAGCGCTGAGTCAGAATGTTACAGGTGGAGACAGGGAGGAGGATGAGTAAAGATGCCCACAACCAAACCAATATGCTACACAGATCCAAGGAGCGGGTACACACAGTGTTCTCAGTGCGGTTTGTTACCATGAGTGTGGGTAGTTTTGGAGACAGCCTAGCCCTGCTGGTGGATACACTGATGACACTTTCTCAAGAACTGGGTCTTCGGATAGCCCTGGATGTTCCGGGTCACACACAGTTCCCGGGAGCAAGTATCGTGAGACCCTAAATGTCATAGACAGAATGGTCCTAGAGCCATTATCATTCTCAGACTGAGGACCAGCTCTCCAATCAATACCCACTGTGTCAGTGTGTCCGAGACAAAGGTGGGAGTGTGTCTCCAGGAGTTAGTCATCTGCATTCGCTGACCCCGAAGACCCACATCTGTAATTTATAGAGTTCATCTTGCTATTTATCTCGAGGCTTTTGATGGTTTAATTTTGAGATAGGTTGTTCTTCTACGACCCTGGCTGACCTGGAATTCACCACCCTACTATGTGGCTCAGGCTGGTCTCAAACTCATGGCAATCCTCCTTTCTCGGTGTGAACTCCTATCCAAGCTCGATCATTTAAAGTATCTCGTAAAAATAAACATCAAAGGACAAAAACATAAGGAAAGGCAGATCCTCGAGAACTTTCCCCATGGGGGCTGAGAGCACCTCTGTGTCAGATTTAAGTCACCAATGGAGTAGCGTGGCCGCAGGAGGCTGGAGAGCTGCGGGTCCGTTGATCCGCTCCACTCTGTTGCTAGGTAGTCAGTACCCACCAACAAAGAGCAGGAAGTGAAGAGAAGATTGTCTACCAGGGATGCACATGGCCTAACGAGAGCATCCCCCATCCCACCCACATGCCTTAGCTTACGCTAACAATTGAAGCTGTAAGATCCATGGAATTTAGAAGCTGCTTTCTGGGATATTTAACGTGGGTTCCAGGGTGCCACTCCCTGTCTTGAATGTAGCATTTAAGCAGTAATTATGTCCTTGGAGTGGTTTTCATGAGACATCTGGCTAGTGTGGTTTATTATGTGAAAAGGAACTCCCACATAGAGCTATACTTCTCCTAAGTTACGGTTTCTTTTATCTTTTGGCTCTTTGCTCTGTATAAAGCAGCCCATTGTCTGCCTGAGCTCTGCCACCCAAAGGGTGAAAATCTTAAAGTTTCTGCTGAGGTTTTCTTGTACCTTAATGAAACGAGGGATCAGACCTGTGTTTCTTGGCTGCAAATTAAACCCTACACTTCCATTGTCCCAGGAGTTAATTTTGAAGGCTGCAGCTTTCCATTTGGGGTTGTGTAATTCAGAAACATTTCCCTGAAGCCCTTGATGGCTTCCAAAAGTCCAGCCGTGTCACTGAGTGTCCTCACCACTCAGTAGCCGAGATGGCCGCTTCCATCTTCCGTCAGCAATCAGGGACACAAGTGACAATCAGAGAATTGCGTCATCTTTGCGTTCACAGTTCTTCAAAGGCAGAGTTGGATCACAATGTACGCGTTCTCTGAAAAAAATATAATAACCATCTTCTTCAGTGTATATCTGGACTGTCTTTCAGAGCTTTATACATTTTGGCATGGGACTGAAATTAGCTGAGAATCATAAAATCTTGAACACTCAGATATGGAAAATACCTAGCCAAATTTCCTCCGAGTAAGTGAGGAAATGTATGGGAGCCCCTCACACAGGACCTCACACACTGTAAATCATCAGAAATAGAAGTTACTGCCTGCTCTCCTCAAGTAAGAAAGAAACTGAGGTCGGGTGAGTTGCCAGGGCCGACATACGTGGAAGGTGCCAGAGTCAGGACTGGGATTAAGATTCCTGGCTTCTATTGCGGCTCAGTTCTCTCTCTCCACCACACAATTGAGGCTGAAAAGCATTAACTGCTGTGGCCACAACACCTTCCCCACGCCTAGCAACATCTTCAGCAGCCAGGTAAGGAACTTCCTCCTGTTCTTTTCTGAGTTAGAGACAGCGGGAAACCAGGCAGTACGTAGCCTTTGTTTCCCCCCTGAGCTCACCAGTTTCTGGCTGCCAGGCTCCTGTCTTACCAACAATAATGTGGCTTCTGGGAGGCACCCAGTCATTAAAGTGTGCTGAACCTCCTTCTTGGACCACTTATCAAGAAGCGATACACTGGATAAACCCTGCCCTTGCACCTACACAGGGAAGCTTATCTGAAGTAGCAACCTTAGGTAAAGGCCATACTTTCTTCACAAAGTAACTTCCAAGACAAAAGAATTTACATAATGTATAAATTCAGAGAAATAGTGGAGAAAAAAAATGGATGATATGAGTAACCATGCTACTCAGAAAGATGTTTCTGACATTTAAGAAGACCTAGTTCACGATCTTCTTTCACAAAAGCCTCCCAGAAAACTCGGGAAGATACGCACGATTCAAAGTCCAGTAGTGCTGTGAACCCAGTGGGCAGGCAGTGAAATGCCATGCTGGACTGCAGGGCTGCAACTAGGAGTGAGACTCAGTCTTTCCTTACCTGCCTTACACTGTGCTGAAGAGAGAGATGGGAAGATGGGGGTTGCATTGCAGTATGATGATAAAATGTAGGAAACTCCATGGCATGGGTGAGGGCCACTCACACCAGAGTATGGGCAGGACTGCCTGAGCACAGTCCCAAGTTACACAAAAGAGTTAGCCACTGAGCCAGTCACAAAGTCACAGCAATGTGACAGAGCATGCGTAGTGGGCAGCCCAAGGGTCAAGACTGCATATTAATAGATAAGTGCTAACACATCCAGAGAGTGTGTTGGTATCTTATTCATAATACTTCCTTCCCAATGACTGGTTCCGTCAATAGTCCACCAGTAGTTCGGGAATCCTTACTCCTCGCCAGAAAGTTGATGGGTCCTACAGAAGATAATAAAAAGAGGGAGAGATCCTACAGAAGATAATAAAAAGAGGGAGAGGTCAAACTGGATCCTACTGTGAGCAGGTTGTGGAGTCAGTGGTGGAGACAAGGTATATAGGTACGAATTGCCACATGAAGAAAAAGAATCTCTGGTCTAGATAGAGCACCATGGCATCATGAGTGACTAGAGGAGGAACCATTTTGAATTAGGAATAAAATTTCCTTTTGAAGGAGATTTGTAATCTTCAAAGGTAGGTGATGTTTAGTATGGGGAGAGTTTCTTCAACAGAAGAATGGCCTGAGCATCAATAAGAAAGGAACAGAATGAGGTCAAAGCAAGAGAAGAGATCAACCTTGACCTCAGCAAAATGTACATCAATTATTTATTCATCTGTTCATCCAGTATTCCATACGATAAGCGTTACTGAGTACTTGGCATATAAAGACTTTCTCGGGTACCATCCTAGGACCCAGCAGTGAGCAAGCCTTCCCTTGCCTATATAAAATTTACCTTTGATCTAGGGAGTTATATATCAAACCCTAATTAGACAGCTCCTATTTTAATTGCAATTTTGGAGTTCGACAAGGGAGAAGTATGAAACTTGAGAGAACACACAGCCAGCCTGTGGTCTGAGATGAACTGTCAGACCGAGGAAGGGTCTAGTGATAATCTAGAGAACTATGATAAGGATGGGCCGCGAAAAGCTTTGCAGGGCAGGCTGAGGAGTTTGGAATTGACCATTCAATGTCATGGACAAACAAAACAATCAAACCAAACCAAAACAGCCCTTGGTAGTAGTGCAGGGGTGTTCAGGAAATGAGATAGAGAAAGGGGCTGGCACTTCTAGTTCAGAACCAGACGGCTTTGAATCCTGGCCTCCCAGTTAGAAAGCACCATGTGTCCTGTAGTGTGTATCTTCATCTCCTGGTCCCTAAAGACAAATGATAACACTCCCGGTAGAAGAACTAAGAAGGGACAAGCATAGCATCCAGCAATCATGGCACGAGGACTTCCCACCCAGTCACAGATGGAGATGAGATGCCAAAGAGAACTTGACTCAGGATCACCCTGTGGATCTGTTGATGGCGGCTGTAGACTCTGTCCATGAACTTGAAGTTATATAGAGAGAGCTGCATCAAAGGTCTATCCCCAGGGGAATGTGATGTCACTGCCGGGGCTGACCAATAGGCAGGGTCTTCCTCAGCAACAGCCTTGCACGCCTTTCTCCATCACTTAGAATTTGACTTCTTCCTCAGACCTGCCCGTGCATGGGAATGCAAAAAGGACTTTAAGCTGCAGATCCCTAGGCCCTCCACCAGACATATGGAAATGGACTCTTCTCAGGTGGGGAAAGTATTTCTTAATCACCTCCCCAAATGGGTCTGAAGTTCATTTGTGTTATCAGAGCTTGTGAGCATCAATGCCGGGGCCCAGGGTGAGTAGGCATGCTGCCCATTCATAGCACACCAATTCAAGAGTCAAGTGAGAGTAAGAAGCAGAAAAGGGAGATTTATTCAGTGTCACAACACTAGGAAGAGAAACAAAGCAGTTCATGCGCATCCTCCTCCCTAATATCTACACGAGTCTATCTTCAGGCTCCTGACAGGAATATTAGATTTAAATAGAGGGCAAGAGGTGCCCATAACTAACAAGTTCTGATCAAGCTGTGGTCCTGCCCATTATTGGTCCACCATCATCATTTCAGCTCTGGTTCTGTCTTGTTAGGTGGTCTGACCAGTTCTTGGCACTGTGCGGATCTCTTCAGAGAGACAAGCTCACTCCCTCGTTGGGTCAGCCATTTCTCTCTTCCAGCATGAGGCCTCTGGGAAAACTTCCAGTTTCTTAAGGTCCATTGTCTCAGTACATCTGATAACCAAAGGGAGGTTTCTTTAGGTGTCTCCCTTTAGGATACCTTCATTAATGTCAGGAGAGTTGCACCCAGAATTACTGGCCTCCTCTTGATCAGCAACATCCTGTTGCTCCTCAGTGGGGTAGACTCTTGCTATCAGGGCTTTTGAGGGGGCTTCTGTGTGAGACCGTCAGTGCCAGCAGCCTCTGGGAAATGCAGCCTGTCAGAAACGCAGATGCATCTGTCCACTGCAGACCACTGCATGGGACCCCAGAGGCAGGGTTGACTGCAGACCACTGCATGGGACCCAAGGGGCAGGTTCAACTGTAGGATAGTACATGGGATTCAGAAGCAGGTTTGACTGCAGGTCACTTCATGGGACCCAAGGGGCAGGGCTGCTTTAGGTCTAATAAATCAGAAGACCAGAAGCAACCTGAAGCAAAGTATTCTAATGTGCCTTGCAGGTTACTCTGCTATACTCTGAAGTGGGAGGTCACTGCTCCATCCTCTTCCCGATGGAGAAATATTTGGGGAAAATAATTTAACTTCATCCTCTAGCCCTCACCCACTCCTGCATGGGCAAGCACACACACACACACACACACACACACACACACACACATCTTTGCTCACAGATATACCATACATACAGATAGGAGAAGTTGCACTAGCAATGGAATGTGTGTTTGCTTGTTTCATTTGCCTCTTGCTGTAAGGATTTTATGGAGAATGGAACCCTCATTCCTCCAGGAAAGCCAGTGTCTCTATTAAGAAACCCCAATCACTGTGGCCAATTGCCGTGTGTGGCATTTGGCAAATGACTTGTCCTCTCAAACATCTCAGTTTCCTGAGGTGAAAAGAATGCGGGTTTTGAACTGATAAATCTCCAAGGGTTTCTCTGGCTGTGACTTTCCATCCTTAACCGGGATTCATGCTGACATCTGGAGTGAGGCCTCAGCAAGTGTCTCCTTTGCTGAGAGACTCCCCTGACAGAAAACCTGAAATGGAGGGGCTGGCGAGGGATCTGAGGTAAACAATGTCCTTCCTGGCGAGTTGCCACATCCTGATGCTGCGCTGAGGGAAATTCCAGGCCATCTGCATGTGAGAGAACTGCAATCACCTACCCGTGTTCCAGGAGCCTGCCTTCCGGAGATAGCCTTATGTCACTGGGTTACTCATTATACCCTGCAAATCTCCCCAGGGGTCAGGGATCATGGAAGGGGCGAGGGCTCTTCAGTGCATACTCAGCCTCTCTTTCTGCTTTTCCACAGGAGGTCGCCAGCTGCTAGTCAGGCTCCAGTCTCCAGAGTCAGCCTGCAAGGTAGGCCAATGCCAGGAGACCCATCTCCTTCCAAAGCAATAACTGTGTTTCCTATTCAGACCTGTTATTTGAATAACAGCATTCATAGGCACACTCTAACCCTCAGCAGTGTGTCTCTTGGTGACTTTTTTTTCAAAGATGCATTGGGCCTTCACCCTAAGTGAAGCCAAACTAAAAATACTTCGAGACAAAGTGCTCCCTGTATGCCTAGGCCTTCACAATTAAATGTGCGGTCCTGCAGTTTCCGGGAGAGAAGGAGGCAGGCCTATGTCAAGAGTACAACTTGACCTCAGCTTGCTGACCTCAGTGAACTCTAGGAGTGCTAACCTCAAACACTCCCCCACAGGGTGCCCACATTAGCTCAAGATCCCCAAGGCTCATTAATGGTTCCTCACACCCCCCCCCCACCTTGCATCAGCTAGAGCTACAGCTTGCCCCACATCCCAACCAGGTGGGAAACCAAAGGTTCTTTTCCGGTCACGAAGCGTTTCTCTTGGAGGTCACCCAGCTTGGTTCTTCTCATCTTTCAATACTGTGCATCAGCCCGTCTTGAAATCTGTTGAGAGGAAGGCTTATTGGGAAGGGGACAGCACGGAACATATGTTTGTCATATCACATGCAACCACTTGGGTGACCTCTTTGCAGTCCGCGAGTTCTGCTCCCTTGAACCTGCCTCATTCATACAGCAGGGAAGTGCAGCTAAACCCCATAGAAAACTAAGATGCTCTCACCATGGTCACCTGGCATCTACCCGCTAGTCCCCCCCTCCACACACACACACTCAGATTCTTCCCCTTTGGATGTTATGCTCTCTCCACTATTACGATGGCCCTAAGTATCTCGGGAGTGTTACAAATGACGAACTTCTGAACGAAGGAACAAAGGCAGTAGATTCCATTTGTTCATTGACTTCTGAAGTATTTGTGGGTATACACTTTAAAAACTTTTAGAAGAAAAAAGATGGAGAACAAAAAGGAAAAAAAAATGAAAGAAAGCCGTGAAGGCAGGTGAGTATACCCCAGAGCCCTGTGATATGAGCGAGAAAGCGGTAAACAGTGTTCTGCCCACAGACTTCAAAACCTCAGCGGGCTGATGGGCCACTTCCGTTAGGTATAAAAAGAAACAGAGCAGGGTCTTAGTGTGTGGCTGAGCTGGATACTGGGAGATCAAAGGAGCTGTTTGGAACCGCCTGTTGTTTCATCTTATTGGCCTACGCACGAGGCATCCTTGCTGGTTTTGTTTGCCAATTCTGCCAATGTGTTTCCGACACCAATTTGGGTATTTAGAGTGCATTTTCTTTCTCTTGTAATAAATACAGACACATAGCAGAAGGGTATAGGGTGCTTACGGTTCTATAAATGAACTCATTAGCCAAAACACTGTTTGAAAGATGTTTTATGATTATTGGCGCATTGGCTCCAGCTTGGCAACTGAAGCTTTCTTAAATGTTTTTGAAACAATGGAGCAAAGAAGTGACAATATACTTATGGCAATTTGTTTTTGTCTGTCTTTGTGGCAAACTACAACAATCCTGGGTTTTCTTTGGGAAGAGACTGTGGTGGTACCAATTATTACATAATTACTGCTTTCAAAATCTTCCCAACGGCTAACCACAGTCAGAAGAAGAGGGAGGAGGCACACATCCCGTGTTTTGTTCTTATTATCAGCTTCAATAAGTCGGGCAGATTTTTCCTGTTATTTTAATATTTATCAGCCTATGACAAAGAGGTGTGTTTAAATAGAAGCTCGAACGCGGAAGGAAAAATACATAGCTTCGAGCAAAAGCATGGAGTGAGTGCTGGGGGCGTGCGTTAAAACATTAGGTTTTTCACGAAAAGAAAACCAGGCGTTTATTTAGAAGTACTGAATTTGAACTCATTTATTTTGATAGAAGTATGAGAAGTAAGAAGTACAAGGCGATAGTTTGAGTGCGTTCAGCAACAACGCACGTTGTCAGCAGAGCCTGACTGACTTCCATTGTGTGTAGCAGGTAGAAGGCAGCTTTGGGAAGATGGCTTCTTCCTCTTCCCCTTTCTCCCTTCTCCTGATTTTTCTTCTCCCCCCTGCCTCTTCTCCCTCCTAGTTTTCCTTCTCTTCCTCTTCTACCCTTTTTTCTTCTGCTGCTTCTTCATTCATATAAATGAAAAGTGATTGTCTATGAAAGTGAATTCTCCCAACACAGATGAGATTCCTACACTCACTGTGATTGTTGCTGAACAATCGGAACTCTGGGTGAGGAGATCTCTCAGCGTGAGACACCTTTGCTCCTGCTGTTGGGCCAAGGCGATTCTCAGCCCTTGGGGCTCAACAGAAAAGTCCTGTCGTTTTGATTTTGCACGATTGCTCTTGTTTTGTGCATGGCAACACTCTTAATTCCCAAATGAACTCTGGTTCCTTGGCACTGTACCTTTTCCAGTGGGAATCTGGGCTCCTGAAGGCAGAGGCTGAACCTTTCTCTTCTCTTTGAGGTCATAATGTGATAAACTATTTCTGCATAATAGGAGCAGAGTAAATATCAAACTAGCCAGAACCATGTAAAAGTTGGACTTTGAAGGAAAATTCCCATAGAGGTAGTAATGAGGAGGTATCTCTGTGTCTAGGGAAAGTATTCACTTCTGCTTTGTTTTGTTGCCATAGTCTGTGTTGTTTACTAGAATTAGAAGGGGCTGGGGTGTCTCCATGCAGGTCTTGAATGGAAAGAGTAAAGGCTACGAAGGTGACATTCTGCTGATGAAGTGGGGAAGCCCCCAAACGATAATGAGAGCTAAACCCAGAATGAGCAGTTCTGAAGCCTGTGCACACAGGTTGGGGGGGGGCGGTCACAGTAGATCCTCATGAGTGTGCTGAAAATCCGAAGGCTGAGGTTAATGAGCATCTCAACTTACACAACATAATCACTTTCTTTTGAATGCATGAATTCTTGGCTTTTCCTGTATAGGATTAAAACAGAAAGGGAAAAAATAGAATAAAAAGGGGGAAAAAAGTCTGAAACAAGGCAGGAACTCATGTCATTTCACCTGGACATACCAGATAATTGGAAAAATAAATCAGTGTGTATTCATAAGTGTGATTACGTGAAAACTGTCTTACTTTCTCCATACCCTCTGTCCCGGGCTCTTGCACGCATCTCATCTGTGTCTGTGACTATGTCATTAAAGAACCTACTGAGGAGATAAATGACTAAGGGGCCACTCACTGCCTTTGCAGAAGAATTTTTTTTTCTTACATGAAAGGATGAGAGAAATGTTGCTTTTAATACCTCTCACGTCTGAGTCACACAAAATGACTCGATTTACACCAAGATGTATCTTATACAGTGGTGGGTAGCAGCCAGAGTGATGTGTGGAGTAGGGTGCCCTATGACAATATTTCTTCTGAAATGTACCACTGGCTTTAAAAGTTGTGAATGTCGCCCCTTGGAAGAGACCTTATGTTTTTATAGTAACCCAGAAGTTGATGGATCATGTGAAATGGCCACCAACTATGTCAACGCCATCACCGAAGAGCTAACTGCCTGGAGGTCCCCAGGCCAGACCGCCACAGACACAGCGTCTGCCTCAGCCTGGGTGTCCACAGCATTAACTGTGATGAGTTTTCAACAGGAGTCAGTTAAAATTTATTTCAAGGCAAAGGTTGTATTTGGAGAGCTAGGACGAGAAAGCGTAAGTCTTCCAGGAAAGCGTGAAATGTGCTGACCTCTCCGAGCAACAGCCTTAATTAAGGTTCTTCCCAGGCTCTGGAGAGCCCAAGTCTTCTACTAGGCTTCAGGGTCACACGGGAAGGGATGACGCTACCAGTTGATAAGGCCAAGAAGAGGCTTCCTCTCAGGGAACCTATTTCTCCACATGACTCCTCATGTGTCTTCACTTTGCTTTGACTGTTTCTGAGATCTACGTAATTGTGGCAGAGGCTCATTTTGTTCAAGAAATAGAGAAGGGGCTCAAGACCTGATCCACTCAGACGGTCAAGGCTGTGCTAGAATTCACAGGGTCTAGGATGCGAGAAGACTCATGCAGGCAGGCAGCGGTCCCTCTGAGGACCTCTGGCTGAGGACAACTATGGCTTGAAAGCTGAGCCCATCCGTGTCGGATGACGAGCAAGGAAGGCCAGCACAAACCCAACCTTTGCTTGGTTTCTGCATTGAGCAAGAAGCGTCAGGCAGGATTACCATGTGAGCAAACAGAAACAAGATCAATCATCTTATCAAAGGTTCTGACCACTCAGAATAAAGGGGATCCTGGAGGAAAATGCAAAAAGAAAAGGGGAAAATGAAAAAGAACAGGCATTTTCTTCAGTGTTTGGAAAGATGGGCGTGGCCTGAATCTCTGGGACAATCTGCTTAACCCCACACTGTGAATGTGTAAAGAGCTTACATACAAAACAAAACCATAGAATATAACTGCATAGAAAAACTGCACAGTTCTTGGCTGAGTTCCCCAAATGGTTTGAAAGAACCTCTTTTGTCTAAAATAGACATCCTGTAAAAGTTTGCCCCAAAACACAAACACTGAGCTGTCTGTATTGATTTGCAATTATTTCATATATGTCTAAAATTAAGTACAGGTAACTACAAAATCATTAGTATGTCAGCTAACGTGTGAATGGCTAAAATGTTTCCCCCGAGCAAACAGAGCCAAAAATAATGTCTTGCTTATTAATGGCTGCTTTGACTTGTGCAGAATTAATTTTTTCATTTAGCAGGAAAACTTTCTCCTCATATTAAATGGGACCGGGGGACCAGCAGCATCTAGTCTCTCAGTACTTGCAGAAAGAGCTAAGTCCATTCCTCAGGACTCCACATCGTGTTTTCACGCTGCTGAGAGACACCATCCACCCCCTCCCCCTGAAAGCTGGAATCATGCATGTTAGTAAGTATTTCAGTTATGCGATTGACGTCAATGGAGTCATTAAATAGATTGCTGGCCCTCCCAGAGGCAAATCCCTGCCAGGGACCTAGATACAGACACTTTTTTTTTTTCAAAGACAACCATCAGGTTTTGCTATGAGAGAAAAGGAAAAGTTTACAGTGGAGCCGACCTGTCTCCAAACAGTTTCTTTTTGTTCTTTGCATTTTAGTTCCGGCCTTTCTTTCTCTTTGGTTACAGTAGACTCCAAAAGACACCCGGATATTGTTGCCTAAATGTTTTGTGCACCAAAGTATCTCCTGTAATTGAGACCATAGAGGAAGATAGTCCCCTTTGAAAAAGGAGTCTCGCCTTTTGCTCCATTTAGCCCATCTTGATGTTATTTCAGTGGCATACATTGTGTAGGCAAATCGCTGTCGTCTGCTACTGACGTTGTATTTGATGTATGGACCCTTAAATAAACAGTTTCCTTCACACACACACACACACACACACACACACACATTTGCCTTTTTCTGCTGCCTCTGCATGGCTCAACACTGCCGCCCTCACCTCTGAATCAATTTTTCTGCCGCTGGCACCGTGCTGTGCCACCGAGATTCTGTAGCAAAGGGTGGAGGAGGCGGCAGGGAAGGCAAACTGTTTCTCGTGGCTGCCTCTTCTGCAGCCATGCACCCACAGGAGGCTAGCCACGTGCCTGTGTCCTCCCAAACCCCAGCTGCTGCCTGCCTCAAGCCTGGTCATGCAGCTTCCAGACCTGTCAGAGAAAACCCTTCAGGACATAGCTGCCTCTTCCTGGGAATGCCTGATGGCTCTGTTTACCTGAGCTGCAGTTGGAATGGCTGCCAAAGACTCACCCCACACCTGGACTCTTGTACCACTGAGGCTCAGAGCCAGAAAACTACCGTCTTTAGACCTGGCCTTCATCATCTACCATACAGGCAGTAGAACCCATTTCTCACTTCAACACTTGTCCCTCCACTCCACAGATTGTCTCCTTCCTTTATTTAGTGCTAGGGGTATGCTTGAAACGTTGGGTGACCCCGCTTGATTCATCTGGAGACCCAGATTCCATGCCCTTCCTGCCCTTTCTCCTGTAGTTTGGGAGAACACTGTCACCATCACCCATTTGTCTCTCCCCTCCTAGGATAGCCAGCTTTGAGTCTCCCCTTCTCTCAGGCAGGAAAGAACTTTGTTGTCCTGTACCCCAAACATTATGGTGACTTTCCGAAGTGGTCTGTTGTCCACAATCTTTGCCCATTTGAACCCATCTGTCTTTCTGGTTCTACAATGCTTCTTCTAAACCTAGATAAAGGTTCTTTTATTGTTACTTTGTCTTGTTTTGGGATGGTATGTGTGTGTATATGTCTGTGTTTATGTATTTTTAATGTGTTTATGTGTATACGTGTGTGCATGTGTATATGTGTGTATGGGTTTCTCTGTGTGTATACATCTGTGTTTATGTGTGTATATTGTGTTGTGTGTATGTGTCTGTGTGTTTGTGTGTGTTCTTTGACTGTTTTCCTGATTTATGTCTTCCTGGTCTTTAAGATCCAGCCTTCTTAGCAGACTTGTTGGCTCTCAGAACTCTGCTCCTAAATCCTTCTCTGTCCCAGCCTTATCATTGCCCCACCCCTACCTTGCTTGGCTGTTTGAGATCAACATGTCAGCGTACTGCCTCCTGACTTCCCACATTGACTGTTCTCCCAAGGCTGCATATGTTTCCTGCTTCTTGGCTTCTAGAGTGATGATTCAAATAAACACACGGTTTTGATCTCAGGCCTAGTATACAGAATGTGTTTAGAAAACATCACCTAACTCGTCCATCTCCATCTGGAGCATGCATGTTTTATCCTGTAAGATTCTACTTATCTGTCATCTTTATAATGTCCCCCTCTCAAATCCTATCCAATTATTGTCTCAAAAACTCTTCATTAGTATCTCCAAAACTCAAAATAGTATTTGAGATATCTTGTTTTATCCTCTACTAAACCACGGGCACCCCAAATTCATATACAAATACTCTTGTCTTATCCTCCCAACTAAGAATGTAAAACATAACAGATGCCCGATAAATGTTTGTGGGATGAAAAAGGACCAGTGAATGATTGCCCAAGCTCAAATCCAAGCTATTGGAAGGGCAGAGGTGTTTCGCTTCCTTGGCTTTGTTCAGGCTTGCCTCACCCTGCTGGCTCTCAGGACGTGTGCTCAGGCCTGACATCCTTGGCTAACATAGATTGCATGTGACCTTTAAGGCACGTGAAGTGAACTCTATTCTTTCACTTTGGAGAGAAATGACAAAGTTAAAAGAAACAGAAGGAAAGAAACTGACTAAATACACAGAGCTTACCATATTAAACCATAGCATTCTCTCTACCCACCGCAGTGCCTGGCACAAAGAGGTTACTGAATAGCATATTGAAGTTAATTGAGTTTGGAATACGGATCAGTCTCTCAGACCAATCATTCTCTACTTGAAATTGTTTTTTTTTTTTAACAGAACTTTCCTCAAGTTTATTTGTAAAAACAGCATAAGGTCCTGAACATCTGCAAACACCAGTCCATCTGTCTTCACATTGGCAGACTGCGACCTTTTTTATGGGGCCTTCACAGGGGCCTGGGCACCTTTGGGAGCCTGAGCTGCAGCTGAGGCCTCTGCCTTGGCTTGAACCTTGGACTTTGTTTGTTGGAGCCTACGACCCCTGGCCATGTAGCTTCTAATCTGCTTTCCAGGCTTGGGGTGAGCAATTAAAGCCAGACGGGTGAGTTTGCTGGTGGGGCCCTTTGGCACGTTGGGCTTCACCACCTGGGGCTTCACCAGGGCCTTGATGGCCTCCACACGTGCACTCATGGCCTTTGCATTATTTGCCTGCATCTCCTTCAGGCCTTTCTTGTTGTGCTTCTTGGCAAAGCGCATGTTCCCCAGGAACTTGGGGTCAACCCCCTTGAGAGATTCGTACCTTTGTGACTGGGGTTTCTTGATGCCGTTTCTGTGCCATTTCCGGGACTGGTTGTGTGTGGTGTGGCTCTTTGACTTGGCCATGGCTGGACGGTAATCGGCGGCTCCCGAAGCGCCTGCGACCAGAAGAGAAAGACTTGAAATTATTTTTTAAGTAAATAAAGGAAGGTTGTGTGGAACAGGACCAGTGAGCTGGAGTAGCCATTCCAAACTACACCTCTACCACCTTGTGACCCCAGGACAAGTTACTTCATCTTGTGTGTCTCACCTTCCAATTAGATACAAAGTGGACATGCCCTGTTGGCTACTTATAAGGATTAAATGACCTGACACAGGCAAAACAATCAGAAAATGCCAGAATTGCAATTGGCCTTCTATAGCATGCATCATGAGATCTTAGCATGCCTTGTGTGGCACCGTAGCCGGTGATCCGTGCGGTGTGGAAGCTAAGAAGCCAGGGCTTCAGGTATCAGTAGGGAACCTGAACAGAAAGATTCTGGTTGACTTCCCATCCACACTAATACAGTAACCCTCTCCCCCTAATCTGCAGTTTCACTTTTGAAGGTTTCAGTTATCCTTGGTCAACCTGGTCCAGAAGTAATAAACTGAAAATTCCATTGGGGGGAAATTCATAAGTTTTCAGTCTCATGCCCTTCTGAATGTTGTGATGAAACTGTGTATGCTCCTGACCCATCCTGCCCGCCATGAGTCAGTGGTTCTCTCAGCAGATCCACGCTGTATAATCCACCTGCCCGTTACTTCCTTAGTTACCCTCTGGGTTGGGAGATTGGATACGGTGCTGTCTATCACAGTGCCTGTCTTCAAGTAATCCCAACTCAGCTTGCCACGCTAACTATTCTATTTTATTGTTTACTGCTGCTGATCTCTGGCTATGCCTAACTTATAAATGAAACGTCATTCCAGGTATACGTGCATAAGAACAAACAGCACCCGTCGGTCCGTTGAGCAATACCTGCAGTCTTTGCCATGTCCTGGGATCTTGGAATATGTCTCCTGAAGGTGATGGGGAATGCTGTATGACCCGAAAGAAACCTTTCTTAGTTTAAAACACTTGCCTCCTGCTGCCATAAAAGATCTGGTGATGCAGAAGTAGATTTGGAGGGTTCTCTAAATATATATTAGAAAGATGAGGAGCCAGAGGGAGAATGGGCTGGTAGAGAACATGACAGGATACCAAGTCTGGCTATGACCCTTAAAAGCAAACTGCCAAGAAGGGCAAATGGCTGTGGACTCTGATAAGTTAGACCTTAGTTATCTGAGCATTTTCTTGCACAAACCCAGGAGGATGTGAGCTAGCCTGAGAATAGTCACACAGCTCGCTGCAACTGTGTTTAAATCCAGCCTTGAGGGTTGACACACACCTTTCTAGACACAGGTTTTTCCAGCTCAGGCAGCTGAACAGGGAGTAGACGTTGAAGCCAGCTCAGAGCTACCCTTTGCAGACAAAAATAATCCTACTGGCAGAGCCCAGCATGGAGGGAAGTGGGTGACTTCTAGAAAGACAGCAAGCCCCCCTTCACCTACTGCTGGGACAGGGCAAGCACCCTCAGACATATTCTGCCTCCCTTCCCCTCTCCACAGGGGAAAATCAAACTCAGCCTGCAAAAGGATGAAAGGGAAAAATTTCTAGGCCAAAGCAAAGGAAGAAAGGGCACCTTCTAAGTATCCCAACATCCCAGAGACAGCATGATCCTGGAGACAGGATGCTGTCTGCCTCATTGCTAATTGCTGTGCAGTGTTTCTCGAGCTGTTCTGAGAAGCCAGGAGCATTTCAGGGAAGTGTCTCACTGGAGAGAAGAGAAACAAAGCAGGGACTGTCCCCCTTGAAATAGAGGACAGACAGCAGAGCTCACTGGATCTGAGTTTATTGTCTTGACTTCCTCCCGGCCAGAGCTGTTGATAAGGACCAAGGGTGACAGAGCACTGGGTACATTTCCTATTCCCTTCTTCACTATGTCTATAAAGTCAACTAAGGCCGTGCTGGTCATCTGACTCACTGAACCAGAAGAGGCAGCCACAACAGATGCTGGTGTGAACCCCCAAATATACTCTGGCCTTCACATTTCCAGGGTCGGGAGTCTAGATAGCATGAGATATTTCCAAAGCCCCGCATGCCTGCCTCTGCCAGCAAGAGAAGAAGGATCTCGTAGCAGTTATTCCTAGGGGCAGTCCCTCTGTGCGGCCCTCCGGATCTATTATCTATTGCCTATTGTTTTTTCAGGTATTGTTACTCACAGATTGAGAGGAGAACTTGGGGGAGATCCCAGGCTTCTTCAGGACAGCAGGTTGACAAGCATTAAGGCAGAACTGAAATCTAGATCTTTGTGTCTTGGAATCCCGTGATCCCTGCACTCAGACATACACGCTCACACCTTTATACATAATTAAAACGTAATAGAAATAACATCTGTTTGTAAAGGGTGGGGACTGACTCAGCAGTTAGAAGCTTGCAAAAGACCTCCAGCTCCAAAGACTCCAAAGCCCTCTTCTGGAGTTCAAGGCACCTCAGTTCACATATACGTGCCCACAGACAGTCAAGCGCGTACATATACACGTTCATTTTAGAATGATGTAAAGAAAGTATTATTTTTTTAAAAGAAAGCCTGTGTTCTTTCTTCTTGAGCCTGGCCGCATTGTCCCCACCTACAGACTGCTGCATGCAGTAGCCCCTGCCCAGCTGTTTACGGTCCAGCACACACTTCCTGAAAACACACACCGCTGCACAGTTTGGTACCTGTAATGCAGGGAGGCACATGATGCTGTGTCTTTGCTCCAATGGTTTTCACATGTAAAAGTAGGAACCATGCTAAAATTTGTCAGCGCTATGGCAACGTTTAAATGAGTCTTTATATGGAAATCATTTATAATGCTCTCTGTCACCTAGCGTTATTTACCACTTTCTCTAATTGTTGTCGTCTGTTACTATGGGGACGGAAGTAGATTGAGACTCAAGGAAGATCTTTACCAATCAGTGACCTTGAACTTGAGATGTGAGGACTGAACAGAAGCTGGTTGGATGGTCGCTGAGCGAGAAACCAGGCACTTCACACACAGACCCAGTTGCTACTGCCCCAGTGAGGAACAAGACAGAACAGGAGGGCATAGCACTTTTTGATCATGGAAGATATGTAAACTTTATTGTCAGCTTACTTGGGTGCCATGGAGAGATTTTGAGAACAAGACTGGCATGAGATAATTTTAAACACAAAATTTCAATCTGAGCCCCAAAGTAGATTGATTGGCAGGGCCTGGGGTCTGAATCTCCTCCCACGTAATAGCCAAGTCATCATTCTACTTCATACTCTCTCCGGCAGTGTATATAAGAGTCCAATATAAGTGCCTGTGCAGATGCGCTCTCTCTCTCTCTCTCTCTCTCTCTCTCTCTCTCTCTCTCTCTCTCTCTCTAGTTACAAATGAGTAATTCTACATGTCTGGGTCTTTGTTTTCTAATCTGAACAATGGATCATCACAAGACCAGAATTAGTCAGTTGTATGTAAAGAGTTTAATGCAGTGCCAGGCTCACCAAAGGCACTAAATAATGCTAATTGGTGGTGTGGCTTTTTTTTTCATTTTAAAACATTTATCACAGTTATTTATTTGGCGTGTGTGTATGTGTATGTTTGTGCACATGTCTGTGTGCCTGTGCGCATGCTCACTCATGAAATTGAGAAAAATTACAGACGATCTCTCCTTCCGTTTTGTGAAAACCTGGGATTGAGCTCAGACTGTCAGGCTTGGCAGCAAGCACCTTTGCCAGCCCCAAAGCAGACTTCCTTGAGCCAGGGTACATCTGGAGAAGGAAGAAATGTCTCTCAGTGACAGAGAGCCTGCGCGACTTGGCAACTGTCCAGCTGTGATAACTTTGGGGAACTTGAAACAATGTCTGTGGGGTACAATTAGTTTCAAAAGCTTGGGACTGCCATCTACATGGTCAGAAACTGACACCAAGGAAGGGCCTTTTCATTCTCTTTGGCTTTGTAACTATCTCTGTAGGCGCTCCAGATAAGCCCAAGCTTCTGAGTTGCCCATCCTCAGCCTCAGGAAGGACAGGGCCTCAGAAGACCTAACTGCCCCAGAAGAGCCTACCTAACACAGCTAAGTAAACACTCACCGGAAGGAAGCGTGTGGCCCTGGACCGGAAGAGACTCTTCACACATTCGTAAGCTCCAGTCTTCTAGGTACTCAGTGACTGGCTGTCAAGCATGGTTTTACTTCTTCTTGCAGTTTCCCAGGGTAGGTGCCCTTATAGACAGCTCCGTGTCTGCTTACGGCAGCTGCTGCTGTGCATATGTGCACAGATGTGCCTAAAACTGGTTTGTGACTTTCTTGTTCTAGGAGAAAACAAGCATTCTACAGAAGAATTTTGTCAACATAATAGGTCTCTGCTCCCAGTGATATACTTTTCCATTTTCCTTCCCTTTCACAGAAAGTTCAGCTGTCTTCTCTCAAGGCCGTCCACTCCTTCCCTCCTGCTCCCTTGGCCCTCACTCTTCCTGGCTTCCTTCTGAATAGTTCTCTAAAAGCAAGCAGTTCAAATTGCTGCCTTTGGAAAGTCTTCTCCCTCTGCCTGCTATGGGTAGCTCCTCTGTTCATTCATCTTACATGGGACCAGGCTTGCCCTCTCTTTTCCCATCGCTCTATACAGATTTCTTAAACAATATCTTTTAGGAAGGAAGAGGGGATGCTCTCATAAATAAGACTCAGATCCTGATCTTGGGTTTGCACGAGGACTGCATAGACGAGGTCTTCTTTAATTTCAGTTTCCCAATTTGGATTCATCCTCATGTACAACATAGCTGTACAGCAATTCACTACCAGTTACTGGTTAGGCAAGGGATACCACGCAGCCCAGCCAAGTTGACACCTCAAGCCCATTTATCACAGGCACCCACCCGCCAGCCACTAATGTAAACAACCCATCTCAAGAGAAGTCAGTCTGCAATGACACTTCTCTTGCTATAATTTAGATATTTAAAGTCAAGGGAAATAAAAATCCCCACGTGCCTTGCTTCAATCCCAGCTCATGGCACTGTGCCAGATATCAGAGGGAGACGTGCACAGCCAGGCGTGCACAGCCTTGTATTTGCACACCTGGACAGTACGTGCATTAGCCGAGGTGTGACAGGAGCATTGCTGCTCTCACCTTCCACTCTGCTTGGGCAGCCGATCATGAAACCCCGGGGCTTCAACTTTACCAGAAACCACTTCCCGGACCTCAGAACCAATTACTGAAAACTCACTTGAGATCGGTTATCTCTAAAAGGTTAATTTGGCAAGGAATGCCTTGGGGGAGGTTAGGGGGGCTGACGGGTCCTGTTTGTGCACATTGCTGAGTTGAGCAGGATAGGGTGTGAGGTGGAAAGGGCTATACCCTCTCTCAGCGTTTGGAAATTTGCATTCCAGCCTGGCCTAGAAAGTGATTCTTCAGATTTCTTCCTTTTCAGAGCTGAGCAAACACCCTTATCGGCATGCGTCCTCTGGGTCGTGTGTTCCTGTCACTCAGAATGACCCTGGCCCTTTGCAGAGCACACTACCTTCGGCCTTCTCTCCCAAGCCAATTGCAGACTTGTATTTACCATAGTACCCAGCCCGCGACCACAGAGGTGCACACCACATCACAGGACGGTGTCTGCCTTTCAGAGAAGGCCTGGGATATATCACCTGTCGCGTTCACAGCAGACACCGCAGATGGACACACACCTGGACACCACATTCCTCCCTCTTCACCTCACCTCGCTCCTATTTTTCTTTTAAAGGCAGGGTCTTGCTACGTAGCTCTTCTGGAACTCATGATCCTCCATCTCAGCACTACTGGGATTACAGACATAGGCCCCCATTCTCACCTCCAGGTTGTCTTTTGATGAAGGGCTGCCTCAGCAAGTTGCGGAGCAGGCACAATTGGGGAGCTGTCTGTGGCTTTAATGAGTCAGCCGCTCACCGTGTTCTTTGCCCCTAGGTCTTGCCTTGTCTTCAGGTCTTAAGAGACCTGTTTTGCTCTAGTTCTGAAGACATTTGCCTCCACCTCCTCTTCCTCTGCAGCAGGAATGCTTCTCCTGTCCACTTTGCAAATGTGTTGGTGGATCGCTTACTACCCTGCTTCTCAGATTTCTGGGTAGACTCATGCGGAAGGAAACACTCCTGTATTATGGTTACGGATGGCAGAACTCTGGTTTGATAAATCCACTTAAATTCTATTCTGCTCTCTGCGTGTGTTCTTTCTTTCCAAATTTTGGCTTGAAACACAAGGCGCTGGCAAAGTGCGTCAACGTAGTGTCAGGGAGACTTACTAAGTATGGTATTTGCTGTTAGGAATTCTGTCTTGTTCACCTCAACAATCACAAGGTCAATACCTAATTCCATTCAATAACCAATAAAACTATACCTCAGCAAAGGTGATAGCGAAGGCACATTCCGTTAGCAGGTGATATAGCTAAGACCTGAAGTCTAGCGTTTTCGCTCTGATCCCTGCATACTTGGCACAAATCTCATAGTGAGAGGTGATGTGCCCGCTGGCACCTGTCAGAAAGGCGTGAGCTCCCTCATGAGCAAGTTCACATCTGCTGTTCAATCCTGGCTTTCTCTGGACAGCACTCGTCAGTGCTTCAACTACACTGAGTGTGCTTTTGCCTCCAGAGTCTAGATAAGGAGAAAATTTAGAGGTGATACCTTTTGTTCTTTTGTGTTTCTCTCCTCTTAACAGAATTAAGCCAATGGGGGTAACTGTTCCTCTCCTCTCTCTCTATTTCTCTCTCTCTCTCTCTCTCTCTCTCTCTCTCTCTCTCTCTCTCTCT